>WODD01000255.1:168492-237294 GCA_019775935.1 Neoascochyta sp. HWLR27
TACAGCTAATTACCGATATTCATTGTGGATTTATCTAGCCGCTTCCGATCCTGACTTGCCATTTTGAATTCAAAATCTGCTTGACAGATCGGTAGCCCCAGCTACCAAATTTATCGACACCTGACCACTGCCCTGAGAATCTTATGAGCCGTCGCATCCTTATAAGCTCAAGTCATCATTGATCTGATCAATCTCCATCTTGTCAGCGTGCTGTTCCATTGGCTTTGATTCATTGGAAATGCCACTCTCGTTCGGTATTGCGGTGTCGTTTTCCCTTACTGACGACCAATGTTTCTTATCAAAGTGCTTATCCAAGTCTTTCTTCTTGCTGTAGATGTTTGTACCGCAGATCCAACACGGCCTTCCTTTAGCTGCCCGGAGAAACTTCAACCACAGTTCCCGAAGGACTTCAGCATCTGCCGGATCGAGTATATCAGCCACGTTATCTTTGACCTCATCCCAGGTACTTAGCAAAGACTTCAACGGCCCTTCTCTTGTGTACGGGTACATAAAGTTCTTGAAGTTATCGAATTCGCCTTGGAGTATCAGCGTCAGATATTCAATCATGGCCGAGTTGAATTCGCGTTGCTTACGTTCACCGTCGACCTCAGTCTTGAACCACATTTTGATGAACGGGAACTGTCGCAGTGTGGAGACTAACTCATGCGCATCAAGAATAGAGTGGGTTGCAAGTATTGAAGCCTCTGTTGATAAGCAGAGCATTGGGCACATGGGCGAGATGCGAAGACATTCTCCTTGGCTTTGCTTGAAGAACACGCCTCCTTGAAGCTCACCGATAGCCTCAACCCATGCATCTTCGAAACCTCTAGCAATGTCTCTGTATACTGATTGTATGATTGCGATGTTGTTTCCAGTTGAAGGCCACATAATCCAGATGACTGAGCCAGACAGCAGTGTGGTGTAGGTCATACCCTCGTTACTGTGCTGAAGTGGAACAAGAGTGTCATCTGGAAGCATCATACAGGTCATCATCGATTGTCGAAGAACAGTTTCTGGCGTGTCGTCCTCTTCCTGACGCAAGTTTTCGAGATATGGAGAGGGAAAGCTCAACGCGGCTGATGGAGATGCTTGAATATCGGTAAGATCTTGCCTGAATTGCACGTCGCAATTGCTTTCGGAGACTGTGGCATACCCTGCGGGGTTTTTCGAGAAGAACGAACCAGGAAGCACGTTGGCGTCCTGTGCGTCTTGTAGGCACCCTAACCGGAGTTTCTCAGCTGAGGGTAACGTAGAAGCATCGAAAGGCGAGATTCTCTTGCCAAGGCTTGGGAAGTCAAGTTCAGAGGGACCGAATCGTTGTTTTGTCGTCTCAGTGCATCGATATGGCGAGTTCTTGCTGTTCTCCACGAGCGACTTGAATAGCTTGGCGTGGTCGGAGCCCAGGCTCTGTAGGATTTCGCGCACTGCGAGGACAGTCGTCATAGCGAAGGTGTTGGTGCAGGAACGGAGAGAGTGGAAATCTCATACAGGTAAATTTACGGCAGCTCGGTTTTGTGGGAGGGCAAACAACCGTAGCAAACAAAACGGTATCTGTGCGCGGGGGACGTTGGCCGCGTTTGATTGGAACCGCACGTTCACTGTTTAGTCTATCACGGTGCTAAGTTCTGGTCACATTGCGAATATAAACGCGAAAGAAAAGAAACAAATACAAACCCATAGTAGTAATCAAGACGCATGAGATTAGCCTATCGTGAGCGTCTATTGTACGAGCCTCGAAGCCAACCAGTCCCACGATTCACATAAAAGCATAATGGCAGATCAGCTACATTTGATATATATCACAACTAGCAAAATTTAGATAATCTGTCGGGGCATTCACTGATAAACCTAGCAAGCAAACGACTAATGGGCCACAAGGAGTGGAAGCCTGAAGTCGAAACATGGCACAACCTATCATACAGAAGTATTCTAGTGCTTTCTGGTTAAGGTCTTTTGATTCGATAGAGTTGTAACCGGAGCCCTAGCGAGCGGCTTGGGTACTACTGCAATAGTTCATGTCTGGTCTAATCTTGTCACGCCTCATCCCAACCATGGGCCAAAGTGACGAATTACACACTTTTCCGGCAGTAGTACCTACATGATTCGTCGACAATCCATGCTAGTAGGCTTCGAACAACCTGTCGGTGGAGGCTTTAGGGTTCATTGCCGAACCCTGACTAAATCTCGCATTAGCTGCATGGGTTCTTAGGCCGTTCCGCAAGACGTGCTTGTGGTCAAGACAACGAACTGGATCTTACCTGGTGGTTGTCTTTGGGAGAATGAGCTTGCATTCTTCAAGTTCTAATCAGTCAATTGCACTTCTCGAAGCCAAGGATACAAAGCAATGTCTTCTTTCCCTTCTTAACAGATGGATTTAACTAGGTCTTGGCTTTCGATATGAAGCGTCAGTACAATACACAATCTGGTCGCAGATTCCTCGACCTAAAGCTTCCTTGTGATCTGCAGGATCTGGAGCTACACTTCTGTACCTGTCCTTGGGACTGCAATATAGCAGACGATTGTCCAAAATTGATGTCACAGATTCGATAGTTATCTTCCCACGTAAAATGTCGTGAACAAAGATTCAACTCGTCTCTCCAGATGACACTCGTTGCTCCTGAACAACATTTCACCTGATAACGGCACTGGCCGCGAGCATGGCGTGGCAATTCAGGCCCTTTCGACCGTTACCGCTGCTAACCGCGTGTTGTTGCCCAATCGCACTGAACCGGACATTCCCGCTATCAATTGGCAGCGCATGCAATCTCGACATGACGGCTTCGCTTGCGCGACGCAAAACCCCATGGACACATCACAAAGGCCGCTAAATCGTAAGACAAAATCTGGGGTTTTCCGTTTGGGGCCATGCCAGCCGGTGGGAAAGACACGATAATGGCGGCGGGAAACCGAGATTCGTTCCGCTTTGCTCGATTCGGATACTCACTCCCAAGAGCCCCGCGTCAGTAGCGCGACTAGTGCATGGCGACCACGACGTTAGGGCCGAGAACGGCCCACTATTTCATGATAGCTGCAATGAGATGATAACGTATAAATACAAAGGCCGAGATATACACCTGGAGAGTACTGTCACCGTGATACCTATCTACCGATCCTGATAATCCGGAAAGGCTGCATCAAGATGGCATCAAGCAAGCCCTCATATCTCATTGTCGGAGCCGGTATCTTCGGAGTTTCTACCGCCTACCACCTCATTAAGAAGTATCCCGACCGACAGATTACAATTCTCGACCAGGACGCATACGATGCAGACAACCGCGTGGCCGCCTCATGGGACTGGAACAAGGTTGTACGCGCTGACTACGATGACATTGTGTATTGCGAGCTAGCGCTCGAGGCGCAGGATATCTTCAAGTCAGACCCGCTGTGGAAGCCGTACTTCCACGAATCGGGCATCTTCTGGATCTGCCGTTCCGACTACGCACAAGATGTCATTGACAACTACAAGAAGCTCGGTCGCGCGGCAGACCTGCAGGCTGTGCCCATTGAGGAGGCAAAGAAGATGTTCGGTGGACTCTTCGAGGACGCAAACTACGATGGCGCGAAGTCGGTGCTTGTCAACAGGACGAGTGGCTGGGCCGAGGCTGGAAATGCCCTCAGAGCTGTTACCAAGTGGTCCATTGAGAAGGGCGTCAAGTACATCACCGGGAAAGCCAGCACACTGGAATTCGACCAAAGCAGCCGATGCACAGGCGTCAAGACGGAGGATGGCAAGATTGTCTCTGCTTCCAACGTCATTCTCTCGACTGGTGCCTACACAGCGAAGCTGCTTGAGCAGGCTGCGCAGAAGAGCGGTAACGCCAACCTCAGCGTCGGCAACAGGATCGTAGCGGGAGGAATCACCACAGGCATGACCACTCTGACAGAAGAGTCGTTTGGCCGCTTCAAAGACATGCCTGTCGGTGTGCAGGGCTACACAGCAGCATACGGCCCCTTCATCGGAAGTCTGCCACCCACAAAAGACCGCGAGCTGAAATGGTGGGGAGAGAAGATCTTCAAGAACACACACGAGGTCCTCCCCGGCCGCTTCGTGTCCGCGCCGCCAACAAGCAAGGACTACAACCAGTGGAACGTCCCCGGCCCCTTAAAGCAGGACATCGACCACGCCAACCACGTCTTCTACGGCAAAAACGGTGCAGAATGGAAGATGGAGAAGCACCGAATCTGCTGGTAAGTTTTCCCTTCTCTTAACTTGACCCTTCGATGTGCACTCGACTTACACCTTGCAGGGACGCATTCACAACTAGTTCCGACTTCATCATCTCGCCTCACGCCGGCGCAAAGGGCCTCTATGTCGCCACATGTGGTTCGTTCCACGGCTACAAGTTCTTCCCCGTCATCGGCAAGTATGTCATCCAGATGCTCGAGGACGACCTCAGACCCGACTTGAAGGAGAAGTGGGCATGGGATCGCGAGAGGCCTTCGCCTTCGCTGAATCCCGACTGGCCCCGGTTCGAGATGGCAGATCTCGAGGACAGCTGGCCCAAGGCTAAGTTGTAGAGGAAGCCGGGCATAGCAGGGATTGCGGATAGGATTGACTGTATGGGAGTCACGTGCATGATGATATTAGTTGCAAGGCGTTCGGGGCAGTCTTCATACCGGTTTGGTAGGAGTGCGGTAGCGAGTTTCGACAGTTTACATATTTGATGAGATGAATGAACGATACAACCAAACATCAAGTTCGAGAGTCAGGGATATCAAGCATTCTGACAAAATAAGAACAGATCCAATCACACCATAGCCTGGAAGCACCAGGCGAGCCAAAAAATATCAGGGTGACACGAGACCTTTCGTCGTGAAATGGGGGTGTATTCAATATATACAGTGAACATTGCTCTGTGCCGAGTGCACATTGCAATTCTAAAAGCGGAAAAACCAAGCATTTAAGCAGTGACCTTGGTCTTGATGAAAGCCAAAGCCTGGGAGCCGTACTTGTTGACGTACTGCTGGTGCGAGTTGGCGTCATTGCCGTTGCAGCAGTAGGGATCGGTAGAGTCGCAGTACGACTTGATGATGCTGGTGTTGGCAGGCGAGCACTGGAAGCCCTGGGGACGAGCGGCGAACTGAAACATCGTCGTTAGCGGGGGAGAATCTAGAGCACAAGGATAAAAGACTTACACCCTGGGCCTGGCAGGTGCCGACGTTGTAGGGAAGGCCAACGCGGTTGTGGGGGTCGCCCATGAAAATGGCGGCCTTGACGGCCTTCAGAGCGTTGCCAGTGAGGGTCTGGCCGCCACCTCCGCAAAGAGCATTGTCCATGATTTGACCACCCTAGTCAGTCTAGTCAGTATCCAACACAACCATGATTGACAACTGAGTCATACCTGGGAGTATCCAATAAGGACAATCTGGGTGCTGGGGCACTTCTGGTTGTAGGCGTTGACAGCCTTGACAACAGCCGCGGTTCCCTGGAGGGCCGAGTTGTCGTAGCTAATACCGCCGCAGGCAGATCCTCCTCCGCAGGCAGGGTAGACGATAGCCTCGGCGCCAGCTCCGGGGTAAGCGGACTTGACCGAGTTGACGAGGCCACCGGCAGTACCGAATCCGTTGCTCTGGGGAACAGTCGTCTCGCGGGCGCCGAAGATGTAGACCTTGGGGCAGCTCTGCCTCTCAGCAAGCTCGATGGGGTTGGCGACGGCCAAGCCGACAAGGGAAAGGGCAGCGGCAGCGGTGAACTTCATTGTGGCGAGTAGTCTGGTTCGAGTGGATACGGGAGGTGTTGTGAAGTCGGGGTCTGTACTGAAGGATTCTGGGGTAGCAGCTTGATCCGATTTAAGGAGCGTCGATGAAGGAACTAGAAGCCGCTCTTTAGGCAGAATCGGAGGGTTTTAATATTCCGATATTCGTGCTGTGGGGTACAGGAAACATGCTTGCTTAAAATTGCTTGTATCGAAAGACATTCGCCCTTTCGTCCGTCCCTGTAATTAAATTACAGGGCAAGCCGCCATAGTGATGACCCGCCACCCCTGCTTATATCGTGCGGGGATATTATCTGGTGCTTTAGAACGGATGACTTCCGGTGGCATTTGAGCGACACAAGCAACTCTGCGCCACAGTCTATCTGCCCAGGCTCGGGTGTGTTGTAGATCAATATCGTGTCCCTCCGGTCCGTGATCAGCTTCGTTGCTTGATGGCTAAAATCGTGCATTCGGGCCAATTGTGAAGCCCGCAACCAAGCCTAGCAAGGCTCAGGAACCTTATGCTCAAGCCTCTCCCGAATATGATACGATCAACGGGCGACGGGAACGCCATGGGGCTAGAAAGTATATCAAGTAGAAACAACGCGTGTTGTTTCCCGCGTTCTGGATGGTTCTCAGTCACATTTTGAAACAGCGCATAGACCCATCCACTCTGGACCTGTTTTAATCTGTACACGTCATGCATGGCAATGCATAGTAGATGAATCGACTCGTGTAACCCCCGTGGTGTGTTTGGAAAGTCGAGATCGTGTTCGAAGCGGTTGAGATGCGAGGTGTACTTGCGGACGACGTCATTGGCGCGACTGCTTTGCCGCGCGATGCTTCGCGACATTCTCGCGATTCCGACGAACGACCACTCTTTTCGCTGCAACACCGCATCTTCAGGCCGCTTCGTTCTTCTGCGCTGTCACCTGCTTCGGGCTCTATACGTCTCCATCGCCTCGAGGGCTAGCGTGAAGAATACGCTCATTGCTTGGGGCCGTCGCAATCAAGTGCGCGCTGGAGACACGATAACGTCAAGTTAGTTAGAGGCAGATAACAAGTACGAAGTACCATCTAGATTTACCACCACACTTGCCGACGTACTAGACTCTGGGGCATCAATTTGTCAATGGTGGGCTCTGCAGAAGTCCCACCATCTGTCCAACATGCAGAGTGAATTGACATCATGTGAAGCCGAGCATGAGCCAAATCGAGTCAAACCCAACAACAGTAATCTGCACAAACCAGCCACATCATAGCTGGGTGCCATTCATGGAAATTTCATAGAAATTTCAGTGCCAAGGCAACGGCTGCAGTTGATAGATGTTACAAAAGAGACCTAAGGATCGATGGGTTCGTTCGACTCACCGCTTATGCACGCATGCTGCGCCATACCTTCGCACCTGGCTTCGAGACAGATACGGAAATGAGAAGAGAAGACGCGAAGAGAGAGACGAGGATGGTTTGTAGCGATAATCTAACTCTCAACCCAACTCAACCCCGGACCAGAACCAGAACCTGTCGTGTCGTGTCATGTCATTCACCTCACCAGCCCCTCCTTCCCAAGACTGATCCGAAAGTCCGCCAGCAAAACCAGCAGACCAGAAACCCAACCCAACCCAGCCCGCAAAGAAAATGATGAGCGGATACATCAAACGCAGCCTCACCCAGACCAAGAGCAAACCGTACCCAGAACTCGAAAAAAAAAGCAACAGGCCCACCCACCCCGAACCCTGAGATCGTATACCTTTTCTTTCCCTTTCTTATTCTCTTTCTTCTCACCCTCTCCATCTCATAGACACTACACTACCTACATAGCCTCGCCAACCCACGCCCCTAAACAGGCCCCTCGCCAACCCCCGCAGCTCCACTCGGCACAGCAGGCCCAACCAGCACAGGACCAACCCCTCCGCCAAAAGGCCACGCGCCGGCGCCCCCGTTGTCGTCGCTGTCGTTGTCGCTGTCGTCGTCGGCTCCGCCGCCGAACCCGAGACTGTATAGGAAGGCTTTGAGGAAGTCGAGGAATCCAGGTGTTATGTCTTCTCCTTCACCCTCTTCGTCATCAGAAGGAGAAGGCGAGGGGTTGAAGTCTTCGTCATTGTCGTCGTCGCTGGAATCAGGTAGTGGCCTGGGTGGAGGTAGAGGCGTGGCGAGAATCGGAGGTAGAGGAGGTAAAGGCGTGAGGAGAGCGGTTGGGTGCGGGAAGGTCGTGTTCGCCCCTGTGCCCGTCTCTGGCTCTGTTTCGTTTACGAGAGACGTGGTGCTGTTCGTGAAAGAGAGAGGGGCAGAGCTGTTCAGCGGCGTTGGCGTGGTGCTGTTTTTCAGGACGGGAACAGGGACGTCGGGCGTAAGTCCACTGGGTAGTTCTGTCTCTTCTGCTGTATCCCAGAACACAGTGGTGCTCGGGGACGATAGCGTTGCCGTGTCGTTTACCTCCGCTGGGTCCTCGACTACGGGCTGCAGCGGGTGGTGCTGGCCTAAGCTGACCGGGTCGCTGCCCTCAGTCTCGGTCTCAGCGTCTGCGTCCTGGTCTGCCGCCGTGAACCAGTTGAAGAAAGGTGGCTTGCCCTCGCCATCCCAGGTCGGTGGGTGGTAGGTGTGCGGCTTAGGCACATCGCCAGGAAGCAGGTAAATGTCGACGTCGAAGTCTGGGGCGCTGTTTTCTCCGTCTTTGCTTTCGCTGGATGCGTTGGTTTCGAGTGGGGTCCAGTCATCGTCAAAGGTCGTGGTTGCAGTTGCAGTAGACGTGGGCGTGGAGGTAGATGACGACGTCGATGTGCTGCTGGACGTGTGGTGGACCCAAGGCCAGTCCCAGCCGATGAGCTGACGTTTCCATTGTTTGTTTACCGCAAGTGTCGGCTTGAAAGGAGTCCAAGTTTTATCGTCTGAGTATGAGGTTGACGGCATAGCGTATTTTATGACCGAAGCGAGGTTATTGCGTAGTTCGGCCAGGCGCTTAAGGAAAGCCTGAAACTTTTCCTCGTCTGTCATCTGATTGTAGTCTTTCTGGATGCCGGTTGTAGGCAGAGTGTATGGCGTGGGAGTAACGGGAATTGCCGCAGGAATGGCGGGGGCTGCTGGGGGGATGGCGGGGACTGCCACGGGTGCAACATACGGCGCAGGCGCAGGTGCAGTAATTGGGTCAACGGGGGCAAACGGTACTGTGGGTAAGTAGGTACCCACAGCTGGAGCCGGCGCGGCAATTGAAGCAACGGGAGTAAAAGGCGCTGCGGGTAAATAAGGAGCCACAGCCGGAGGAGCCCACGGCGCCAGCGCAGCATTGATCTGCCTCTTCTCAGCGGTCCCCCTCTTCTCAGCATACGCATCCCATCGCTCCTCACGACTAGCCCGCCTCGCGGCCTCATTCTCGACAACAGCCTCCTCCTGCTTTGCGTCCACTTCACTCCCCCTCTTCCAGCCGCCATTGCGCTGTGGCTTTTTCCACTGGCCGTCTTGCGCCCCTGATTTCGACGGCGTGTCCGGCATGCCCCAGCAGCCCGTCGCATGCCACTGGCCGTCATTGCAGTTCACTGGCTTGTCACCGCCACTGCCGCCATGAGACTTGTCGGGCTTCGGCGGCGTCCATTGACCGGTGGGGTATGAGTTATATGACTGCGGACGCGGAGGTGGGTTCCAAGATTGAGATAATTGTGAGGACGGGGCCTTGTTTCCGCCGCCCTGTTTCCCGCCGCGGCTCCTGCACTGGCCGCGCGCGAAACTGGGCTTTGCAGACCGGTCAGCGGGGTTGCCGAAGGAGACGCGTTTTCCTGGATCGTCGAAGACGACGTCGACGGTTTCCTTGGTCACGCAGTCGTTGATATTGGCGAGGTTGGCGACGAAGAGCTCCGGGTATGCGCGCAGGGCGATCTGGGAGGCGGCGTTGGTCGTCTGTGTGTTGCGGGTGCGGGGCCTGCCACGACCACGTGAGCGTGATGAGGCCTTGGGTACAATGTCGACGGCAGCGCAGTTCATGTACATTTCCCTGTTGCCAATCTTGTTGAACCTAGACGTGTCAGATGGAGTCTTGTGGGCCGCGGTGGGTGGACGTACCAGGTCCAAGCTAGCAGAGCGTTCTTGCAGTTCAAATCGTCAGGCACATCAAACGGATATGTCTTGTCAAGGGGACAGTCTCCAATCATGCTGTTGATGACTCTGAACTCTTGGCCGCCGTTGCAGCTTACGCTCACCTGGCAACTGCCGCCGCCATGTGTAGCGCTGCCAGCCAGCGAAATGTGATAGCTACGCCCCGCCTCGTACGTAGCCACCGGAGTCAGCGGGGTGTTGAGGTGGTAGCCTTTGCAAGGAAAGTTGCTGCCATCCTTGGCGAGGGGGTCGAGGATGTTGTAGTCCTTTGGCTCGTTGCGGTCAGAATGAGGGTCACGCAGGGGCGAGGGCGAAGACAGTTGCATGTGTGCATGAGCGAGAGGCAGCACGGCTAGCGCGATGGTCAAGTGAATGAGAGCCATGGTGTGCCACGGCGACGATTGCGCAGAGCAGACTGAAGAGCAGCAGCGGCGTGGCAGGACATGGTAGCATTTTTATGGCGCAAAGCAAGGGCAATTGCAGTGCACGATCTGTTACGCGTCGAATTCCTGCTTGTCGCGTGGGTGTGGAGGGGCGTGTGCGCGCTGGGTACCGCAAGACGCTGCCAAGGGGACGAAGGGAGCGGAGCACCGAGGAGCAGAGTCGAGTGACTGACGGCGACGTGAGTGTGATTGAAGAGGCGGCGACCGATAAAAGAAGCGACAGGGTTCTAGCCAGCCCAAGAATGCACCGGCGAGCGCGTGCTCGAGTCGCGGGACGCACATTCCTTGCAGCAGTACCACGACGGAAAAGCTTCGCAAAGCTTCTTATGGCCGGGGTGGCGCTACTGGAATGCGCTTCAACCCTCTTCCATCCCATCCATCCCATCCTCCGAAACACACGCCCTCACACACGCATACGCCTACTTCCCCCCTGTCTTCTTCCTCGACTTGACGCCGTCCGCCCCATCATCCTTGCTGCTCCCCTTTCCGCCGCGGATGTCGTTGGCCGTCACTTCTGTGCCGGCATCGAGGCCGAGCTCAGCTGCCTCCTGCTCAGCGCGGCGCTTGCGGCTGCGCTCAGCGTGCGCGAGCAGGTACGGGCGCACGAGCATGTAGGCGCCGATGATGACGACGATGCGCACCCAGCGCTGCGCAGTCATCTCCTCCCATGACTTGACCGAGTTGTTGACGAGGCGGTCCTTCCACTCGGCCAGGTTGTTCATGAGGCCATTGAACGAGATGTCCTCCATGGTGTGTGTGTGGGTGGGTGAATGGGTGGGTAGATGGGTGGGTAGAGTGGTGGGGTTGGCGGGGTTGGAGATGCAACGTCGAGTGTGATTGTGCGGCGTAGAGTATCGAACCGAATTGAGTGTCTGTTTGTCCGTCTGGGAGAAAGTCGGTGTGTTGTTGAGTGAACAAAGTAAGATTAGACTATTAGTTAGTTGGAGCGCGGTAAATCACTCACCGCGGCAAAACCGCGGGCGCTAAGTAGTCGCGTCGTCCCTCGGCCCTCAGCACGCGTCCACCCTGCACCCGCTCCGCCCTCCAGCCAAACACGCCCACCACCACTCGCAATGTCCCTCGCAGACGACGCCACGGAGCGCGAACAGGTTCGTCTCCCTTGTTCCCTGAATTGAATCAGCCAAATCTGACCCTCAAAAGCGCCTCAAATCCGCCCTCTGGTACACCGTCGGCCAATACGTCGACGACTCGCTCCTCTCCGACTCTCTGAACGCGACGCCGCAGTTCATCGGCGCGCTGACAGAGCTCGTATACACCCAAATCGGTACCTACCTACCTCCTTTCCTCCAACGACAACACTGCTGACGCACAGCCATTGCAGCAAACACAGCACACGATCTGGAAACCTTCGCGGCGCACGCCGGCCGCCGCGCAATCAATACCGACGATGTCATGCTGCTCACGAGGCGGAACGAGGCGCTGGAGGAGATGCTGAAGGGCGAGTTGGAGCGCATGAAGGAGGCCGAGGGGAGGGGACCAGTTGGGGCTGCAGCTGCGGCTGCGGCAGGCAAGGCAGGGAGGGGAAGGGGGGCCGGAAGGGGGGCCGGAAGGGGGAAAGGGAAGCGGAGAACATAGGAATAAGTTTGGCTAGGGCTTGGTCATGGACTTTATGAGTTGGTTTGCATTGGAATAAGAGATACCCTTGATTAAGTAGTTATTGTTTTTACCGAAATAGATACAAAAGATGTTTGCCGTTACGTTCAAGTATTAGTCAATCAGTGGTTTCAGGGTTTGATTTTGATTCTTCATTTATTCAAATTAGGTATTACTTGTTACTTTCGCTCAACAGCGCAATGCGCTTGGTATAAAATATCGTTATATCATAACAGTACTCGTAGTGGTACCGGTAATCGTACAGCCAGGCACTTGTAATAGCACAGCTCAGCAGATGGCTTCATCCGCTTAGTAGTTGGTGGCAGGGGTAGCACCGTAGGTTGCAGTAGGTGCCGAGTGGTAGCCGCCCTGAACAGGCTTGTTGAGGTTTGACTCGTAGCCCGTGTGGGGTGCACCGACAGTGGAGCCGGTGTAGGCAGTGTCGTGCGATGGACGGTAGTCCCTTGCACCAGGAGCAAGGGTAGCACCAGGAGCGGTCGTGGTGGTAGCAACCTCGGGGTCACGGAGACCAGTGGAGCGCTTGTTGCGCTGCCAGAACTTGACGCCGGTTCCACGGGTGTAGTTGTTGGTAGGGCTGGGTCCGAAGCGCTTCTCTTTCTTGTGGTGGCGCGAAAGGAGAATCTGGACGGGGATAGAGATGAGGAAAAGGAAAGCGCCGATGATGGCGACGGCGAAGCAGGCCGTGTTGAGATTGCAGGCCGTGCCGTACGAGGCGGCGTAGGTCCACTGCCTGCCCTGGCCGTTGCTGTCGAAACCCTGCCTGGAGTTGCTAGGGCCGGTGCCGAGAGGTGTGTTGACGATGCCGCTGCAGCTGTGGGCGCCGTCACGGGTCAGGACGGCGACAGCGATCATGGCGCCGCAGCAGAGGACGTTGAAGATGAGGCCGAGGAGGGCGAAGAAGGTCTTACCGCCCAGGCAGCATGTGAAGATGATGGCGAAGATGGTGTAGAGGACAGTGCCGCCGGACAAGCCAGTCACGGCCTGCGCCCACATGGGGATGTTGACATTGCGGTCAGCAAGGACAGCGAGGAAGTAGCTGTAGATTCCGAGGATAATGGCCGCGCAGCAGAACTCGAGGGCGTAGAGGAGGGTCGCGCTGAGCTTGAGGAAAGCACCGCCGATAGCCATGTTGCCGACTAATCAGTATTGTAGGTAAAGCAAGGTGGGCAGGGGATGTGGGAGTTGATTGACTGATTGAGATGATATTCTTCTCCCTTGACGGCGCGGTCGTCTAATAAAGTGTTGTGGGTGAGGGCGATGACGCAGCATTTGTCGTCATTCCCGGTCTTGCGCCACACAAAACTAGCGCAGGACCCTGCCGTCGCTCCTTCTCCGCTTGACGTCACGCCACACCCGCTCCTGCCTCGCCATGCCCTGACAGCACAAGCACCCAACAGCAACGGGTATCTCCCTTTCTATCTCACTACTAGACGTTAACGACGACAACACCACCCTCACCTCACAGCCACATGCCCGCCATATCCACATACCTCACCTACCACGCACCAAAAACCCACACGCCCAGCCTCCCCCGGTCCACCGTTCACTGCGGGAGACCCTTTTGGGCTCCACAGCGCGCCAGCCATCATCCCGTGCGCCACATGACGAGCCCCGTGCTGTCGCCTTGCAAAATCCTGCTGTGCCCGAGGCTTGATTTCGGTCCTTTTGCTCTGGCTAGCTAAGCCTCGCATCAATCACATCACGCAGGGTCCTGGTCCAGACGGACGGCAGCCTTGTTGGGCTTGCATGCTTGGAACCTTTGCTGGTAGTGCCAGACCCGGACCTAAACGACGACAACGCCAATAACTTGAATCTTGGCTGGCTGCGCACAATGTTTGCGGGATGATGCAACGTCTCGGTGCGACGGCTGCGACACCCTCTTGTCCGATCTAGATCGTCACGCCGCCTTTGTTCGCGATCGACTGGGCTGCGCTGGACTCTGCACTTGCTTTTGTTAGGCCTCGTGCTTGGCTCGGATGATGCTCGATGCATGATGATACCTGGTGAACACATCTGGTCAAATATGTCACCTATCATCACATCCGCCGCACACAAAGATTTTGAACAAGAATAATAATAGGAGTGACACACGTCAATATATACACGAACTAAACTTCATCAGTCCCAAGAAGAAAAAATCATTTCCTTGCCCCAGCCCAGCGCTGCATCAGCACTGCACCATTATCCGCCGAAACGAACATCAACAGGTGCAGCTATCTAAGCAGAGGCCTTCTTCTCCAGCCACGAGACGAACTCGTCGATGCTGAACTTCTCGGGCAGAGCATCCGAGTCGGAGCCGGTAGCGGGCGCAGACGCAGCCTCGGTGGGCTTAGCGACAGCACTGGCAGTAGCAGATGCCGTAGCCGAAGCGACAGCAGACGAAGCAGCAGCAGACGACTTGGCAGGGGCCGCAGGGGCAGGGGCAGCGTTGCCCTTGCCACCGCAGGTAGCAACGGGGCCACCGGGGGCCTTGTAGGTGGAAGCGTCAAAGCCGTTGTAGTAGTTGGGGATGTAGATGTTGGCGTCGTCAGCCTTGTAGGCACCGGGGATCGAGATGGTAGGACCGCAAGAGCCCTTGGAGCCAGTGCCGGTGATCTTGAGCTGGGAGCAGCCAATGTAGAACTGGGCGCCGTCCTTTGTCTGCGAGCTGTGCAGCGCAAGCATCTCAGAGCGCAGCAGGTACTCGCCTGACGCCAGACCGGTGGGCAGCTTGAACTCGTGCGTCATGTTGTGTGCCTGCATGACCTCGCTGGCCCACTTGCCGCCAACCTGGTTCTGCTCATCGATCTTGAACCAGCCAGCGCCGATACCAGTCGCCTGGGACGCATCGTCGACGGGGCCGAACAAGAAGTGAGTGATGGGACCGGGGTGGCCAGAGTTGTCCCACTGGACCTTGATGCTGTCGCCCTCGGCGGCATCGATCGTCTTGACGCCCGAGGGAACCTTGCTGCCGCCGACGTTGCAAGCCATGTCGTCGCTGGTCACGTCGACAACGGGCGAGTTGCTAGGAGGCATCCTCAGGCCGACCTGGTATCCGGGCGAGACGTCGTTGATGAACAGCTCGTGCATGTCTACCGCATTGGTTAGTCTTGCCGTGATTCCTATTCAACATCCACGTGAATACTCACTCTGGTGAGCCGAGACGGCGGTAAGGAGCGCGGACGCGATGACGGCCTTGGAGAGCATGATGAAGTTTGTAGGGGGGTTTCTGGTAGTGTGTAATATGTACGGTTCCAAATAAGTGATAACCTGATCACAGAGAGAGAGAATGCAGTGGGTGAATGAAGCAGGTAGTGAATGAACAAATGAATGTATAGGTCAAAGGACTGGCCGATAGAATATCGAAAGAAAGCAACCCTCGCAGGATACACCCGCCTTTATAAACCAACCCCCACCGACTCCCCCGAGGAACCCCCAAAGCATCCTCATCTTCGCAAGATTACCTCCGACCGCCCAGGGCCCGCGCGCCTGCACTGCACTGCACTGCACGCCCATGCTCTAGCAGCGCACCCGTTTGCGCCCCGCTCCCCCGTTTATCGAAGCACTCTGTGTGAGGCAGCGCCCTTTACCCAGCTAGGCAAAGGCGCAGCGGCTGTCATGCCAGGCCGGCGGCGCAGGCGCTCGAAGTAGATGGCCGAGATTGCGTGGGATTGCTAGCGGAGACGCTCGCGTCTGGAATCTTGCTGCATGCGGTTTAGTGCCCTCGCTTTGCGCCCGTGTTTCAAAACTTCTGAGACCAGGCGCGCCGGCTGCGCGCTATCGGGCTCGTATGCGTGCAGGAACTACTGGTTTATTTGGTGTCGTGGTGGGGTTTCTTTAGGTTGCGTTGGGTAGGTTTGCCCGCTGGGCCCCTGCGGTGCGGTGCGTTGTGCGGTTGGTGGCCGTTGAGGGAGACTCAAGTCCACGTGGAAATCGACGGGGGTGCAGTCATGAGAAAGTAGGTAGGTAGGTATTGTATAGTGTGCTCGCTCTTTACAGGCGGAGAATTCGGGGCCTATTGCACCGTGGGTATCGTGAAATGAGATAATATGACAGGAGGAGTAGTGGATGATCGCGGGTCGCCCATGGGGCGCGCGTCTTGAAGCGCCCTGCGGATCCTTCGTGATCAAGCGTGTAAGCGAAGCGCTGGAGAACAGATGGGGGCCTGCATCATGTTCTTGCGACCGTGACGAATCCCGTGGGTCTGGCGTCTGCTCTCCGGCTTGGTTTGCTTGTTTCGATTTGACTCTCTCCAGCACTACTCCCTGAAGTTTGGCTTGGAACCGACTCGGAGACTGACTGTTCCGTAGCGGTAGGACTGCTGTTGGCTGGCGGCAAAGAACTCGCAGTCGCCGAGCTCATCGGCGGCACAGTAACATTTGCTGTGTCTGGCAATGTGACTGGCGGCGCCGTGTTGATGTTGAGCACTTCATCGTTGAGCACAACGTATATCTTCTGCACCACTGGACTTGCTGGCTGCGAGTATACAGCCGAAAACAAGCCCGCTCCGATTGCGACGGAGACGAACCAGAGCAGCGTCACACAGGACAGAAGCGCCAGGACCCAGGGAATCGAAATGGGTCCTCGTGGCTGCGATTGCGAGCGTCGTGGTAGTCGTGGCCAATTGAAGGCGAACGGACGTGGGCCCGTAGGATGTGGGCGAGACGCGCCGTGTGCTTCGGACTTGTCCGGGAAGGATTTCTCGTCGACTTCGAATGTCTTCTCTGGTGACAACGCCGGCGCATATGTCGTTCCCGTGCGTATGTTCGATAGGCGCGGACGCTTGGAGGCGTTTTCCTTCACAGATGGTTCGTACATTTGATGCAGCATGTACGAATCGTCTTGGGAGCGGAAAATGGAGCTGTAGGTAGGAGTCGGCACGGATGCGTTGCGCAGCCCGATGGAGGTCATGTCTACGGATGGCGCTCTCTTATGTTTGTGGGAGGGCATAATAACTCAAGCAAACGACAAGAACAGGGCCAGCCTTAGCAGATGTCTGAGGGGGTGCAATGACGAAAGAGCGTCTGGGGTGCTTCTGGCCGAGAGGCCATGGAGCTGATGTATATGCTAGGACTGTGCTCGCCAGGCCTGCCAGGTCAGCAAAACATGTTTCACTATCATCGTACGCTGGTTTCCCTGTGTAAATCCATTCGCCGTGCTGTATGTGATGGGCATGTGGTTTGCAAGTGGTGAGTGTGATCGATGTGTTTGGGAGGTTGATGTTTGGCTACAAATGATTGGGCCTCGCACCTTCACACGTTACTGCAGACGAGGCTAGTCTTAGCGCTATACCCTGCGCAACGCTACAACACGACTGAAAATGCCATATTAATGGTAACAGCATATGTGACAAATCGCCCGGAAAGCAAGCATATCCATTCATCTTGAGGAGAAACGAAAAGTCTCACCGCCTACCTAGGTTGCGACTTGATGATCCTTGAGCGTACTAGTCGTACCTCTGCGCAACGCGCATCACGGCTTCACGACTACCACAACACGAGAAGCGTGCGCGTATGTGACTTGCTTCTGGGCGCAAATCTTCAGGGGTTTCATGAAGTAATAACTAGTGTCGAAAAAGTGGCTGGGTCGTACATGATGGCGCAGCACTGGAGTCCTCGAACGGCACCCATCTCCAATAGAAGAGCATGTTCACGACAGTTTTGGTGGATCCGGTGAGCAGAGAAAAAAGGTATGTATCAGATGCTCTCGATCTCAGAACGCGCTGGATCTGATTCCTTTCAGTAGACATAGGCACCCAAGCGTATTACAAAGGAACGACTGAACAGTAAATAACCGAACGACCCCAGTCGCCTAGGCGTCTGAGCGGGACGGCTCTATCACACCCGTAAATCCTTGTAAATTTTGAAGGTGGGTCTGATTGGTACATTAGTACAATCGGTCCGGAACGGCTCGTACAAATGGATCCTCGGGTCGCGATGGCTAAGGCGATGCTCAGAGGAAACACCTCGTATGCTATATATCGGGCAGATACCAACCGCAAACCGAATGTGTTTGCAGATGCTAATGTTCGAAATATCGAATGCCTCAAATGCTCAGCAGCGACCATCTAGCAAGTATAATTCACCTGAACTGTATCATGGAAAAAACGCAGATGCAGTGACCAAATACCCTGTACCGTGACGATACAATGCGATTTCAACTTTCTGCTGAGCTTGGGAATCGATGTTCCCGTTTGTGCTCCTCTGGGTAACGAAATGAACGTGGCACATGTACCTCTTATTAACAGTCCTGGTCAATACTCGACGATACCATCTACGATGTTTATGACACACTATATGTCGAGGCGATTGGTAGGGCAGTATGTCGGCGTTCTGTCGATACTCATGAACGGATCGTTAGACATGGTATGGATTATTGTAAGACTGGTCTCTGGCATTTTTGGTCAGGTCGTCTCCTCTACAGGACTGGCCATACAAAGACGCAGAAGTATGCAATCAAGAATCCGCTCGCGGTAATATAATCATTTCTTTGCATCAGCGCATGAGGTTGAGACTTTGATGTCTTGCTTCACAAAGATCACTACTCGCTTCTCGTAGGAGGCCCGTACGAGCATCAGCGCGAAGTTCAGTGACAACAAAATCAGGCCGGACACTCTACAACCTGACTGAACATACAAATTCTCTAACAAGGGAGTATTAGCTGTCTTAAAGGTTACTTGAGTGTTAATTTATCGGCAAACCGAACCTTGAGGCATGCGAGTTCGCATTCGCAGCCAGCTGCGGTACGTGCAATCTACTCACTACCAAAGCGTAATGTTTTCGCCCTCATGAGCTTATCAAAATCCCTAGAAATCCTTAGGAGACCGAATATGTCCCAGGATTGTGGTGCCGAGACTTGCAAAAGCAAAACTCTAACATTCAACGCCAAAGCCCCAACCACGCGTCACTTGCTTTTTAGTTTTGCAACGGTTTCGCCTCGAAAAACAAGTACACTGAGAAGCATGCCGTCATTGCGAGTGGCGCCCTTTATGCAAACCATGACGAACTACCGTCTTACCGTCTTCGACTCTCAGGTCACAGCAATTACAGAACTTTATTTAGATAGTCTACAGCGATGGACCTGTGAGGTTCTCCTCACCCATGTTTCGGACCAAGTTTAGCGAATGCTCCCTCGCTGCGGCGTTGTGCTAAGCCTGAAACGAGGTGAGCCGCTTGGACGCCCGCCAACAGTGCCATCTTGAAAATAATATCTGGGGTTCTATAGAAATGGTACAGATTCTTTTTCAAGCCTACAGGTCGTGTTACGTTGCACCCCCGAATGTGGCTCATTTTAAGCAGCGACATGACAGCCATCAACATCCTTAACTCTGCAGCAATGACATGATTTAGGTTAAACCGGCGCCTTCTCCATGCTATCTGAGACTGCCAACCTCTTGTCACCTTCAAATTCACACGTCGGCTCGTTCGATACATCTGTCTCGACCAATCCCCTTACGGGCAAACACAAACGTTCCGAGGCATGACTACTAGCAGACAGGAACAACCCAGCACACGAAGCCCTCCCGAGACGGGGTATGCCGATATATCCAGAAAGAACGTCGCCTCGTTTAAACCGAACGGCGGAACGGCAACGGCACGGGCCAATCAGTAGGTATGGCTATGCAAAACTTCGAGCTTTGCTCTGGCCCCCTTGCGACTGCTTGCCTGGCTGCGGCTCCGACGACCGGGGTTGTTGACAATTCTTTCGAACTTGGCTTCATTAGCTTCGCGTTGCATGAATTGGAGGTCGAAGAAAGACACCAGGCTACCAATAAGGCGCTCAGTTGCTCGACTCTTTCCTCGGTAGCTACCATGATCCTCCCGAGGACCTGCTGATCCCTCTGCCTCGAGCAAGCATTGGCAGGTTTCTCATTGACTTGGCTTTCGGCGCGTTGCTTTGACCACCAACTCCATATGCGGAGGTGTCCTCCGTTGCTTGCTTGCTGGAGATCTAAGGTTAAAAGACACGCTCCGGCCGTCTTGTGGTGGGTATCTTCATCAGTTCACAGTCGCTTTGACAGTACCCTACCAGGCAGGACCTCATACTTTCGCTCTTCCCTTCAATTCTTCAGACCAACACTTCCACTCTTGAGACCATCAGCCCCAGAGCCAGACTATCTTCCATCTCAAAAACATCATGCACTTCCAAACCTCTGTCCTCGTGACCGCACTTGCTGCCCTTGCAGCCGCAAACCCCATCGAGGTCCGCCAGCTCCTCGGCGGCACCGGTGCCTCCTCTTCCGAATTCTCTCGGGGAGGATGCAAAGACATCCTCTTCGCATGGGCACGCGGATCCACTGAGATCGGCAACATGGTACGAAAAGAAAACCCCCAGCCACATCTCCCTCAAACCCACCCAACTAACCCCCGCAGGGCACCGTCGTCGGACCCCCGACCTCCAACGGCCTAAAGAAAGAATTCGGCGCCGAAAACGTCGCAACAGAAGGCGTAGCTTACGGGGCGCTCGTGTCGACTAACGTCCTCCCCGGCGGCACCGACAACGCCTCGAAGCGCCTGTTCCAAAAGACGCTAACCGACATGTCCTCGAAGTGCCCAGACTCGGTAATCGTAGCCGGCGGCTACTCTCAAGGCGCAGCCGTGAACCACCGGGCCATCGAAGAGCTTGACGCGGGCGTAAAGGACCAGATCGCGGGTGTCGTCCTCTACGGCGACACTCAGAAGCTGCAGGACCGCGACCAGATCCCCAACTTCCCCAAGGAGAAGGTCAAGATTATCTGCCAGCCCGGCGACGCCGTCTGTCGCGGTACCCTGGCTGTGTTGCCCGCGCATTTAACGTACGGTGTGCGTGCGGATGAGGGCGTGAATTTCCTCGTGCAGCAGGTCAAGGGCGCGCAGGCGAAGATCAAGGCGAGGAATGCGAAGCGGAGGGCTGAGGAGATGATTGGGAAGGCTGTCGAGAAGGTTGCGAAGGCGCTGGTGGTGTAGATTAGTAGACGGACGAGGGGGTGAAACCCTGGGACGTTGGATGAGTGGTCTTTCTTTGGGGGGGAGGTGCAGGTCACTTTGTAAACTTGAAAGACTTGGGGATTTCGTTTCGAGTTGTTCTCTTCTTTTTTATTTTCGATAGCAACGATTTATGGAACCTCTGGCTTTTTTGTATGATCCTCTGGCTATTCGTCAGTTATATGATTCGTCTTTCAAGTCTTCGAGAGTGTTCATGTTCGTAACGTGACCGTGTATTGACATATATCATACGTTTAAAGTAACTACTGATTTCAAGGTTTACTGTTATATGACTTGACTGCGATTCGCTCTACTCGACTGCTTACCCATCTTCTCTCACTTTTCTGCTGCTGTTACCACAAGCAAGGAGATAAGTGATATGTCTATGGCACAGTACAGAACAACACACTATAGAAGGCTCCCGGCATGTTGGGTATCCATTGATCGATATCATTGCCTTTCCAGTGCGCGCACGCGGAGGAGCAGGCACGTTGAGGGTCAGCATGGAAGCGTGAGCGAGGATCCCCGTCGTGCTCTCTGCGAGCAGACACGCACCGTCGAGAGGAGACCCACAAACATCACGCACGATTGACATCACGGTTGAGGTAAGATAAGAACGCTTGTGTTAGCATCACTGGCTCGACAGCTGCGTAGTGCTACTACACCGCGTAGGAGGGAGGCGGACCAGGAGGACGGAACATACCACGGCGGGGAACTGATCTGGTCTATTGACGGAAGGTATATTAATGTGTGATCCATCGCTGCGTGCAGAAGCAACTGACCTTTCAGAATCCCAAAACTCCGTGCAACAATCACAATGCAATCTCCGTCGCCACGTAGACTCTGACGTCGTATCAACTCCTACTGCAGCCGCACGCCCGCCGTCTTGAGCTTCTTGGCCTGCTGGTCGTGCGCGCTGCCGACACCACCAGCACGCGTCACCTCGAGCGAGCTCTCGGCCATCTTCTTCTTCTCCGCCGCCACCTTGTCGAGGTGCTTCTTCGTCTTGGTGTTGCCGCTGCCCTTGCCGTGGAACTGGTGGCTGAGTTGCTTGAAGGCTTCCTTCTGGTTCATCTGCCGCCCATGCTCGTCGACGTAGCTGAGCTCAACATTCGGCTTGTACTCCTTGTTGAAAATCTCGGCCAGGCGCCGCGACTCGCTAACATCAGCGTGTGTGTTTTGCTTGCGTGCCCACTCTTCACGCTCGCGCGGCGTCATTGTGTTCCAGCGCGTGGAGCCACGCTCGCGCTCACGGCCTTGCTTACGCATACGCTCTGCATCGCTCTCAGCGCGTTGCTTGTCTGCGAGGAACTTTTGTCGGTCGCGGTAGAGGGCGTTCTTGGAGGCGGCGTCGCTGTCGTTGGATACCAGTCCGCGCTGCCGCAGCAGGGCCAGGGTCGCGCCGATGCCCTGGTCAAGTGTCTTCTCCTCTTCGAGACCTGTGCCGGTAATCTCGTTGGTCTGTGGTTGGGTCTTGCGCTCTTCGGCTTCAGCAGCCTCGGCGTAAGACTGGTTCATGTCGACGTCGCCATCTTCGTCTAGTCCACCGTCTCCAGCACCTTCTGACTTGATACCGTCAGAGATGTGGCTCGACTTCCTGCGCCTGCGTTGCGCCTCTTCTTCTTCGTCATCGGCATTTGCGCCGAGGTTCTGCACGAATTCGGTCGTCTCGTCGATGACCAGACCGGTGTCGTCGATTTCGGTTGAGTCGACGAGGTCGGGGGTCTGTGGTGCAGAGTCTTCCTCGCGGAGCTGTCGTGCTATATCCTCCGGGCGCATCTTCTTGCGCTTCTTCAGGGCCTTCTGGCGCTGGGCTGCGAGGTTGGCCTGGAGGTCGTCGTCATCCACAAACGACTGGTCGAACACACTCTTCTTCTTAGCCTTCGGCGCGACATCCATCTCCACATCGTCCATGGGCTCGTCTGCTACAACAGCCATCTCATCCTCATCCTCCACCCGTTCGCGCTTGGCCTTCTTCGTCTTCTTCTTCTTGGGCTTCTTCATCTTCACTTCCGACAAGTCCATGTAGTCGTTAGTAGGGACGTCGTTGAGAATGTCGAGGCTGACAGCGACCCGCTTGGGCTGAGCAGCGCCAGCGGCTATGGCCTGCACATCCTCAAGAGTATGGCCCTTGCCGTCCAGCGTGAATGCTTTGCCTTTTTTGCCGTTGATTTCGTCGTCGTACTGTGCGAGAATCGACTTTTGGCCATCCTCATCATTCGGATCGTATGCGCGCTTACGCTTCTTTGAGTCGAGCCTCTCCTGTAGCCTCTCGCGCTCCTTCAGCGCAACCGCCTCGAGCTCGTCGTCATCCTCAGCGTCGACTGCTGTGTCTTTGAGAACGAGA
Organism: Neoascochyta sp. HWLR27; assembly: GCA_019775935.1. Lineage (NCBI taxonomy): Eukaryota > Fungi > Ascomycota > Dothideomycetes > Pleosporales > Didymellaceae > Neoascochyta > Neoascochyta sp. HWLR27. The sequence continues at coordinate 191,642 of WODD01000255.1, forward strand.
ATCTGGTCTTCGCCATCGTCGAACTGGTCGACTTCGTGGCCGACCTTGACGCCTGCCAAGTCGGATTCGCTGTATTGCATGGCCTCGCGGGCCTGGCGCTCGCGCTCCTCGAGGTCGCGCTGCATCTGCTCGGCCTTGGCAATCTTCTTCTGGCGCTTCTTGCTGCTCTTCAACCACGCCATGTCGTCGTCGTCATCCTCAGCGTCGGCCAGGCCAGTGCCGCTAAGCTTTGCTGTGCGGGCTGCGCGCTCGCGCTCCCTCTTGATGGCGGCCGCACGCTCTTCGCGCTTCTTCTTGGCATCCTGCTCGTCCTGCAGCTTCTTCCAGTTGTCGTAGGCGGCGGCCTGGCGTGTGTCGATGGTGCTGGCGGGCTCTTCGTCCGAGTCGTCGGCGGGCTGGGCGGGCTTGAAGGCCGGGCCGGGGCCAGCCGGGGCGCTCCCACCGGGCAGGGCGGGCAGCCCCATGGAGAGGCGGATCTTGTTGGCCTCATCGATGGAGAGGTCGGCCATGGCGTGTGTGGGGGGCGTGGGGTGGTGGTGGTGATGGCGGTGGTGTGCCTGGCCATGGACGGATGTGAGGCGGCAAAGGCATCTGCCAAGGCGCTAGCGGTGGTCCTTGCGCGCGGGTACAAAACAAATCCTGCACCCTCACGACTCACTTTTTCCTCTCATCCGCCTGTGCCCGCGTTCCTGGCCACCTCTTTTGGTGTGACTGGTTGAGCGCGTGCAGTTCGTCCACCCATGGAGCCATCTTCACAATAGGTGTCAATTTCTGGACGACAGGCGGGAGAGAGAGTCGGCGCGTTGCAACAAACTTGAGCTCGCCGAAAGGCTGAGCTCGGCGGACGGTGCGCGCCAGGCAGACTGATTCCTGTTCCCTTTTGCTAGACCGTCGGTCTATGACGCTTGGGACAAACCCAGTTGGCTACATACCGTCTTCTTGTAATTGACCTTGCAGTGATTACAACACACACTTACAGCAGCTTCAGGTGCCCCGTCACCTGGTCGATGACGCCCTTTGGCGCCGGCCCAATGCCCAGCACCGTTGCGCTGCCACTGGCTATCTGCGTGCGCCCTGCGTCGTGGATAATGTGTGCCACGACTCCAAGGCTCACGGCCTGCGCCTGCAGAATCTCCAGCTCCTCCTCGCCCTTGACCTGCAATGCCACTTTGGCCTGTCCCATACGCTCCCACCGTTTGAGGATCGTCGACTCGGGCGCGTGGCGCAGAAAGTGCTTGTAGCACGCGAGCGTTGCATGTCCGCACTGTGCGCCAATCTTGCCTGTGCCGTGTGAGCGTCCGTCTGCCATATCACATCATATCCCGTTATATCGTGTCGCGCATGCGTACCCTTTGTCATGCCCAGGTCGGTCCTCACCACCAGCACCATCTTGCACTCTTCTGTGTGGCCGGGGAACTCGGCAGGCGCCGTGTCGTCGTCCGAGTTGTCGTCCGAGTCATCGTCGTCGCTGTCGCTCGAGTCGTCCTTTTCGGTGCGCTTGCTGCTGCCGCTGCTGCTGCGTGGGGAAGAGACGGCGCTGCCGCCAAAGAGACCCAGCGACTTTGCCTGGCCGATGAAGTAGCCTGTCACGCCGCCGAGAATGGCGCAGGCGGCGGCAACGTTGGCCATCGAGGGCTGCGGGGGGTCTTGCATGGTCGGGGAAGTGCTGTGACTGTGACTGTGACTGGGTGTGTGTCGTGTAGTGTCGTGTAGTGTCGTTGTGTCGCGTGCTGCCCGCAGCCTAGGTACCTACTAAGTAAAAGTGGTCGGTGGTTCAACATCAGTGTCCGTGCCTTCCTGAAATCTTTCGGACCTCCGTCTCACCACCAGCGCTCTTCCACCCGACTCCCACCCCGCAACCCCACCATGCATCCGCGGTGCCAATTGCTGTCGGGCCATTTGGCCACCTGGCGCATCGTCTCCCGCTCCGCGTCTCCCGCTCGCTCCCTCGCCACGGCTGCCACGACTGCCACGACCCCCTCCGCCACGCCCACCATCCCCACCGAGGCGCCTGCCATCACCACCGAAGCGCCCGCCACATCCACCCCTACCTTCGCGCCTGCCGTCAAGAATCCTCTGCAGCGCCGCAAAGGTGGCGATCTCGGCGCCCATCTGCCCAAGCACGTCCTCGCCACCGATGCCCACATCCCGGACTACCCCTACGGCGACCATGCCCTCTTCAAGCAGGCCAACCGCGGTCTCTACGGCGAGCAGATGATCCAATTCGGCAACAACGTCTCTCACAAGACAAAGACAAAGACGCGTCGTGACTGGAAGCCCAATGTCTTCACAAAGAGCCTCTACTCAGTCGCCCTCAAGAAGCGCGTCAAGCTGCGCGTCACGTCAAAGGTCCTCAAGACCATGGACCGCGAGGGTGGCCTCGACGAGTACCTGCTCAAGGACAGCATTCACCGCATCAAGGAGCTCGGCCCCATGGGCTGGGCCCTGCGCTGGACGCTGATGCAGAGGCCCGAGGTCGTCGACCGCCTGCGCGCCGACGCTGCCGCCCTGGGCCTCGATCAGGCCACCATCGACAAGCAGTGGCCCACGTCTAAGATGGTGTCACGACAAGAGGCCACTCGGGCCTTCCTGGATCGCCAGGCTCAGCTCGCTGCCCTTGATCCGGAAGCAGCTAACGAGGCCGTCGAGCCCCAAATGTGGGCTCCCGCCGGCGAAAACACGGCCATTGCCAATAAGATCAAGCATCGTGAGGCCAGAATTTCCCGTATCGCTGCCGCCGAATACGAGGGTGCCATCGTGGCCGCTGAACGCTACCTCGAGCGCGGCCATGTTGACAGCATCGAAGAAGGCCTGAAGCTCGCCTTTGTGCGCGCCCACGAGCGCCGGGCTGCGTACCGCGAACGGAAGAACGCCTTTCAGGAGAAGCTCGACGCTCAGTTCAAGCTCGAAGATATCCAGGCCGTCCGTGAGCGCTTCAGCCTTCCGAACATCCCAGACCGCACAGCACAAAAAATCGCCTACAACCAGGCGAAGCGCGCCGAGATTGCAAAGACGGAAGGCGGCTTCGAAGCCTGGTCCGCCGCCCGGCAGGCTACTCGCGAAGCGAATCGCCAGGCCGTTATCGAACAGGCAGGCGGTGCTGAAGCCTACAAAGCCTCCATCAAAGCTAAATGTGCCACACAACTCGCCACGGCTGAGACAGCAAGCACCAACGAGACGCTCAAGCCCAAAGAGCGCAAGCGACTGGAGAGGTTCATTGCCAAGGCCGACCGTGCTATGCGCGCAAGGCTGTCGGGCGGCGTGGAAGAGTACGTTCAGCTCACGCTCGAGGACATGCGCAGCCGACAACCGGCAGACGAGATGGCTGCGTTGTCGAGGACGGCACAGACGAGCGAAACGGACGCATGGGGTGCTTTGGTGAGCGAGAGCAAGAAGGCGGCGTAGGTCAGCGCTTGGACGCGTAGCCTCGGACTCGTCTTTGTCTTGTATGTATAGCGGTTGTGTAGGTATTATGTGCGCGTGTGGATTTGCATAGGTGTCTCGCCCAAGGCCCCAGGGTGCGCGGCCGCTGTTGCTGTAACTACCCTTTGTATCAACATCAATGTGAATGTCAGTATCCGTCGATTCCAGTTGCGATGTTCATCCTACTGGCGTTTACGTGCCGTGTGAATTTCCAATATCCACATCTAAACCTCTACCTCGGAGCAGCACGTAATAAAGAACCAAGACCACTTCCTAACCCAACGACACCGCAATTCCCACCCAGCCAAACACATTCCAGCTCTCTCCCAACCTCTCTCCCAAACCCAACTTGCATCCAAATCTCGTCAACGCAAAGAAAAAGAAAAAGCAATCAAAACGCACGTCCACAGCACCGGCACCCGCACCAGCATGCGCAAAGCCAAACCCTTCGCAGCGAGAGAGATTGCCATAAGATGATCAATTAAGCCAGCGCCTGCTTTCGACGGCCCTGCCGCATGCAGTAAATAAGTAGGTAGGCCAGCGGGGCGTCGTGGACGAGGGGGAGAGAGTTTGAGAGTGCAATTTCACGGGTTGGCATGGGGGCGGGCCTGACGCATGGGCTGGAGTTGTGAGGGACGACGAGAGAGCATGACGAGGATGGGTGGTTTCTCGACTCTTGCGCTACGCGGGGTTACCTATATGGCGTGGCGTGGCTTCTTACTTCTTGGGTACATAGAGCTGAGAGGGGAGGTAGACTCTCTGTTTGCGCTGTCGTGTTGTATGCCTCGTAGGTTGCTGCTAGGCGGAGATACCTAGTTAGAGGTACGTAGAGTTGGCTGCCACGACACGTCGACAAACTTTATCCCCCTGCCCTCGTCGACACCACACACCGCACACCGACCGCACACCGCACGCTTCGCCCGCGTGCGGGCACCTCGGGGAGCAATACAGGCGCTGTTAAGCAGGGTCCTGTTTTCGACGGGTTGCTGTTTGCGGCAGGTTCAGGTTGGGACTGGGGCTGGGTGGGGTGGGAGAGAGAGTAAGGGCCGCGGTGCAGGTGTCCACCGTCGACATCGACGACCATGTCCCCTACCTAGGTACCGTACCCCAGCTAGCCGTGTCCAAGTGGCCTCGCGCTCGCGTGCACGCCATGTCACCAGCGACGCCCAAACAGGGTCCTATTTTCGACGAGTTACTGCTTGCGGCATGTCTCTGGCCTGCAAGTGCGGGAGATGCGAGAGTCCGTCGGCTAGGTAAGCTGGGTTGCCCTTCCTCCCTCCCCACCCCTCCCCCCTTCGTGTCATTGTCATGGACCTAAACGATTGATTGCCATTTGCACCGAGGAATTTGAATCTATATTGGGGTCCCTTGTAAACAGGGCCCTATTTTCGATGGCTTGCCTCTTGCGGCATGTTTCCTCTAGCTTGCTGCTGCTGCGCTCACACGCACGCACGCATACGCAGGGTAGGTGGTGGGTAGGTAGGTAAGGGAACAGTGCGTGCGTGTGTGCGTGACCTGCGTGGTTGTCGTGTGTGTGTGTTCCCCGTCTGCTGGGTACCTGGGTTCCATTCCCTCGTGTCATGTGTTGCTCCTTGCACAGAGGAATTTGGTCTATATCGCTCTTGTTAAACAGGGGCCTATTTTCAATGGTTTACTGCTTGCGGCAGGTTGTGAGTTTGGGTTTGGGTTGTGGCGCCCGTGTGAAAGATAATGGGATGGGGACAGGCAGTAGCTGCATCCCCCTCCCCTCCCCTCGTGGCCTTGGGCCCGTGATGTGAGACTCGAGCTATATCGCCGTGGTTAAGCAGGGTCCTACTTTCGACAGCCTGCCCGTTGCGGCAGTTTCTCAGACGCCATGTGTAGAGTGTGGTCGGCGATGAAGTTCGTGTGTTTGCGGGGCGTGGTTCGGCGTCGTGGCCGTGGCGTCATAGCATACTGGGTTATATTATACACATATAAGCCGTCGCTATCGCCGGCCCAGCCACCTGACTGGCTCGTTTGTACCCGCTTCTTCTGGAAGCGCGAAGAAGACGCGGGTTTGGGGCCGCGTGCACGGGGTTTCGGACGGACGTATTGCTATAGCAGCGTTCTGTTAAGTCGACTTTCTTCTACAGTCGTGTAATAGGATACGAGGTTGTGTGTCTCAGCAAGAGGATCCCCCCATGACGACTGGTGTCTTGGGTGCCTGAAACGGATACCAAGACGAACGGGTTTGGGGCCTTCGTCAACGTGCTATCGAGACTGTCACCACCGCCTATACCGATAGCATTATCACTAACCCATGCCTTTAAGGCGTAAAATTCTTGCGGTGAGATGGGGAGCCAGAGTGTCACAGATGTTCCGCAAGTCCCAGCCACCCGGATGCTGCTCAGCCCGGGCGCTGGTACACGCTCTGTCCGTCATCTATCATAACGATATCGATATCATTATGTACAGTCCTATTTTCCACAGTCTGCCTATTGTGGTAGGACGTAAGCAGCTGGAGCATGGCAAGAGTGATACGCAAGCACCCGTGCCTTGGGACCTCACTACACAGCCCCAACACGATGGATACCTATCCCGGAAGACCTCTTCCTCAGCTGCATCTTTCCTCTGCTTCGTCCATAATAACATAATAACACATCCCATTAATCCGCGCCTGCATTCCACAGCTTGCCCGTTGAGGCAGTCTTTGAGCCTCTGTCATTACAGCCTGCAGATGATTTTCCCACTTCATTTACTTAGCACAATCCTTCCCTCGCTTCCATCTCCACCTCACCCATCTCCGCCTCACACATCATAACGCGCACCCATTAACCCGGCGCCTGTTTTCCACGACATGCCTCTTCCCTCTCCACAACTTTCCTCTTGCAGTAAACACCCGCAGTAGCAAACACTTCTCTTCGCTGCAATTTCGCTGAATTTCCTCATTTGGGCCGCGGCGCGTGCGCACGTTGCCTGGTGCGCGTTTCAAACGTCGATCATCTGGCCTTGTAGGTGGAGTCTGATGCTATCACGGCGCACGACATCGTGAGATGGCGTGCGGTTGCCGAGGCTCATTTGCCCAGCACTGCATCTGGAAGGCTTCGCGAACAGGCGTCGAATGCTGCGCAGGGTTAATGCGTGTGTGTTATCGACGCGCGGGGTCCCGTTGGGGCCGTGGGAGGCTGACGGTGGGAGATCTTCCGTGAGGCGTAACGGCTGAAAATTGCCTGTGAGATTGCTCGGCCCTCCGAAGCTCATCCTGCTGTGAGGATCATGCTGTATACGGTAGGCCGTTGAAAGTAGGTGGCTTCATATTAGAAGATGTATAGGTATGTCGTTCGTGTCATGAGTGGGGGAAATGAAGTGAAGGGCCGTTGAAGGTGGAGTAGGTAATGAGAAAACACCGACGCTACTAGTGTTGAGACGCATGTGGGAGATCTTCTTCATCCTGCTTCAGGAATCTTACTGCAAAAGGCAAGCTGTAGAAATCAGGCGTGGCTTAACAGAAGACATTATGGTGACTATACAAGTCGTAATGAAGGAAGGAAGACGATCATGTCATGGTGGAGAACACAACATGGAACGGAAGGATTTCTCCAAAAATTAAATGTCCACCATCCGTCCGGACACGTGTGGTAAAACGAGAGCCCGCGGCCGACATATCCTGCCTTCTTCGCCGTCCCTCGACACCTGCACGTCACTCAAGTCGATTCGGCATGGAGCACTATTTACTCGGCATAGATTCAGGTGTCTAAACTACGCTCTACGCGCTATCAAAACCAAACACTAACATGCACCGGTCTGCCTACCCTCAACCGACATCTAGACATCAATCAGATTCTCGCCCTGTGCCTCATCGCCCTGACCCTCGGGCGCGGCGTCCCTCGCATCCTTGGCCGCCTGTGTCTTCTTGCTGTCGCCCTGGCCTCGACTCCTCTGGTAGTACTGGTCGAGGACCTTGGCGGGGATACGGTTGAGCAGCTCCTTGGGGAAGATGCGCAGCAGAGACCACGCAAGGTCAAGCGACTCGAAGATGGTACGCGACTCGTACGCGCCCTGCGAGATGAAAGAGCGCTCGAATTTCTCGAGGAACTCAAGCGAGAGCTTGTCTTCAGAGGACAGAGCCTCCTCTCCGACGACTGCCTTCATGGCGGCTGCGTCACGACCAATGGCGTACTTGGCGTACAGCTGGTTGGACACATCGCCGTGGTCCTTTCGTGTGCGGCCTTCACCAATGGCAGACTTCATGAGACGGGAGAGCGAGGGCAGGACGTTAATCGGAGGGTAGATACCCTTGTTGTACAGCTGACGATCAATGAAGATCTGGCCTTCCGTAATGTAACCCGTCAAATCGGGAATGGGATGCGTGATATCTGCACCAGTTAGTCCAGTTCACGCGTCGCTACGGCACCACTTACCATCGTTAGGCATGGTCAGAATAGGAATCTGGGTGATGGAGCCGTTACGGCCCTCGACACGACCGGCTCGCTCGTAGATGGTAGACAAATCCGTGTACATGTAACCGGGGTAACCACGGCGACCGGGCACCTCTTCACGGGCGGCCGAAACCTCACGCAGGGCATCGCAGTAGGATGACAAATCCGTGAGAATGACCAGGACGTGCTTCTCGAGCTGGTAGGCGTAGTACTCGGCAGTGGTGAGGGCAAGACGGGGGGTAATGATACGCTCGATGCTGGCTTATGTTAGTGGATGTGGATACTGCTGGGGCTCGTTCCTTACGTGGGGTCGTTGGCCAAGTTGAGGAACAGGGTGACACGCTCCATGCTGCCGTTCTCTTCGAAATCTCTTGTGAAGAATCGGCTCGTCTCCAAATTAACACCCATAGCACCGAAGACGATGGAGAAGTTGTCGGCGTGGCCGTCGTGGACACCCTTGTCGACCCTGGTAGGTCCACTGACCAAGCTGGCCTGTCGGCAAATCTGGGCGGCGATTTCGTTGTGGGGGAGACCGGAGGACGAGAAGATGGGAATCTTCTGGCCACGCGCAATCGAGTTCATCGTGTCGATGGCCGAGATACCGGTGGAGATCATCTCCTCGGGGTACACCTGGCGCCGTTAGTCTCGCGTCGTGAAGTATACGGGGGAAGCCGTACTCGAGAGTATGGGTTGATAGGGCTACCGTTGATGTCAAGGTAGTCTTCGGCGAGGACCTTGGGGCCCTTATCGATGGCCTTTCCAGAGCCGTCAAAGATACGGCCCAGCATGTCCTCGGAGACACCGAGCTTCAGGCTGTGGCCGGTGAACTCGACTTTGGTCTGTCTATGTCAGATGTGTTGTTGCCAGCGGTGGAGCTCCTGTACCTTCTTAACATCGATGCCGGACGTGCCCTCGAAAACCTATGTCGCCGTCAGTGGTGCCGCTGCTGGGAGCGTCGACGCGTCCTACCTGGACAACGGCTCGGTCGCCTTGGTCTGGGTTAGCAGATGCGCTTCAAGGACGTGTGGTGGGAGCTTACCTCGAGCTTCCAGGACCTGACCCGAGCGCTCGGAGCCATCAGGCAGCGTCAGGGAGACAATCTCGTTGTATCGGGGGAATTTGACCTGTGCGCCATCGGGGTAAGCTTCAGTAGCAGGTCGCCTTCGAGCTCGCGGCCACGTACGTTGTCGAGGATGACCAGCGGTCCGTTTACGCCGCCGATGGTGTTGTACCGTATCCGCGGCTGGACGGACATCATGCGGGGGTCGAGGTTAGACATGGCGGCGGTAGGGTGAGGCAGATCGGGAGGAGTGCAGTGCCGCTCGTAGCTGGTAGGAGACTGGGGAGCGCAACGGCGGAGGTCGTCGCGGGTCGGTGACGAGGTTGGTGGTGGGCACAGCTTAGACCGGATTGGCGCTCACGAAACGTCCCACTAGTGCCGTGCAGATGACGCCGCTTCTTGGTCGATGGACAAAGCCGAACATAAGCCAGGCGTCTTGAATGCTGCGAATGTTTGCAACTCGATGGCTTGTACATGGCTTTGGTATGTACAAAGTTCTACGAGGTGGATCTTCTACCTTCTCAACGAAAGTTAGTCCTCTCACCTTTATTGCTGCTTGTTGAGTGTGCATGGAACGACTCTAATGCGTTACTTATTTCCGGCTTTGACCAACGACCAAGAGGGCCATCCACCTGCAACAGCTATAAGCTCTTGTAGGGGTCGGTCGGGCACCTTGCAGCAGCGTCTGGCCTCTCTGTTCTACTTGTGGGCGGGATAGACTGCACCCTTCACTGTAAACACATGGAGCTGTTTGGACGGCGCACAACGATGATGCACGTGGCGCGCACCCAAGGCCACTCCTGGTAGGGCGCGAAAGGTCATATCACTGGGAGATGCAAGTTTATGTGAGGCAGTGTATTTGATAAGACCCTTCTAAAATATCCCGACTTCCTATTTAACCATCCACCAAAAGACATCACGATAATCAATCCAAGGTATCTATCGGACTCGTCAGCGGATGCCTCTTCAGAGCAAGTACGTTGAGATGTGAATAGTGGAAGAAATCAGACATCCAAGGAAGATTGCTACGCTCATCGCACACCAGGTTCTAAAAGGTGGCATAGCGTGGAAACTGCGAATTAGGAAGTTTTTCATCATGTAGGGCAAGAGTGCAGAGAAATGTAGCAACTAACCTGGCATGAGAGTGTAATGGATTGGGCTGTTGATTAGCATGCTTGCGGTGCAGGCTGTCCACGCACCGCGCAACCGATTGTATCCCAGGTGCGAACACCATCATCATGATCTTCTCGGTTGTGCGATACGCGTTCGAGGCCCTGGCAGTGCGAAGGGTAGGTCTGCAAAATCTTTTGGTTGTCAGCGAAACGTCGCCAATCATGGATAGAACAAGTGCGGTAGGAGTGAGGTCAGACAATCGTACTGGCAAGTAGCAGGCGCCCTGCGAAAGGCGCCCGAACAGCTCTGGGGTCTTCAGGGTCGAATCGGATAAAAAGAAGTTGCTGAGGTATCATCACACCGGAGTGCGCGAAGCAAAGAAAGCAATGTCCAAACTCACCTAGAGGATTAGTTGCCGGTGGACTACAAGCCCACCGGCGCCCTCACAGCTCGCATTGGCAGCAAGGCGCAAGGCACAATGCGCGCCGTGGGACGGGGTGTTGTCGGGATATGATATTGGGGGATGTTGAGAAGAAGGATTGGATCAGGCTGCGAAAGAAAAGTGAGCTCTTCTCGCTAGCGCGTCCCGCTGCCAAGAAGTCGCATCGCCCAGAATGGACAAGTGCGGATTGTCAGTGTCAGGTGGCCGGGCGCTCGATCCGCAAAGCACGCACGCTGTACAGAAGAGCTTTGCAGTTTGGATGCAGGACGAGGGGAGAAGAACGGACTTGTCTGCAGATAGGCGGTTACATCGGCAGTTGTATGCTGACCGACGTGCGTTGAGCCCGTAGCATGCAGGCTGGTAGAGCGGCTGGCGGGTTGGGCATGGGCACAGGCGTAGGCGTGGGCGGAGGGTTTCAACGCCTACAAGCAGTGCACACTGCGAGTGCGAGCACGACGATAGAATATTAAAAGCAAATACATGGAGCAAAAAGAAGAAATAGATCCGCACGCTGCACCGCTGGCCCGCAGCGCCGAATCGGCCGGTGCGAGTTGGTCAGCCATCGAGACGCGGTACCGCTGGGGGGAGGCCGCTCTGGAAGACTGAGGGTTCTTGCCCAGCCCCCTAGTGAGTTCCCATCATCACCTCACGAGTACACTCCACCACCCGCCGCCGCCCGTTCCTGGCACCACCGCAGGCCCCAGGACCCTCGACCCCCGCGGTTGCATCGTCGCATACAACGCGGTTCATTTTTACACGACCGCTGCTACGCTCATTGCACGCCCTCCCCGCGCTGCCCGTTGATCCACCATCGCTCTGCTGGCGGGACGGATGCGACACGACACCGCACGACTCCACACGACCCAACACCGCGCCGCTCCCCGCTGCAGCCCTCGACTACGCCACTCCTCGCTCCTGAGCTCTTGCGCCGCCCTCTGCGCCATCCCACCCCCCTCCACATCTTGTTGACCTTGCTGTCGCATCACGGACACGGCACTTGCCGACCGCCCGCCGATCAGCGTTGCACGCTCCGATCGCGACATTACCGCGGGCAAGCCATCTTCTCCCTGCAGCGCGTCTGCGTGCCAGGCCTGCCTCTCTTCTTGGACGTTGGCTCTGCTCTCTACAGCAACGTTACCAGCCTGACACCCTCTCGCGGTTCAACGCCCGTCGCGAATGCTTGCAGAAGAGTAACGCATAGACACAGCCACCCCTGCTGCGGACAACCCGGTCGCGTCTGTCACGTATTACTACCTACTCCGACACCAATACTCCAAACACACCAACTTCTCGAGAGATCGGCGACACCGAAGCCCCGGTCAGCATCGCACTGAGCGACCAAGATGATGACCACGAGTTATCCGCACAACGGCGGCATGCACCCGCAAGGTCTACCTCACGGGCATCCCATGGCTGGACCCGGACCAAATCCTGGCCAGCAGATGCCACCGGGCATGCATCCAGGCGTGTCGGGCCCCAACGGCCCTGTCAGCCAGGCAGGGCCCATGATGGGCATGCAGCCAGGAATGGGACCCAACGCGCATGCACTCTCGCATCTGCAGCCCCAGCAAGCTCAGATGTTCCAGCAGCCGCAGCAGCACCACCCAGGCATGAGTAGGTGTCCTCCCAGCTCCAACATGTCCACAGCTAACAGCTCAAACAGTGAACCCAGCAATGATGCAGCAGCAAAGGACCGCACAACAACAAGCTTTCATGAGACAACAGGCCCAAAACCAAATGCTCGCACAACAGCACGGCGGGATGGGCATGGGCTTTCAGCAGCATATGGCGAATATGAACCCATCCCAGCTGCAGGCCCTGCGCAATGGCCAGATGGGTCAACCATTCGTCAACCTCTCTCCACACTTGCAGCTCGCGCAGCAACAGCAGCAGATGCAGAATCAGCAGCAAGGTAATCCGAACCAAGCTGCGGCTATGGCTCAGGCCCAGGCCCACCAACAGGCCCAACAACAGCAGCAGCAACAAGCTCAGCAACAAGCTCAGCAGCAGGCTCAGCAACAAGCTCAGCAACAGGCACAACAGCAGCACATGCAACAGCAGCAAGCTATTGCAATGCAACATGCCCAGAGCCAGTCAAGTAATCACAGCCAAGCTGGAAACCAGGGGCCACCGACAACATCGCAGCCCCAACAAGGGCCCCTCCGTCCTCCTTCGTCGATGAGCCATCACGGACAGGCGTCTCCCCAGCCTCCCCCTCAGCAACAGCCTCAGTCGATGCCATCGCAACAACAACAGCAACCCCCACAGTCGGCCCCGCAACCTCAACAGCAGACGTCAGCTCCTGCGCAGCCACCGAACATGCCGCAACAACCCAATCAACAGCAGCAGCAACAGCAGCAGCAACAACAACAACAACAGCAACAGGCTCAGCAACAACAACAGGCTCAGCAACAGGCTCAACAACAGGCCCAGCAACAGGCTCAGCAACAAGCCCAGCAACAAGCCCAGCAACAAGCTCAACAGCAGGCTCAGCAACAAGCCCAGCAGCAAGCCCAGCAACAAGCTCAACAACAAGCCCAGCAACAGCAGCAGCAGCAGCAGCAGCAACAACAAGCTCAGCAACAGCCACAGCAAAATCAGCAGCAGCCGTCACAGGCGTCACAGGCGCCCCAGAATCAAGCACAGATACAGCGTAATGCAGCCATGGCACAGCAGGCTCAGGCACAGGCGGCCCAAAGCCAAGCGCAAGCACAGGCTCATGCACAGGCCCAGGCTCGGTCGTTAGCGATGATGAAACAGACAGCAGCATCCGGAGGTCAAGGGACGTTGAAGCTAATGAACTTTGCTGACCAGATGGGGAAATTCAACGTGAGCGTTGTCTGGCAAATACAAGTATCTCCGCTAACATATTGCAGACATCTCGTGGTGAAGCCAACTCTGTTGCTCTGTGGCAGGGGTTTGTAGACAAGTTCTTCAGTGACACCGGTTCCTTCGTTCACTCTCTATACTCAACATCAGCGGAGAGAACTAAGCAGTTCGAGATCGTGTCTGCCGCGCTGCCTCGTTACTTTTACACGGTTTTCAACACCGATATTCAGAATCTCCAAATTACCCTGGACGGGGCGATCGAAAAGAACTCAGTCAGTGAGACGAAGGTGACTTGTGACCGGGCAAAGTTCATTTACACATACGAGAACCAGTGTCAGGTATGGAGACTTTTCCATGTGTTCGTCAACACTAGCTAATAAAGCAGGTTGTCTATCACGGAAAGCTGACAGCTTTCTGGTCGGGGTCCGAAAAGATGGAGTGGCTGCAGTTCGATGGCCAGGGCCACCAGCAATACATTCCGCGCAGTGCTCTGGAGCAATTGTTCCACCAGCCATCGCCCAACCCGATCAACCCCACGCAGTCACCGCGCATGAACAAGGCGGCTAAGCTGAAGCAGCAGCAACAGCAGCAACAGCGCAACATGCTGGAGCCACCCGAGCCATACCTGCCACTGTCGAAATTACTCAGTGCCGGAACAACCGACTTGGGTCTACCGCCCGCATTGCAGCACTACCTTGAGGTACATCATACTCTTCCCGTTGTGGTCAAGCCAAGGCTAACATGCGTAGATATACGAGACAATGAATAACATGACTAGTCTGATGGCGCACTATCTCGAGAATACCACGATGAAGCCGACTGAGGCGCTGGAATCATGGAATAGCATGATGTCGACACAAAACCCGATGCCAATGGGTCCGCAGAACCCAGCACAGATGCAAGGACCACCGAACCCCGGGATGCAGCAACCCAACATGCTTGGAGCACCGCAGAGACAAGCAGGCCCAGGACAGCCAGGTCCGCCCATGTTCATGTCGCCAGCCATGGCGAACCAACTCCTCCCTAATGGATCCATGGGTGGCTCGCCCCACATGATGCACACGCCTTCTCCAGCCTCGCACGCCATGGTGAAGCAACAAAGCACAAGCTCCCACACGGCGAGCGTCAACACATCACCCAACATCAACTCAAAGCGCCGACGAAGCACGGCCAAGATTGACCAGGATGACGGTGGCGGAGACATGGTTCCGAAGATCAAGCAGAGTCCACGTGTGGGAGGGAACAAGCGGATGAAGGCGAACTAGTCTTTCATTGCATCTTTGTTCCTCTGTACCGTTTGTGACTCTGCTTCGGCATTCTTAGTCATGTATAGCGCGGCGTTCCGACTTTGCGAAACGTATGTCTTGTCCCATTTCGGCGCCATCTGTCCATTTTCACAATCTACCGGTGGGCGGTGGAGTCTGCGTCTGACCCGTTAGTCTTGTTTCTGCTGTTTTTCTCATACCTGTCACCTCGGGCGTCACGGGAATATTTACGCGCATATCATCATCTCCTTGCCGATGCGACTTTGGGTCCACTGGATCACATAATCTGTTCTTGTATACTACACGGCTGGGTAAGAGGGGGAGTGAATGGATGGAAGGGGGGAGGAAAGGGGAAGGCAAAGGGAGGTCCCAAAGATGAAGAGTAGAGGTGGGACTTTTCTTTGCCAAGTTTCTGCTATTTTCGCGCGCGCTCTGTTCCTGTCCTGTTTTCAAATTTTTTTCTTCGAGGGAGGCTCCGGAAAAGGAAAGAGGGCGACTCGGTTGCGTCGTTGCCCCTTTCTGTTGTCGTTGAAGTGGCCCACGCGCTGCATGATTTGGATGCGGTTGCGGGCGCATGCGTGCGTTTGTTTTACTTCTACGGAATTCAAGACGTTACGACTTTGCGGTGATGGCTTTTGCTGTGCGCTCTGCTGTGTGCTGTGCTGTGATGTGCTGTGAAGTCTCGAGTCTCGCAGAGATGCCGTGGCGTTGGGAACTCGGATCTGCGTCTTTGTCCTCAGTTGCGTGGCGCGTCTTTTGCCTCGCTTTTCTAACGGTGGCTGCAGATGCACGTGCTTCTGCTAATGAGCCACCACTTCGAACCGCCGGTTTGGCATTCTACTCGCCTTTGCTTTGTTGCCCGGCTGCTCGCCCCTCTCGGCGTACGCTGGGACGCGCTCCAGACGCCCAGACGCCCAGACGCCTAGACGCCGACGTGGACTGTAGATAGAGATGCTGCATGGATGAGCAAGGCGATGTGTAGGAAGAGATACGAAAAGTGTTCTGCCTTCTGCGAATAAATGTCTGTTCTACTTGGTGAATGTTCAAGCGATGGTAATGGCGGGGTGTCTACTGTTGGTCAAAAGTGGGACAGTATTCGTCAAGATCGATTGTGCTTCATGGATTGCGGTGACGTGATGGCGGTATTGTTATTCTGATGTGAAAAGTTGGTTGGTTGTGCGTTTATATTTTCCTCTCCCGCGTCCATGCTTTCTTTGTGTTTATCCTGCATTGTGAAAGATTATCTTTCTTCGAATGCTACACCAGGATTCTACAGGAGTCGTACTGATGCTATCGAACACGAGCTTGCGTTATATGAATGGAGTGGTGGATTTCTTGAAGGATCCGGTGAAGTGAAATTCGAAGGTAGATGGTGTTGGGCGTGAGTTGAGGCACCGAGGCTCTGTCTTTGGGGATGCGTCTCATAATCCACAATGCTGTTAGAAGTGCTCTCAAGATCGGAGAAATGCAGAGTAACGACCAAAAACAACTGTTAGGGTGTGTGTGAATTGAATAGTGTATGAGGTGGGCTCGTCAGAGCTCAGAGAAAGTGGTGGGGATGCACAGCATCCCCGAGTGGACAACAGTTCGCTATAGCCACCAGAGTTTGGGTGTATCGAAGAGCGAAAGGAGAGAAAATGGCGAGCATATGTAGGAATAACAGCAGTATATCTTGTCAAAGATCACAATCGCACAGATCGATATCATTTCGTCGGTTCCTCTTCAATTTTCTCAACTCATGTTGTACCATCCAAGCGCAATCAACCAACGTATCTAGACAGATGAGCATGCTGTATACAAGAATGTCCACCTAAGATTGCCTAATGCTAAACCCAAAGCCAAATTTGCTGCTGAGTACGTGTTGCCTTCGCTCTCTCTCGCTCACGGTCGCGAACGGGCCGAGCAGAAATGTAAACAAGCCTCCGTTTGCCCTTCTCGCGCTAAGAACCGCGTTTGAATCGCCAGTCACCACGAACATCCAAGGATTCTCTCGCTCTTTGGCTAGATAGTAGCAAATCTCCAACCATAAGCAACCACCACCGCCGCCAACAACAACAACTACTACTACTACTACAATAACTACACCAATTACACCAACACCAACACTACCACTACCACTACCACCACCACCATCTCCACCACAATGAGTGGATACGAGATGTGGGGGGTAAGGTTCGAGGGACCTCACGCGGACCTCGAACAAGCCATGTACGAGGAGCTGTGCGAGCCTCTCGTCATTGTCGATTACAGTGACGACGAGGCCAGCAGCGACGAGACCTCTGGCGAGGTCGAGGCCGTTGGTGAGGGCCAGGACGATGACGACGAGGACGAGGACGACGATGAAGGTGAGGATGAGGACGATGAAGATGAAGACGAGGACGAGGTCATGGATGAGGACATGGACCAGCAGCACCAGCAGTATCAGCACAAGTACCAGCACCAATGGTAACATTTCCCTTTACCCCAGCGGGCTCTGCCTACCCTGCTCTCTCTTGACCCCTGCGTTGCTTCCGTTCCTGGTTGGGTAAGGTGAGTCAGCGACGATCAGCTCATGGATGAAACGCTACTCGAGGGTAAAGACCATGTGCCTACGCCAACCTTAGAAGCAGATTATACTGAGGTAAGTTATTGGGACACTCCCAGGTGCTGCTTGAACTGATACTGTGAAGGACTAACAATGCATTATCGCCCCCGGGCTGCCGCTTTGTCCTAAGTGGTTCAACACCCAACAAAGACTCGGTTGTTTGAACCCGCCGAGCCAAATGTTGTCGATAGTCTCGCGAAGGCCCCCCAAATAGAGGGCTGAGTAGCCGCAGCATATCTTTCAACGAAGTAACACTGCGACAGCCTGGAGGCCTTCAGTGCATTATGGGCGGCGTGAAAACAATATTCATTTCCACTGAAACCAGCAGATCTCTTAATTGCGTGCCTCTCACGAACGCATGCGCTGTAGCGCGTACAAGACACTTAAGAGGACTATGGGTGCTGACTATGATCTAGGAAATCAGAACTGCCGAACCTGACGTTCAGCGGACAAATGCGCGTGGATAAGAAAGGCTTCATCCGCGCGTGTATCTCGAGGATGGACCCATTCTCATGGGTCAGGTACTCAGCCGCCGGTGGCAGATTCGACAGCAACCACATGTTTGGCCCAGGGTCTATGGACGACAAGCCGTTCGTCATGGAAACCCGTGTCAGGGAGGGGTGGCACCAGCGCGACGACTACCACTTCACAGTGGAGCTTTGGCCTCATAGAGACGATGGGTAAGTACCTACTCCGATATATCTCTAGGCCCGACTGACACCCCAAAGTAAAGCCCTTCCCTGCATGGAGTGGAAATGGACGACGCTCCACGTGCGACTGGATCTGTCCGAGTCAAGGACAGAGACTGGAAGCAGGTGGATGTGGCACCGGGCCTTGGGTCAAACACCTGATGATTGTTCTCGATGGCCGGTAAGTGCTTTGCTTCCAATCCGGCTACACATAGAGTATTGATTTTCTTTCCAGTGCTCTTCCCCATGGCCTGCCTCGGTGCGGAGACCGCCACCATTGGGTAATGGCTTTCGTTTGCCATCGGGACGGGTCTGGAGCCTGATCGACAAGTTTGTGTAACATCGAGGTTCCTCCTCTTCGAACTGACTGGTTCGCTCATGACATTACGGCGCCGAGGTGGGTGCACTTCTCACATTCTTTTACTCTTTCTCTCACGGAACCCCTAGCCAACCCGCGCAACAAGATTCCCTCAAACTGACTATTCACCACGCGGCGAAGAAGTGTTATCACCATCCTCCACAGCAACCCGGCCACCCTGCAGAGGTTCCCGCCGTCTCGCCCCTCTCGTCCCGATCATGTTCGAGTCCGTATGTGTCCAGAAGTTGCCAATGATCTCCCACATCCTGCTGCGGAGTCCTGCGAAGGGCTGCTGGCCTGGGCGCGGGTTCATAGGGTCCTGCGCGAAGTCGTGGAACAGAACGCCGTAGACGACGATGAAGCTGATCGTACTCCACTGCACAATCTTGATCCACCGATTCCACTGCGGGCGGAGCGACTTCAGAGTAACACGGCGCTTGAACTTGCGCTCGAAGCGGTAGTTTTGCTTATCCGTGAGTTCTTTTAGGTTCGGCGGCCATTTCTTCTTTGCGGGATATCGGTTGCGTGCGAAATTGAAGGGCGGGAGCGTGTTCTTGTTGCGCCCAAGCAGGCGATTCAGAAAGGCCAGCATGGCGAGCAGCGAATGCGTCGACGTCGGTGTCGGGTCGGATCGAATTTGTCGCAGAATGCGCGCAGGCGGGCCTTCACCTGGAGGTGCGAACAAACCTCCGGATAGCTCGCGCAGGGGCCATCTTGGCAGCGCACTTTTGCTCAAAAGGTATGACTCTGGGCGGCGCTTTGGCCTCGTCCCGCATTTGCTCTACCACCCCGCGGCCAACTTTCTTCTTACGCTCCCTTTTGCCGCTCCACCCAATTTCGACATCATGGCGGAGGCTCCAGTCCCCAAGGATGCGCCCAGCAGCGCTGTTGCTGCGACTATCGACTTGCTCAAGCCCCAGGAAGCGCAGTCCAAGACGCTCAAGATTGAGAACACCGACAAGCGTGACACTCTGATTGAGGCCGAGAAGCGCTATCAGAAAGAGTGGGAACAGCAGGGCGTCTTCAACCCGGACGCACCTTCACTTGACGAGGTTCCCTTTGAGACCAACCCCGACGAGCTGCACGCACAGCACCCAAAATGGTTCGGCAACTTCGCCTACCCCTACATGAACGGAACCCTCCACGCCGGTCACGGATTCACTGCATCAAAGGTTGAGTTCACCGCTGGTTTCCAGAGGATGACCGGCAAGCGGACTCTTTTCCCTCTCGGATACCACGTGACCGGCATGCCCATCAAGGTGAGCCGGTTCATGCCAGACTTTGTTAGCAGAGATGCTGACAGTATAGGCATGTGCGGACAAGCTGGTCAGGGAAGTTGAGCAGTTCGGCCAGAACTTTGAGCGCTGCCCTGTTGAGGACCTCATCGACGATGGCGCGCAGGAACCGCCAGCGCCCACCCAGGCTGAGACCAAGACCGACATCACAAAGTTCAAGGCTCACAAAGGTAAGGCAGCTGCCAAGACCATCAAGACCAAGTACCAGTTCCAGATCATGTTGGCCCAAGGCATTCCCGTTGAGGAGATCCACAAGTTCGCCGACCCCTACCACTGGATCGAGTACTTCCCTCCGCTGGCCAAGCGCGACCTGACCAACTTCGGCGCGAGGATTGACTGGCGCCGCCAGTTTGTCACAACCGATGCTAACCCCTACTACGACTCGTTCGTCGCATGGCAGATGCGCAAGCTCCTCGACCTGAAAAAGATCATCTTTGCCAAGAGGTACACAGTCTACAGCCCCAAGGACGGCCAGGCCTGCATGGACCACGACAGGCAGTCGGGTGAGGGTGTCGGTGTCCAGGAGTACACGGCTCTGAAGATGAAGGTCGAACAGTGGTCTGATTCCGCAAAGACTATCCTGGAGGGCAAGCTTCCCGAGGGCGCCAACGCCTACTTCATCCCCGCTACGCTGCGTCCCGAAACCATGTACGGCCAGACCTCGTGCTTCGTTGGCCCGACCATCGAGTACGGTCTGTTCAAAGTCTCCGACTCTGAGTACTTTGTATGCAGCCAGCGTGCCGCACGCAACATGAGCTTCCAGCCTGGCACATTCCCCGAGTGGGGCGTCTCCCCCCAGGTCGCCAGCTTCAAGGGCAAGGAGCTTGTTGGCACGGTTGTCGACGCTCCTCTGTCGGTGCACAAGAACGTCTACATTCTCCCCATGGAGACTGTCAAGGACACCAAGGGTACCGCCGTCGTCACCTGCGTGCCTTCCGACTCGCCCGACGACTACATCACATCGTTCGACCTCGCCAAGAAGGCTGAGTACTACGGCATCCAGAAGGAGTGGGTCAAGTTCGACGACATCCTCCCCATCATCGATACCCCCACCTACGGCAACCTCACCGCTAAGAAGCTGGTCGAGGAGCTGAAGATCCAGTCGCCCAAGGATTCTGCCAAGCTTGCTGAGGCCAAGGAGAAGGCGTACAAGGAGGGTTTCTACAAGGGCAAAATGGTCTACGGAGATTACACTGGCAAGCCTGTTGAGGAGGCCAAGCCTCTTGTGCGCAAGCAGCTGATCGACGCCGGTCTTGCCTTCCCCTACGCCGAGCCCGATGGCAAAGTCATGAGCCGCAGTGGAGACGACTGTGTTGCTGCTCTCCTCGACCAGTGGTACATGAACTACGGTACCGCAGCCAACGGTGGTGACGGCGAGTGGGCTGAGAAGGTCCGCGCTCACATTGAGAACGACCTCAACCTGTACTACCCCGAGGCCAAGAACCAGTTCCTGCGCGTCGTTGACTGGCTGAGCATCTGGGCCTGCGCTCGTTCGTACGGTCTCGGATCGAAGGTGCCATGGGACCCGTCCGTCATGGTCGAGAGTCTGTCGGACTCCACCATCTACCAGGCATACTACTCGTTCGCCCACCTCCTCCACAAAGATATGTTCGGCAAGGAGCCCGGTCCTCTCGGAATCAAGCCTGAGCAGATCAACGACGACGTTTGGGACTACGCTTTCGGCCGCCGCGACCGCACTGATCTGCCCCAGTCGGACATTCCCCAGGACGCCCTGAAGACGCTGAGGCGCCACTTCGACTACTGGTACCCGCTCGACATGCGTACTAGTGGCAAGGATCTTATCCAGAACCATCTGACGTTCAACCTCTACTGCCACACTGCCATCTTCCCCAAGGAGAACTGGCCCCGCAGCTTCCGTGTCAACGGCCATCTCCTCCTCAACGGTGAGAAGATGAGCAAGTCGACTGGTAACTTCCTCACTATTGCCGGCGCTGTCGAGAAGTTCGGTGCCGACGCCACCCGTATTGCCCTTGCCGACGCAGGAGATGACATGAACGACGCCAACTTCGAGGAGACTGTGGCCAACAGCAATATTCTCAAGCTGTACGAGCTCCGCAAGTGGTGCGAGGAACTGGTCCGCGAGAAGGTCATCATCGCCGATGGCTCCAAGTACAACGAGACCAAGGAGAAGGAGCGCGTCAGGAACGCCGACGTCATCCAGCGCCAGAGCGGCAGCGAGCGCGTCCTCCTCGACGACCTGTTCGACAACGAGATGAACGCTCTCGTCGCCGAGACCTTCCAGCACTACAACGGCACCATGTACAAGGGTGCGCTGAAGTCTGGATTCTACGACTTCACGTCTGCCCGCGACTTCTACCGCGAGGCCACCAAGGCCGCCGGCATCGGCATGCACGAGGACTTGGTCAAGAAGTTCATCGAGCTGCAGGCGCTCATGATCACGCCTCTTGCCCCCCACTGGGCCGAATACATCTGGCTCGAGCTGCTCAAGAAGTCGGAGACGGTCCAGAAGGCGCAGTGGCCGCAGGTCCCCGAGGCCAACCCGTCGCTGACAGCTGCCCGCGAGTTTGTCCGCCAGACGCAGTCCAACATCACGTCGGCCGAAGGCGCCGCCGTCAAGCGTCTGTCTAAGGGCAAGGCCGCCAACTTCGACCCCAAGAAGGAGAAGAAGATTACCATCTTCGCCGCCCAGGAGTGGCCCGCATGGCAGAAGAAGTAAGCCCCGCCCCTCTGCCCTCCCCCTCCCCCAACTCTTAAACCAAACAACCACTAACCCGCACCACCCCCCAGGTACATCACCATGATCCGCGACTCGTACCCGAACCTCGACATCAAAGCGCTGAGCAAACAAATCGACAAGTCCGAATCCAAAAAAGCCATGCCCTTCATCAACAGCCTGAAGCGGCGCCTGGACGCCGGCGAATCGCAAGCTGCAGTGCTCAACCGCGAGCTGGGCTTCGACGAGCTCGTCACGCTGCGCGCCATGGTGCCCGGCCTGAAGCAGACGGTGCAAAAGTGCGTCGACGTCGAGATCATCAGCGTCGCCGAGGGCGGAAAGGAGGGCGTCGTCGTCAACGAGGATGGATCCATGGGCGAGAAGAAGTCGGACCTTGTGCCGCAGGCTGCGAGCGCCGAGCCGGGAAGCCCGAGTTTCTCATTTGAGAATGTCGAGGCGTTGGCTGTTAGGTAGAGAGGGGGAGAGGGTCTTGATGAGGAATGCAGTTACGATTTGGGATGGAATGGGTTAAAAAGGATGGATGGATGAAAGATGAGATAGAGGATTTTGGCTAGGCGGGAGAATATCAACGCGGTTTAGCTATGTCTGCGGCTTCACGGGGATGGACGGGTCAAGTTCGTGTGTGTGTGAGACGCAAGTCGTGGTGAGATTGAGATTGGAATTCAAATGCCATTCGCGGGCCTGTACGGCACACCGCTTCGCTGCGAGCTACAAAGCCAAGTCAAGGAAAAGGAAAAGACCACCCCATGCAAAACCTCAACTAACCACCCATCCCCATCCCAACCCCTCGCTCTCCGCAGCAGCCGCCTACCACCTAATGACCTTGTCTTTCCCGATGAACTCATCGATGACGCCCATGTAGTAGTCCTTGAGGTCCTCGACCTTGGGTACGTCGTCGCTCTTGGAGTACAGATCGTAGGGGTTGAAAGCGCGGACAGCGTCGAGCATACGGTGGTCCTTTTCGTTCATCATCCACGTATAGGCGCCCTCCTTGTGCCAGGGGTAGAAGGAGTGGTAGCGGATCATGGCGAGGCCCTCGTCGGGGATGCGGCTCTGCGTCTTCATGATGTGGTACAGGTACTCGTCGTGGCCCCAGCTGAGCATGACGTTGTCGAGGCCGCACCCGGGCACGTAGATGCCGTGGGGCGTGCTGTAGATGGGGTCGGCAGAGTCTGGGTTTGTGGCGAAGGTGCTGTCTGAGTAGATGATGGCGGGGTCGAAGGCGCAGCCGACGGGGAATGTGTCGCCTACGACGTCCCACTGGCCTTCGGCGCCGTAAAAGAAGAGGAGCTTGCCCAGGTCGTGGATCAGGCCGACGAGCTGCATCCAGCGCGGCTTGCCGTCGCGGCGGATCGCCTCAGCGGACTGCAGCAGGTGGTCGATTTGCGAGAGGGATGTGTCGGGGTCGGACTCGTCGATGAGTGTGTTGAGCTTCTCCATGGCCTGCCAGACCGTCATGTGGGCGCGGGTTGTGGCTTGGAAAGCGTTGCGGGCCTTGAGGTTGTAGGCGACCGTCTGCTTCTGGTGCTGCTCTGCGTAGAAATTCTTAACGCGGTCGCAGGCGGCTTCGTATTGGCGGAACTGCGTCTTGTCCTTGGACGCATCGAATTCCGACTGTGCGTAGATTTCCTTCTCCTCGGCTGTGGCAGTGCCGTTCTTGACCTTCATGGTGGCTTTGAGGACGTTGACGTCGTCAATCATGTCGGAGGTTGCTTCGAGGGCGAGGCCGTCGCGGTGGTCATGGAAGTCCTCGGCCACGTTGGGCTGGGCGAAGATGGCGCTTGGAGCCATTGTGAGGTTGGTGAGGTTGGTGAAGTTGATGTAACTTTTCAAGTGTGAATGGAATGTAGTGAGGATAGAAGAGGATGCGGGGTGTAGAGTAAAGTGTAGACTGAGAGTGGAGTGTAGATTGAAGGTGAAGGTAGATTGGAGGAGAATACAGATGAGATTGAAGACAGTGGCGCGCCGTAGAACAAGTACTTATCCATTGCTACCCCAGCCTGCAACGCTGAACGGGTCTCTGATGGAGTCTCTGCACCATTCATTCTGGCGCAAACGAGCCCGGCGCAGAGAATTCGCTCTCATTAGCTGGGGAGGTCCACGCGACGAGAAGTGATGGGGATGTAGTGGGCGGAGAGCCGAATGGGGAAATTGCCGCCGCAGCGGGTATGGCAGATGCAAGATCTGGGGATCTCCAGACGGAGGCTGACAAGCGTCCAATGGCGCCGTGGTGGTGATGGCTGGCTGAGGTGGGTAGTAGTGGTGAAGGCTGCGACTCGAGAAGGCAATTGTCGCCGCAAGCTGCCGTTCAGTGTGACTAAAGAGGCTAGCGTCGGCGGCTGAGAGAAGGCTCGGGAGCACTGGACAATGACATGACATGGCCAGCCTCGGCCACAATTTCCCCGGCGAGGCTCGATCTCGAACCAGACGCCTCGGGAAAGCCTCGGGTAGGACACCCCGCGCGACAAGGCTGGACAGGCAGAGTGGTGGGGCAGTTCGGCCTGCGGAGGAATTAATCTCATCAATCACAGCGCCCACCGGCTATCCAGCACCCCCACCACCACCATGACCGTCACTGTCACCGTCACCGTCAGTCGCCGCAGCTGCACCACACAGGCATACATATACCCAACCCCACTGCCCCCACCATGAATCCCGCCCTCTCCAACTTGATCCTTAAGGCCACGCCCGCCCACATCCTGCACCCAGAGCCCACCATGAACACTGCCATCCCCCTCAACACCGGCGCCACCATCCCCGCCCTCGGCCTGGGCACCTGGCAGTCGGCCCCCGGCGAGGTCAAGAAAGCCGTCATTCACGCCATCGAGGCCGGCTACCGCCACATTGACTGCGCCTTCTGCTACCAGAACGAGGACGAGGTTGGCGATGCCCTGCAAGACGTCATTTCGCGCGGCATCGTCAAGCGCGAGGATCTCTTCATCACCAGCAAGCTGTGGTGCACTTTCCACACGCGTGCCGAGGAGGGCCTGCAGAAGAGCCTCGACATGCTCAAGACGCCCTACGTCGACCTGTTCCTCGTCCACTGGCCGGTTCCCATGAACCCCAACGGTACGTACCCCTCTCCTCTGGATAACCTCACACACTAAACCCTCAAGGCAACCACCCTCTCTTCCCCAAGCTCGAGGATGGCTCGCGCGACCTCGATCGCAGCATCACCCACATTGACACGTGGAAGAACATGGAGTCCCTGATCCAGTCGCACCCCGACAAGGTCAAAGCCATTGGCGTCGCAAACTACTCGGTCAAGTACCTGCAAAAGCTCCTTGCACAGTCGACCATCACGCCTGCCGCCAACCAGATCGAGAACCACCCTCTGCTCCCCCAGCAGGAGATTGTCGACTTCTGCAAGGAAAAGGGCATCCACATCACGGCCTACAGCCCGCTCGGCAGCACAGGCTCGCCGCTGTTCAAGGATGAGGGTGTTTTGGCTGTTGCGAAAAAACACAACGTTGGCCCCGCGACTGTCTTGCTGAGCTACCACCGTGAGTCCCTCCTCCCTAAATTACTCGCGTATGCTTCTTCTTTTCTGAATCGTTGCTGACATGTTCCAGTCGCCCGCAACTCGTCCGTCCTCGC
Source organism: Neoascochyta sp. HWLR27 (assembly GCA_019775935.1). Classification (NCBI taxonomy): domain Eukaryota; kingdom Fungi; phylum Ascomycota; class Dothideomycetes; order Pleosporales; family Didymellaceae; genus Neoascochyta; species Neoascochyta sp. HWLR27. Next base: position 217,413 of record WODD01000255.1, read on the forward strand.
CAAGTCCGTCACGCCCAGCCGCATCGACGAGAACCGCAAACTCATCTCGCTCGACACCGACGAGCTCGAGCAGCTCGAGGCCGTTCAGAAGAAGAACGGACCTACCCGCTACGTCTACCCGCCATTTGGCGTCGATGTTGGATTCGCGGACAAGCCCGGGGGTGTTGACCTGAGTGGGTAGGTGTGCGGAGATGGAGATGCCCAAGGGGAGAGTTGGAGATACCCGGTAGATTAGAATAGACCAGTCTTGCATCCACGAGAACGAAAAGGACAAGTCAAATAAAAGTTTATCATGCACTAGATGCCAACTACCTAAAACCACCACTCTACCTCCCCATCCACCCGCCATCAACAGTAACCACCTCGCCACTAACATACGCACTCGCCGCACTCGCAAGGAACACAATGACGCCCTTGAAATCATCGGCCCCGCCCCACCTCCCCGCCGGAATCCTCGCCAAAATACTCTCCGCGCGCTTCTCATCCTTCAACAACGCCTCATTCATATCCGTCGCAATATACCCCGGCGCAATCGCATTAACACTGACGCCGCGGGCAGCCCACTCATTACTCAGCGCCTTGGTCAACTGCCCGACGCCGCCCTTGGCCGCCGCATACGCCGGCACCGTGATGCCACCCTGGAACGTCAGCAGCGAGGCAACATTCACGATTGCGCCGCGGCGGCCGAGCGGGAGCGACGCCGGCGCCGCGAGCATGTGCGCGCCGACGTCCCGGCACAGCGTGAAGACCGACGTCAGGTTGACTTGTAGCACGGCGTCCCAGTCGGCGTCGGGAAACTGCGCTGCGGGGTGCCGTCGCTGGATGCCGCCGCAGTTCAGCAGGATGTGGATGCGGTGGCCGTCGGCGAGAATTTGGGGCGTTAAAGCGCTGATACTCGCAGGTGAGGACAGGTCGGCGACGTAGATTGTTGCGCGCCGGCCGAGGGCTTCGATGGCGGTTTTGGTGCTTTGGTTGGATGTGTCGCGCTGTTGGGGTTAGTTGGGTGGTGTGGGGAGAGGGAGGGGTGGTACCTGGACGAGGAGGATGTCGGCGCCTGCTTCTGCGAGAGCGAGAGCCATTGCTTGGCCGATTCCTCGGGTGCCGCCTGTTACGAGGGCTGTTTGGCCCTCGAGGGAGTAGAGTTCTTGGACGCTGGGCATGGTGGGTGGTGGATGTGTGTGTGTGTGTGCGGGTGTGTAGTGGGGGGTTTGAGGATGAAGCTCCAGGCCACGTCAAGTGCAGGAGAAAAAGACGCGAGGTTTTTCTTGTCAAGCTGGGGGGATAATGTCCTTGGGTTAATACCTAAAGACTTGTGGAGCGCCATGTCACGGTACGTCGTGTCTTCGGAACGCCCTCGGAACAGAATACCCCACCATCGGCAATTGATTTCAAACGCCGATGTGGACCACCGCTGCTCCATACCTCTGTCGCTGCGTGCGCTCTGGGGAAAGCTCGCTCGCACGCGCATAATAGCTTCCGAGAGCTCGCGAGAGTAGCAATTGACCTTTCCCTCCCTTTCCATTAATTCCTCAACCAACTCTCCACTCCACTGCTGATTAACCCTTCTCAAAACTCCTTCCTCTCCCCACACGCCTCAAAACACCATGACGACAGAACGCAAGCCAGACGTGGCGTCCGACTCGAGCCAGATTCGTGCCTCTGTACTGCACGGTGCTAAAGACTTGCGAATCGTGCGACTCCACGCTCTAAACTCACCCACGCACGCTGACAGCGCGACCAGGAATCCCGCTCCATCTTCCCCCCAGGCCCCAACGACCTCCAAGTCAGCATCCGCAGCACCGGCCTCTGCGGCTCCGACCTGCATTACTACCGCCACAACCGCAATGGCGACATCCTGGTCCAAGAGCCGCTGTCGCTCGGCCACGAGTCTGCAGGCGTCGTTGTGGGCGTCGGCTCAGACGTCTCAGATTTCAGCGTCGGCGACAAGGTCGCGCTGGAAGTTGGCTTGCCGTGCGAGCAGTGCGATAGGTGCAAGGAGGGGAGGTACAATATCTGCAAGGGCATGAGATTCAGGAGCAGCGCCAAGTCGTTCCCGCACGCACAGGGGACGCTGCAGGATCGCATCAATCACCCGGCGGCCTGGTGTCACAAGTGAGTCGCTCATGATTATACATGATTATACAGAACCTGCTGTGCTGATGTGTGTAGGCTGCCCAGCGATATGTCGCTCGACTTGGGTGCGCTACTCGAGCCTCTCAGTGTAGCCATCCAGGCCTCGAAAAGAGCACAGCTCCAAGCAGGAGCAACCGTGCTCGTCTTTGGCGCTGGCGCAGTGGGTCTGCTGGTGGCAGCCATGGCGAAAATCACTGGTGCGGGGACTGTGGTCATTGCCGATATCGACGCTGGGCGAGTGGACTTTGCCGTGGAGAACAACTTTGCGGATCGAGGTTTCACGGTGCCGATGAAGCGGGGCAGCACAATAGAGGAGCAGCTCGACATTGCAAAGGAGACCGCTGCGGAGATTGCAAAGACGAAGAAGAGGAGTGGAGGTGAGGTCGGCGAGGTCTGCGCCGTGTTCGAGTGCACTGGCGTACCTTCGTGTGTGCAGGCGTCGATATACGTAAGTTCGAAGCCATGCTTGCCTGCGCTCACAGCTGACACGTACCAGGCGACACGTCCAGGAGGCAAGGTGCTGCTCATTGGCATGGGCACGCCCATCCAGACGCTTCCCATCTCCGCCGCTGCGTTGCGCGAAGTCGACATTCTCGGCGTCTTCCGGTACGCAAACACATACGCAACTGGTATCGAGGTCGTGTCAAAGAAGGGGCCCGACTACCCCGACTTCGCCAAGCTGGTGACGCACCGCTACAAGGGCTTGGAGGCTGCAGAAGAGGCGTTCGAGATGGCCGGCAAGACGAAAGACGACAAGGGCAATTTGGTCATCAAGGTGGTGCTGGAGACGGGCGACGAGAAAGCGAACTTGTGAGCTTAGATGCGTTTGTTAGTATGCAGCCAGGCATGATATCCAGACTTGTTCGTTCAGCGTAAAGCTACTAGCTTCTGAATTGGTGAATAAGGACTCTGCGTTGCGGTTGATTCGCATGCGCCTAAGCATATGGCGAGCGGGTGTAGAGATAGCGGAGCGGAGAACTTGGACCCTTCATTGCGGGCTGGCGGGGCAATATTCCCCATCCGCTTGCTCACATTCGCTTCCGCCTCGGCATTTACTCCGCATCTGGTAATAGCCAACCACTACATACAGACACTAGGTATTCTTCGTTGGGACTACCAAAAAACTAGGCTGCCTGCGCTTTACCTATTTTCAAACGTGGTATCTACATGCCGCACCGTCATGAGAATGGCCATGTTCGTCGTCATCAGTTGAACGAGGCCCCCAAAGACGCGGAGACGGACCTGCAGTTGGCATTGTGGAAGTGACCATCAGAACGGGACGAGAGTGAGCAGAGAGTGAGAAACGAAGCGAGATCAGCCAGATCGTTCTTGACGAGGTTAGCAATGGTTACCAATAGTCACCCAGAACCCTCAATCCACCAAGCTACAGCCAACGACACGCCATCAGCCCGTACCTGTTCCAACACCAACCCACGCCACCCACTCCCTCCCCCAACCCCTTACATCCCCCCATGACCCAGCCCATCCGCAGACCCCGCATAGCCGTCTCGGGTCTCGGCCGCATGGGCGCCCACCACGCCCTGCACTTCCTGCACCGTGTGCCCAAAGCCTCGCTCGTAGCAGTCTTCACGCCCAGCGACAAAGAACCCGCGTGGGCGCACGAGAACCTCGCGCCGTGGGGCGCCACGGTGTACCGTGACTACGATGCGATGCTGGCGCACGAGCGCCTCGAGGCCGTCTGCGTTGCGACGGTGACGACGGCGCATGCGGAGCAGGCCGTCAAGGCTATCGAGGTTGGGATGCATGTCCTTTGTGAGAAGCTGTTTAGTACACAGCTTGATGTCGTAAGTGGCTCCAGTTTCCAGTCCAATCCAGTCCAGTCCAAGCTAATTCAATTCAATTCACCCCGGCTGATATAACACGCCCCGCCACAGTGCGAGTCGCTGCTCGCAACCGCTGCCGCGCACCCCGGTGTAAAACTAATGTGCGGCTTTTCACGGCGCTTCGACGCCTCGTACCGCGCCGTGCACGCGCGCACAACGGCGGGCGCCATAGGCCGGCCCACCATCCGCCGCTCGCAAACCTGCGACATAGTACCGCGCCTGCTGCGGACTTGCTCGAGGCGCATACGGCGCTGAGTGTGCAGCGGGGGATTCCGCGGGACTACTACGAGCGGTTTGAGGGCGCGTTTATTGGTGAGGCGAGGGAGTTTGTCGAGGCCGTGCTTGAGGGGAGGGATGTCCCGGTTGATTTGAGGAGTAGTTTTGAGGCGGTGCGGATTGGGGTTGCGTTGCAGGAGAGTTTGAGGGAGGGGAAGACGGTTTAGTTTGATGAGATGGGGGAGAGGGTTGATGGGGCGAGGGCGAGGTTGTAGGTTTTTTTTAGTTTGCTGGAGAGCGTGGTCGTGGTCGTGGTGGTGAGCTTATATTTATGATACGTGCATGGTCAGTTCCTTGAATCTAACAATATCAATATCACACTTTTTGTCGGCGGCTTTGGTGTCATGGTACGCCACACCCACGCTTCAGTCCAATGCTTGCGTCACCAGCCCATGACTTGGAGAGTATCTCTCCAAGGCAATCTAGATTTCCTACGTGTAGAGACAACAAACCGAGGGAGGAGAGGGGCAGGTAGCGTGCATGAGCCGGGTTCAGTCACATCGTACCATATCTCTACATCACATCACATCACCACATCACATCACCACATCACATCACCACATCACATCACCACATCACATCACCACATTACATCACATCGCGTCCACTCAGACAAAATCAAACTGCAAAACATTGTGGGATTGTCCCGAACGCTACATAAACTCGCTGACCTGCTCGCTCGAGTTGAAAGGCCAATTTCCCGGTTCCATGCTGCTCAGGGTTGAAGTCTGAGTATGAGGGGTGGATGTTGAAAGTCCGAGGTCCAACGTTGAATGTTGGACGTGGAAATGGAAAGTGGAATTTGGAAATTGAAGTTGAAAGTTGAAAGTAGAAAGTTAAAGTTGAAAGTTGGAGGTTGAAGATTGAAGGTTGAAGGTTGAAGGTCGAAGGTTGAAGGTTGAAGTTGAAAGTCAAAAGTCAAAATTCGAAAGTCGAAGTTAAAAGTCTAAGAGTTGGACGTTGGATGTTGGAAGTCCGGGTCCAGGGTGGAGTGTTGAAAGTCTCCAGTCCGAATTTGAATGTTCAAAGTCTGGGTCCAGGGTTGAAAGTTGGCGATCCCAGCTCAAGAGTGTGTAATCATGTGCGTGTAACTATGCATGCTGAGAGCATTACGACTGGCGTAACCAACGGAGCCACATTAGCATGTTGAATCACATTGGTGGTTTGGTAGTGCTGTACCGTACCCCATGGAAGAAAGGGAGAAAAATAGGAAGAGAGAAGGGAAAGGAAAAAAGGATCCAGCTGCCGACTGAGGTCGGAAAGCAGAGGAAATCTAAGATGGGGTATCGTGATCGTGATCGCAAGTGTGGCCGTGACTGCAGTCGACGGTAGTCATGGTGTGGTGTGGCAGCCAACCTGGGCTATGCTCCGAACAAAGAGGAGCGAAGAAACGTAGTGCTGAAAATAGAAGTGGGTGCAAGTGAGATTGGTATCCAGAGCGACCTGAAGGAGAAGGTCGTCAGCCACCTGCAAGTAAGTGAGCAAGCGAGCAAGCGAGCAAGCGAGCAAGCGAACCAAGCCCAAGCCAAACGGACACTGCCCAACTCCCGCCTCACTTCTCAGGTTTCCAAAAACTCGTCAATAGCATCCTCAATGACGCTCCACAGCAGTCGCCCCTTGACATCCTCGTCAATCTCATCCACGGGCAGGAAAACATCCTCCATGGTGGGAATGCGCGCAATCTGGTCAAGCGGGTACTGCTCGACGACCTCAAGCGCATGCCATGGCAAGCCCACGGGTCCCGGCTCCCGAGGCAGAGGTGGGAAGCGGCCTACACCCGTTTTGGCGCGGTCTTCGCCTTCCCACTTGAGCTCAGCAGCGCAAGGCCACGGCGCGACTTCGTCTTTGCCGTTCAGCCAGTCGCGGCACCAGATTGTGGGTTCGCCCAGGATGCGGCTGTGGTTACCGACTTCGTTGAAGTTGCCGTGCAGGCCCCATTGAAGCATGGTTTCTTGGACTTCTTGAGTCAGAACAGGGACGGGCCATGGCGGGGTTGAGGCAGCGTGGGCGGCGCGGGCGGTGGCGTAGGCGGTCGCCGAGGCGCGCATGGCTTGCTGGTGGGCAATGTAATCGGCGAGCTTCCATTTAGCAATCTCCGAGTGCTTGAACATGCGGCGGACGGCGTTGCGGGCCATCATAAGGTCTTGGGTTGCTTGGGCATCGGCAGACATGAAGTTGCGGGTGTTGCGTTGGTTGCCGTAGTTGTAGTTGCGTCCAGTGGGGTAGGATGAGACGCGATGGTTGTGAGAATTGTCACGGTTCTGGTATCCAGTGTACCTGTTGCCTTGACTGCCGCTGCGGGTGTGGCTGCTAGGAGGATGAGGCGTTGCGTGGCTTTCTGCGCCAGGAGGTGCGCTGCTGAAAGGGTCTTCGCCTGTGGGATGGGCTGGGTTTTCGTCGATGGTCAAGTGGCCGAGACCAAGGTCGCCAAGGTAGAGAGGCACATACTTGGGGCGCTTTCGGTTGGGCTGAGTCTGTGTCTGTGAGATCTTGTCGTGATCCAAGATCTCACTGCTGCTATCAGACGGCGCCATGGGGTTGTCGTCAGAGTTGGGCGACAGAGCTCTACTACCACGGCTACCGGCGGCACTGGGTACGCTGTTGAATTGATCGGTCATTTTGACTAGGTTGGTAACGGAGTTGATGGATACTGTCCAGTCGAGACCTGCGCAAACAGCTGCCGGACTCCCTGCACCAGTTGCACTCGAACAAGTTCAATGAGAGGTGAGAGCCGAAGGGCTGACGGGTAGGACGACAGTGGTAGAGAGGTCTCGAGATATCAGGTCGAAGTGCGATCAGCGCGCGATGGCGGGCGTCTCTAGCGGTGAGATACAGGTTGTTCCAGGTGATAGAACGCTGGCTGCGTTAGCGTCTGCGCAAAGGAAGATGGGGGAACTTCGAGGTGCTCGAAGCTCACACGAAGGCAGTGCGACAGCGTCAGCCACGTGCGGTGTAGATTTTAAACCCAAGGTGAAGGGTTGTTGGTGCGTCGGATTATGCCAAAGCGACGCTTTTGGAAGCGCAGTCTTCTTCGTTTGTAGTGATTGATATGAGAACCTACAGACTTCTGGATTGTGTTTGCGATATAGAGGATTTGCAATCCTGCAAGCTGGCCTATTTGAAGCACCGAATTTGCTAAGCGGGGACTGGTGCCTGGTGTCTGTCCAAACTAGCTAGGCATCCGCAGGAATCGTCAATGGAAAGGCCGTGCTATTGTTCGCTGTGCATGAACAGCAAACGGCGACGAACGGAGCGACTGCTGGGACTTGAGCGCGACAACTAGCTCCCAAAGGTGACGGCCAGAACAGAGCGCTGGGTGAGCGGAAGGTGCTGAGCGCAGTGACTGAATTACGCAGAGTTCGACTGTTGCGTTGGGGAACAAAAACAAAGCGCGTGCAAACGAAAGCGTGACTGGAGAGTTTACGAGAGTGTGAGGTTGAGGTGGAGGGGGCGGGTGTAAAGGTTGCGCCAGTCAGTGGCCGTGGCAGTTGAAGGCGAGCCGGTGGAGATAGGATTTTCCGAGTGCGCGAGGATGAGTGAATGTTGGATTAGTCATGGTTTTGATTGCAGTGAAGACAAGCTTTCACTCGAGGGTTCAACACCAGGAGTTGAACAGAACATCAATGCAGATGAACATGTAAGGTTGATACGGTTCTTAAGAAATCTGGCGTCTGGACTGCAGCGACTGATGTGGATTGGACTTTGATAACGCTCGAATAGCATCGCCTTGGGTATGGAGAATATAAAAATCGACGAAAGAGAAGCATGGCACGTGTGATTCAGAACAGAGTAGCAACTGTGGCGATGTATCGATAGTATGTTTGTCTTGAAATTCTACAAGTTAGCTTGAGTTTACTGCGGTACGTGGAGTACCTGTAATTGTAGTGGTAGGATCAGCCTTGGTCAAAGAGCCGCGGTCCAGCAGGCTGACTGAGCTGCGGACAGCTACCCCAGAATGTCGCTGACGCATCAAGACAGAAGCATTATGCACAGATTGACCCGCCTCGAATATTCTGGACTCGTCGCAGGTAACGTGTAAAGAAGAATAGCTGAATGAAGCATAGCAGGTACACGTCGACACGGCACGGCACATGTGGGAGTGAGGCAGCAAGGCGTTCAGTCATGAGATGGGTACGTGGCAGCCGACAGAAGCGGAGGATGGGAGCATGGTGAAGATAAAGATGTGGAACCGACGAGGCAGCGATGGGTCGAGGGCGGTGGACGAGGTGAGGTTGAGGGTGGGTTGGATGGGGTTGTTTCAAGGTAGTCACGGGCGTGGGAATGATTGGACAGGAGCGGTCGACGCCTGCTCGTCTTGTCAGCCCCGCAATGCCAGCGCTACGCCGCCAGCCTTCGCTTTGCCATGCTGGGCCGGGCCCACGGCGCTCGGCTTCGCGGCGACACAACCTACGCGCTGAGGCATATTGCAATCTGGGCCTGAGCGGCTGCAGGCGCAGCCTGACACGCCGGGCCTCGTTCGGCACCACGACAAAGACGAGAATAGCGATGAACAAGACAAGAGACGGCAACAACAACCACAAAGTCACGAGCAATGCGACAATGGGAGCATGACGTGCGTGTATGCTGGGTGCAGAAAACCGGGCATGCAGGGCGCCACCAGCCGTCGACCCCATGCGGCCGTGCGGCGAGAGGCCTACAAAACAGCCCGCATCTGCTGCTCCTGGACCGTGAGCACTTCCTCTGCTTTCCATCTGACCCCAGAGGCTGTGTTCCCTTGCGTCCCGCCAACCCCCTCCACTGCGACGGCCGTGTGCCAGCAGCTTCGCGCGCGTGCGACCGTCGCAGGCCAATAGACGCAAGCCGTGGAACCCAAGACGCTCGCTCAGACAAATTGGCGACAAGCACCCATCAACAAAGAGGCTAGAAATAACTGGCTGCCTGGGCTTTTGTGTTCTAGCGCCTTGTTTCGACCCTCCCCGGTCGGCCGCTCCATCGGGCAATCGACTGGCCCTGGGTGCCTCACTCCACCGCCTCTGGGCGCCTACGTGGGCCGTCACCGCTCCCAAAGAGCGCCGTTCTAACTTGAGCCTCAACACGGCGGGACGCGCCGTCGAAGCGCACGGTCGAGCAGCCCAGCCGTGACGTGCCATTGGCACTCACTAGTTGGTCTGTGACTGGTCCTCACTTCTCGCGGTACGTAGCCCCACCTGCAGCCTGCATACTCAGAGTAGATATTCACTTCGCCGCCCGTTTGCATCTGTCCTTCACTCCACACACCCCAAATCCCCTCCCTTCCAACGGCTCTTTGTTGCAGGGCGGCCATTGTTGCCTTGTCCTTTTTTCTTTCCATTGTTTCTTTCTTCTCCTTCTACCCCTGCATCTATCTCTGGCAGATATCTGCATCCACCCTCCACCACCACCAACATCCATCCATATCTCTGGCAGATACTTCGACTAGCTGGCCTGTCACCTCTCTAATACTCGACCCAGACCACGCTTCACGGCAACTCCCACCTGTCATGGCTTCCTCCGCGAACCAACAGCAACCCTTCCCGGCTGTGCCTCCATCTATGTCCGCTGGCGATCATGAGATGCGAGACTACTATGCACCGCAACCTGCACCACGACCTTCAATATACCAAACATCAAACCTCAAACCATACCTCGGCCTTCGAGCTAGGCTCTCGCAAGTCTGGATCAACCGCTGGACCATCCTCCTTCTGCTCGTTCTCGTCCGTCTGCTCATCGCCATTGCAAGCACAAACTCCAGCATGGTCTCGGCCCGTCGCGAGGCCCTCAGTGCTTGCACCCAGGTCGAAAACATTGCCAGCTCCATGGCTTCGATGCCCCACTACATGGCCAGCGGCGTCAACGCAATGACCGCGTCCGGGGTTGAAAAGGCAGTCAGTGGCCTCATGACCATGTTGGAAATGAGCGTCACGGGTGTCGAGGAGATTATTCTCTTCGTCATTCACATGATGACAAGTACCTACCTCTGCCTCATCACCCTCGCCGTATCCGGTAGCCTTCACGCCGCAGTCGAAATCGGCACCGCCATCAGCAAACACCTCAACGAGACCATCGAGAGCGTCACTAACGACATGGGCGACGCTGTCAAGTCGGTTTCTGATGGCATCAACTCCATCATGGACAAGATCAACTTTGCTCTCCCCGGCTTCGACAAGCCCAACATCAACCTCGACGACCAGATCAACAAGCTCAAGTCACTCGAAGCACCCCCAGAGCTTCAGCAAGGCCTGCAGGAGCTCAACAACTCGATCCCCAACTTCGAACAGGTGCAGAACTTCACCGACAGCATCATCCGCCTTCCTTTCGAGGAGGTCAAGAAGCTCATTCGAGGCGCAAACAAGTTCGAGTTCGACCGCACTCTCCTTCCCGTGCCGGCCAAGGACAAGCTCAGCTTCTGCTCCGAGGGCAACTCCATCAACGAATTCTTTGATGGCCTCATCGAGATGGCCTACACTGCCCGTAAAGTTGGCCTCGGTGTTCTCATTGTCCTCGCCATCCTTGTCTGCATTCCGATGGCATGGATGGAAGTCCGCCGATACCGCACCATGCAGGAGCGTGCTGCTCTCTTCGACGCAGGCCACGACGGCATGGATGTCGTCTACATCGCTTCCCGCCCAACCTCCGGAGGCATCGGTCTCTGGATGGGCAGGCGCTTCGGCTCCGCACGCCGTCAAGTCATCGTGCGTTGGGCCTGGGCTTATGCGACATCCACCCCTATGCTGTTCCTCCTCGCTCTCGGTATCGCTGGCCTGTTCTCTTGCTTCTGCCAATATCTTTTGTTGAGGGCTATCCAAAAGAAGGTTCCCGAACTCACTCAACAAGTCGCTGACTTTGCCGGTCAAGTCGTCGCCTCGCTCGACAACGCTTCAATGGCTTGGTCCAACGGCGTCAACAGCGCCGTTGGCAAGCTGGACGACGACATCAACAACGACATTTTGGGCTGGGTCAACACCAGCACCACGGCAGTCAACGAGACCCTCAACGTCTTTGTAGACGAGATGAGCAAGACCCTGAACGCCACCTTTGGCGGAACTGTCCTGTACGACCCGATCAAGGAAGTATTGAACTGCCTGATCGGCCTGAAGATTGCCAGCTTCCAGTCTGGCCTGACCTGGGTCCAAGAGCACGCGCACGTCAGCTTTCCTGGCGTGTCCAACGACACCTTCTCTCTTGGCGCCGCCGCCATGGCCAGCGACTCCGACTCGGCCGCCGACCTCCTTGCTGCGCCTGATGACAAGTCTAAGGACGCAATCTCCGCAGCTGTCGACCGCGTCGTCGAGAAGCTGATGAGTGGCATTCGAATTGAAGCACTCATCTCTACCGCTCTCCTCGTCACGTGGCTCGTCATGGCCCTCGGCGGCTACATCTACGCTTCGACCCGTCTCTTCCGCCACGAGACCGGCCAAGAGACAGCCTATGTTGTTGATCCCATCACCCAAGAGTACAAGCCCCACGCCCTGTCCACCGATTCCGCCCCGCCGCAATACGTCGCCAACGACTACCAAGTCAACAAAGCCGCGCCGTGGACAATTACCCCCCGACCCTTTGCGACCTACGAGTCCAACAACCAGCCCGAGTCCGAAACCGTCGGCCGGGTTAGTGCGCGCGCCGTGACAGAGCTCGCCCGCCCTGGCCACGTGCGTCACAGCAGCCACGGACAACTCGCAGATCCCTCACCGCTTGACGAGAAGAATAACCCCTTCTCCCAGCGCCAGCAACAGCGGTAACTCCATTTGTCGATACCCGCCGTCTACCACTGACCTTTTGGCTTGCCTTCTGAGTCTCTACCAGGCGAATGGGTAAGCCCATCGACGCTGCGACTGAGCCGTAATTGCTCAGGTCGTTGTATATTTTGAGGTTCATTTCTTTGCCGTCTCTTTCACGACGGCCGTCGCGGATTGAATGAGCTTTGCTCTTCTCCAAGATGCGAATTTGGTGCTTTACATTCTTCTACAATACCCGCCCCACCGGCACGATGTAATTTGGTTTATTTGCTTTGTGTCATTGCTCTGCTTGTTACGGGGCATTGGAGACCCCTCGTCCTTGTGGCGAGTTCTGGTTGTATCTCCAGTGGTTAGTCTGTCCCCGAGGTCCCTTACGCCCGATCGCTCTCCAGCCCTCCTGGTACTCGGTTTCCCTTCTCCGTTCGACCCGCCGCGCCCCCGCCTCCCGTGGCTTGCCCGTTGGCCTGGGGCCCCGCGCGCCGTTCGCAGTCAAGGCTGCAATCGAGACGCAGGCCTGTGTGCTGTGCACCGAACCGGCAATATGTGGATATGTATCGCTCACTCGCCACTTCCTTCGACTCCTTCCATCAACTCACTGGCCCTTTGGTTGTATCGCAAGACCCGCTGAGGCTTTCGTGGGGGGAGGCAGCGAGGATGCTGTGCTGATTGGTAACAAGCGTTTTGCTTTCCTCCTGTTTTTTTCTTGCTTTTGTACACGGAGGATCTGTGCCGAGGCAGAGAAGAGCACGTTGAGTTGAAAGCTGATATAGATGTGTTTGTTTGTACGGCTGGTCGAAGCAGTCCTCGTCCTCTGGATGTAGGGTTGGTTTTGCGCTTGCGCCGCGAGAGTTGATCCTGCGGCTTTTGCCCAGACCTGGAAGACGGTGTCTCCTGGGACGATGCCGGTGCCGTGTGGCCCTGGCGGAGTCGCTCTTGCAGACAACACATTGTGGAAAAAATATGGGGGAGAGATGGTCACATAGACTGTTTCACACGTTGGAGGCCATCGATAGCAAATTGAATCTTCCTCCCTCCATGTATTCTCACAGCCGCTCATTAATACATTTCCTTATTTATGGTGCTGAAGGCGTGCAGAAGGTGACAGTAGTCTTGAAATCTAAAGTGTGAAGTAGGAGATGCATGGGGGCCGTCGAGTGATGGCGAGGCTGCACGTGACCCGGCCTGATGACGACGAGGGTCCAGCGTCACGCATGGAGCTTCCCTTGGGCGCAACCGCGTGCCCAACGCATCCAACGCTCACCGACATGTCTGCGACTAGATGACTGCACACGCCCGCAACAAGCCACCATGCTCTCCGCCTTCACTGCCCGGCCCATTGTCGAGCTGAAGCCGCGCGACAAGTCGCGAATCGAGTCTATCCTCGCCTACGGTGCGCCTGCACCGCCGACCGCTGGACTACCTGGTTGACTGACTTGGGCTGCAGGTGACCGTGTGCTGGTCGGACTCAACTCGGGCGCCCTGCGTATCTACCGCGTCAACGAGACTACCGACGAGCCGGAGCCCACGCAGCACAATGGCGACGCCGAGCACGACGAACCCCCCACGCCCAAGGTCAAGCCGGTGGACCTCCTACGCGAAGAAGACAAGTTCTCGCGGCGCCCTATTCAGCAGCTGGCTATCATAAAGGAGGCCAATATCCTCGTCTCGCTGTCGGATAACCATGTTTCGATCCACGACCTGCAGACGTACGCCCTGCAGGAGAAGCTCGAGAAGACGCGCGGCGCCACGACGTTTGCGGCGGCGAGCAATATTGTGAAAGACCCCAGCACTGGCATCCCGTCGATTGTGAGCCGCCTTGCCGTGGCGGTCAAGAGGAAGATCATTCTCTGGACATGGCAGGACATGGAGCTGAGCGAAGATGCAGCTGAGATATCCCTCATCGCTTCGGTCAAGAGCCTGACCTGGGCATCTGGGACAAAGTTGGTCGCCGGTATGGACCCAGGCTTTGTCATGGTCGACATTGAGACACAGGAGGTGCATGATATCATTAAGCCAGGCGCAATGGGTGACACAAGCGGACAGGGTGGAGCCCGCTTCGGCGCCGTCTCGTCGTCAGGCATGGGATACATGGGCATGGCGAGTTGGGTGCCCAAGCCGCTCGCGACACGCCTGGGCGAGGGGCAGTTGCTGCTGGCCAAGGACGTCAACAGCCTGTTCATTGACACAGACGGGAATGCCCTTGACAAGCGCCAGGTCCCGTGGCCTTCAGCGCCCGAGACGCTCGCCTATTCATATCCGTACATGCTCGCGCTGCAGCCACCTACAAAAGGCAGTCTGGAGGTCCGGAACCCCGACACGCTCAACCTGCTCCAGTCGATATCACTGCCGAACGTAAACTTCCTGCATGTCCCGCAGCCAAACATCAGTCTTGCACATGCAGGCAAGGGATTTCTGGTCGCAAGTGATCGGTGTATTTGGCGGATGGGAGCGCAGAGCTATGAGACGCAGATCGACGAATTGGTCGGCGGTGGGCGGTACGACGAGGCGCTCAGTCTGCTCGACATGCTGGAAGACACGCTGCTGCAGGACAAGGAGGGTCGTGTGCGCGACATCAAGATGCGCAAGGCTCAAGCGTTGTTTGAGGCGAAGAAGTGGCACGAGGCGATGGATCTGTTTACCGATGCCCGAGCTCCGCCTGAGCGCGTCATCGCACTCTACCCCAAAGCTGTTGCTGGCGACCTGTCGAGCGAAGAGAGCGTCAAAGATGCGGGGAGTGTTGTCGACGAAGATGAAGCGAACGGCGAGAAGAGTGTGGTCGCAAACGAGACCAAAGAAAGTAAAGAGAGCATCCTCAATCCCGCTGCCACCATTGGTCGGTCGATGATGGGCCGTTTCGTTGGTGGCCATAAGAAGGTCGATTCAGATGCTGCATCCATCCGCTCGTCGGTCAAGGAAGACGCAGCAGAGACAGCCTCGATTCGGGCGCCGAAGAAGACGACGGAAAATACGCAGTCCGACAGGCTCGAGGGCAAGGCATTCACTGATGCTGTGCGCGCGCTGCAGTCATTCCTAGCCCAATGCCGTGTGCAGATCAAGCGCTACATCGACATCGATGGCAACCTCAAAGAGCCGCTCCCGTCCCCGAGCGAAAGCCAAACCGACTACAAACCTCCTTTCCACTACTTCATTCCGCCGCCGCCTACCGGTATCCCAGAAGAAGAGCAGGACTGGCGTGCAGCCCTTGTCAACGTCGCTCAGCTCGTGGACACGACTCTCTTCCGCGCATACATGCTCGCCTCTCCCGGACTGGCAGGATCTCTCTTCCGTCTCCCCAACTTCTGCGAGCCGGATGTCGTTCAGGAGAAACTGTACGAAACTGGGCGATACGCGGATCTCATCGACTTCCTGCACGGCAAGGGCCTGCATCGTCAAGCTCTCGAACTCCTTGCCAAGTTTGGAAAGAACGAGGCTGACGAAGAGGTATCGCCTGCCCTCCAAGGACCCCAACGCACGGTCGGATACCTCCAGGCGCTCCCGCCAGACCTCATCGACCTCATCCTCGAATTCGCAGAGTGGCCGCTGCGTGTCGCGCCGGATATTGGCATGGACGTGTTCCTGGCAGACACGGAGAACGCCGAGACATTGCCGCGAGAGCGAGTCGTTGACTTTTTGCAAAAGATTGACCTCAGGCTGGCAGTCAGGTACCTTGAACATGTTATCGAGGAGCTCGGAGATAGCAACCCGGAGTTTCACCAACGACTTGTGGACCTGTTCCTGGAGAGGCTGCGGAGTGGGGAGTTTGGGAGCAAAGGTGAGGGTGAGGAGAAAGAAGGGGAGAAGGTGGACGGGGAAGAGGAGAAGAGAGAGTGGAGGGAGCGGCTGCAGGTCTTTTTGAAGACGAGTTCGAATTACAACAAAGTGCGGGTGTTTAAGCAGCTACCAGCGGACGGTGAGTTTACCCTGTTCTATTGCCGTCGATCGGCGATGCTGACAGAACAGATCCGGATTACTTTGAGCCTCGGGCTGTGGTGCTGAGCAAGATGGGACAGCACAAGCAGGCGCTGCAGATCTATGTGTTCCAGGTCAAGGACTATGATAAGGCGGAAGAGTGAGTCTCTACACCTCTCCTGCTGAAGCCGACTAACATGTCTAGATACTGCAATCAAATCCACATAAACGCGTCACCCTCGCCAACAACCTCGGAGGACTCGACAGAACCGTCCATCTACCACACCCTTCTCAGCCTCTATCTCACTCCACCACCTCCACACTCTCCCAACTGGCCGCCCGCCCTCTCCCTGCTCAGTAAACACGGAGCACGCCTGCCTGCATCATCGACACTCGACCTCGTTCCAGCGTCACTGCCGGTACGAGATCTGGAGTCGTATTTCCGCGGGCGCATACGCAACGCCAACTCTGTACTGAACTCGGAGCGCATCGCTGCTCAGCTGCGCGGCGTGGAGAAGGTTGCGGTCGAAGCAGCGGTGTTGCTTGGAGGGGACGGCGCAAGGACAAAGGTGGACGAGACGGGACGCAGGGTGCCTGGCGGACTGAACCGGCGCGTCGTGGTTGACGAGGATCGACACTGTGCCGTCTGCCACAAGCGGTTCGGCCAGGCGGCCATCAGGGTATGGCCCGACAACAGCGTGGTACATAGCGGGTGTATGCGCGGGAGCGTCGGGCGCGGGGCGAGAGAGCGAGAGCGGGCGTGGTAATGGGCGAAGCGTAGCGAAGCAAATAAGTGTAGTATAGAACAAGCCAAATTCAAATCCAAATTCCAACCCCCAAACACACGCTACTCGTCGTCGACGACCTCCTCGCCGTAGTAGTCCTCGGCCTTGGCATCTACGTCGGCCTTGTCATCGGCCATGCGTGCGGTCAGGTATGCGTTGACGTCAGACTGCAGATCGCGCAGGCTCGTCTGGAGGTGTGCTAGGGCTGCTGTGCGGGCTGCTGCGGAGGTCGAGGTCGAGGTCGAGGATGTGGATGAGAGCACAGGGAGCGAGGTCGTGAAGGTGTGCGTTGTCGTGGGGGCGGCGTAGGATGCGGTCAGGGCGTACATGGTGGCGCTAGGTGTGCATGTGCGTGGTGTGGTGAAGTGGGGTATGTGTCGTGGTCGTGGTCGTGGTCGTGATGGTGAATTGCAGATATCGATGCGGTGGGTGGGGTTGAGCGGGGCGGAGGGGCGGGGCGGGGCGGGAACCCACTAGCGCTCAGCCTCAGCCTCAGCTCATGCACGTCGCACCAACCGCGCCAGGACAACCACGACAACCACAACCTTCTCGTCGCTCCACGACCCGCCGACTCGCCCCCATGTCCTCCGCTGTGCGGTGATATGCTGCGACTGAAGACTGCTGATTAGCTGGGCTGGAAGAGTGCGGGTCAGGCACAAGGACGAACACACTGGACCGGACCGGACTGGACAACACCCGCCGCAGTGCAACGCAACACAACCACCATGCCCGCCTCGTCGCCCCCGCCGCAGACGCCCGGCTACGCGCGCCCCTCGCTGGACGACTCCGACTCGGACCGCCAGCACCGCTCGCCCATGCCTGCCCGCTCCGTCAAGTCGCCGCCCTCCGAGGCCACGACGCCTGCGCCGCCCACGCCCGCCCCAAACTACTCGCGCCCTGCTATTGCCGTGCGCAGCGAAGACCACACGCCCACACAGACACATGCCCCCTCACACACGACCCAGGGCTTCCTCGGTCACCGCCCCCGCCAGCGCTCCCAGGGCTACTTCGAGCCTAGCCTGTCGTCCATGGCCGCGCCCCCGAGCCCGCGCCTCAACCCCGCCCACATGGCTGCCCAGGCTGCCTATGCCCAGAGCTCGCAGCAGCACATCCGCAAGCGCTCCACCACCATCCCCGCCCCCAACGACACGGCCGCCCCTGCTACTCGCCCGCCGCCCACGAGCCCCCCGCTGCCCTCGTCCCACTCCATGACCTTCCGCACCAATGGCATGACGTACCAGAATAACCCTGCGACGCGCCTGACGGCTGCCCCTGCCGGTGGTGCTGCGTTTCCCCGCAGTCCGTTGACGTCGCCAGGCCTCGAGCTGCCCCCGATGCCGCCGCAGCACCCACAGCTCTCGCCACGCCTGCCCACCACCACCACGCCCAGCCCCGCGCCCGAGCTACAAAAGGTGCCCAAGGAGAAGAGCAAGATGAAGCTCTTCTCCTCCAAACCCAAGAAGGTCGATATAGACAAGGCGGCCGAGAAGAAGCACACGCCGCTGCCCTCGCCCGGCAAGATTGGCATCGGAATCACCAGCTCGCAGGCCCTCAACCGCATGATGAACCAGTCGACGACGAGCTTGGTCGAGTCGACGATTACGAGTAGTGGCGCGGCATCCATGTACTCGTCGGCCAACGCATCGACCTCGACACTAATTCCGGGGAACAACCTCCCGCAGGAGAAGGAGAAGCACAAGCACCACTTTTTGTCGCGGACGAAGAACAAGCTCAAGGACAAGGACGACCACGCCCTGCCGCTGTCGTCGGCCAGCAGCAACTCTCGGCTCGCTGATCCGAGCGCCACGCAGCCGCTGTATTCGTTTGCGCCATCCTCGCCTGTACCGGGTAGCACGTTCCCGGGGTCGGTGACTGGGCTGGATCTGCGCCATGGTGGGCGGCATCTGCGCCGTGCGAAAAAGGAGGAAAAGGCTGCCGCGTTCCTCGACCCGCTCGAGCCGGCGTACCGCGAGCGCAACGCGTCTTTTAGCACGGAGCGTTCAGACTGGCCGGTGACGAGCAGCATGGGCTCGACGCCGAACCTGACTACGCCCAGCTCCAACATCTCACACGCCGCCGACATGATGAACCTGGGGCGCGAGTTTGGCGTCAACGGACTCACGCCCGACGACGCATGGCCGCTGCTCAAGGCGCGCGTGCTGCTCATCTTCGAAGGCGAGGACCCGCGCCCGCCAGTCGAGGAGTTCAACGCGCTGGTGGTGCTGCACATACGGCGCTGCGTGCACAAGCGCTCGCCCATCATCCTCATCGAGGACCTCAATGAGCTGCTGGCGACGGGCTTTGGGTCGCTGGACCAAACGCTCCGGCACGTGCCCGACGAGCGCCTGATCCCGCACCTCGTCGAGATGTGGCTCGTCGTCTTCACGACCATCCTGCCCTTTGTGCAAGCCGTCTTCCTCCCGCTGGACCTCGAGTTCCGCGGCGCAGGCATCATGACGGCCGCCGCGGCCGCCGAGTTCTGGGGCGTCATGCTTCCCGACGAAATGAACACCAAGTCGCCCACGCATCGCAACCTGCCGATGCTAGGCGAGCTCGAAGTGCGGCGCATCACGCTGCTCATGTTCCGCGACATTGTCATCCTCCCGCGGTACGACTCGCTCATGGCCATCTTCTCGCGGCTGTCCCTCGAGAACCTCAACGCAGGCCTCGAGTCGCCCGGCCTCTCCGACGCGCGCCCCGGCACCGCCTCCTCGCACGAAACCCTCTTATCCGCCGCCTCGCGCTCCCGCGCCGCCTCGTCCACATCCGCAGGCTCCTTCTCCGCTTCCTCAACCCTCCACCCGCCCCCGCCCTCACACCACCCGTCGTCAACATCAACCGCAACACTCACCCCCACCCTAACATCCACCTCGATCTCCGCCTCCACCTCCACCCACAACGCCCTCCGCGCCGCGCCAATGGACTCGGCCAAAGTCACCGAAACCATTGGCCGCATGCTGCAGTGCGTCAGCGTACTCGTCAGCCTGCAGAGCGCAGACGACGCGCAGGACAAGATGGGGAGACTGAGTAAGGAGCTCAAGTATAATTGGCTCGGGAGGGGCCGCACGGGCAGACAGAGGCAGGGGTTTGTGGGGCCGCGCGGGGGTGGGTTGGTTGGTGGGTTGGGTGGGGGGGTCGGGGTTGGGGCTTAGGTTGGAGGGGGGAGGGGGGGTCATGAGGGTTGGATTGTGGTGTGGTGAGAGAGAGAGAGAGAGAGAGA
>WODD01000255.1:242776-253148 GCA_019775935.1 Neoascochyta sp. HWLR27
GAGTGTAGAGAGTGAGGACATCCGTGTCAGCGTGGAGGCAAATACCTAATATCTAGCACAGCTCTCGTAGATCGGGCGCGCCAATCGGCGGCCTCGGGTGGCAACGGGCAAACACCGAGGTACCAAGCATCACGCATATGCATCCACCGCCATCACTACTCACGCCGTGAGAAAAGGCCAAGATAATCATTTTTATGGTAAAACTCACATCGCAGCACGATAATTTGCCGAGACGTGCCATGAATGAGAGAGATTCGTTTCTTGATTGCACACATTATCCGCCCAGCCATATCTCTACGGCACTCGCTTTTAACACCCCCTCCCACCACGGCATCGCAGCACCACTATCATACACCCTCACTACCCATCTACGCAATCCAGCCCTTGGTCTCTCCGAGCGCCTTGGCGCTCCTGCGCGCATCGAGGAACAGGCCCTCGCACTCGGCCACGTCCTCGACCTGGATCTCGCCCGCCTCGCGTCCGCTGACCTTGGCCAGCACGCTCGCCGGCGCCAGCAGCTGCAGCGCGTACCGCAGGCTGATCTTCTCGCCCAGCGACGTCACCTTGTCCTTGGCCGCCTCTGAGATGTTGAGCTTCTCCGTCGCCACGCGCGTCGTGATGATCTGCTTAATCTCCGCCGGCCCGTACGGGTGCGTCGGGATGATGAGCAGACGCGCCAGCAGATCCGACGGGATGCCGTGCGCAGAGGGCGGCAGGTTCTCGCCGCCGCGCACGTGCGTGACGCCGCGGTTCGACGCGAGGATGACGAGCGGCGAGAGCGGCGATTCCAGCGCGCGGTTGAGGAATGTGAAGGCCTCGAGGTCGAGCATGTGCACCTGGGCATGTTAGTAGAGCCCTAGATAGTTCTCCTTGGCTGCCGTGACATACCTCGTCGATGAAGAGCACACCGGGAACCAGGTCGGCGACGCCCTGGTCAATGTACCGGTTGACGACCTTGTTGATCTCCTGCCGCAGCTTCTCGGTGATTTCCGTCTTCCTGGGCTTCATGAGCTGGCCCATCATGCTCATAATGTCCTGGCCGCCCTGGGGCCGCGCATTGGCAACGTCGAGGTCGTGCAGCGTCACGTCCTGCACAATCTCCTTCTTCTTGTGCACGTCGCCCTTGGGGATAGGCACGTACTCCTCGGCCTCGAGGTCGAACTCGGTTGCGTAGGCATCGGAGCGCCCGACACGCTTGACGGCGCCCGTGTTGGCCTCGATGTAGATGACGTCGCCGAGGCGGACGCGCTCCTTCTGTATGGCCTCGTATATCGAGGGGTCCAGACGCAGCTTCTTGGTGCCCTTGGCCGACTTGAGGGCGATGAGCAGATGTGAGATGGTGCGGCCGTAGCCGCCGAGCGGGTTCTCGGCCTCCTCGGGCGTGAGCTCCGTCACCTCGCCCTCGTACACCTCCTTTGTCTCCTTGACACGCAGGCCAATGGCTCTCCGGAAGTTCTCCATGAGCGCCTCCGTCTTCTTGACCTCAGCCGAGTAGATTTCGCTGCCAACAATCGGGCAGAAGGGCACCTTTGTCCCGAGTTCCTGGCTGACGGCGAGGGCGAGTGCCGTCTTGCCTGTGCCAGGCCCGCCGGCGAGCAGCACAGCGCGGCCCGACATCTTCTTTGCCCTCACCAGGTCGGTGACGAGGCCGCAAGCCTGCCTGCGTCAGTGAATGGGCGCGCATGGCGGTGCAGTGTGTGTGCAGCGTGCAGCGTGCCAGACATACCTCTCGCGCGGCCGCCTGCCCAATGAAGCCGCCTGCTGATGGCGTGGCGCGTCCGTCGCTCGACAGGCCGAGGCCCTTGATGTGCGAGTGCGCCGCGGTCCGGCTCTCGCGCGCATTGCTCTTGACTTCGCTGACTGGGACCGTCGCCATGGTGGCTGTCGCGGTGCTGTGCGTGTGGCCGTCTGCTGCGGCGGTGGGCGGGATGTGTGTGGGCGTGTCACGTGCGGCGGTCGCAGGGTGTGTGTGAGAGATTCGGCCGAGTTGGGTTGGATTGGCGGTGGTGGTGGTGGAGATGTGGGAGTGGGAGTGGGAGTGGGTGTTGGGGCGGCGCGCGTTGCTGTTTGGCGCTGGAGCTTCGAAGATTTGGACGGGGACCTGTCGCGCAGGCCCAGCTTGGTAGCGCGCCCACAGCCTTAAGTCACCCGTCCCAGTCCCATCCCCACTCTCTCTGCCTCCTAGCAGAATCAGAATAAGCAGCCGCTCTGCTTGCCGCCTCGACGACTGCCGGGCTCCCTCTCTGCCCCGAAAACATCGTCTCTCTGTTATCTACACGTGCTACATTTCTCCCATGACCTGGGCTCACGACTCAACTGCTGCTTTCTCCTATCCCTCTCCTCTGCCGCCGTCGCCTACCCGCGCCCTTACAGCACACCCACGGCGCAGCACGCACCCCGTACAATATTCCAATGCCCATATATACTGTCCATGGCTAACACAACACAGACATGCCCCTCGCCACTCGACATCACCCGTCGCTGCTGCACGCTGCCGCCATCACTCTTCCGCCAAGCCCCTGCACCACCACTCAATCTTCCCTCCACATCGACCCGGAATTTCACACACGACACGCAGAGGAACACTCGACACGGCAACATACAAAGCTTGGCCTCCTACAAATGCTCCACCAAGTCAGCAATTATTCCATCCAGGGGCTTGCCTCGGCAGGGTCCTGCGTCAGCCACAACAAAAGGTCACAAGACACCAGCCATGCACAGACCACGGCGGCCAAAGATTGAGGATGTTGTATGGCTTTTTTTTGGCTGTTCACTCAAACCAGCATGTTCCTCTTCACAAAACAACCCCTGGGCCACCCGAACCGCCAACCGCCATCAGCCGGCTGCCATGTAGCACCCGCGCCAGCCATGGATCCACCATGCCCATCGATACCCTTCCTCAAAGACGCAAGATCCAAACGCGACAAGCCTCGCCAATGTCGTACCCACGGCCGGCCCCGCCACGCCCGCTGTATCTACAATCACAAATGCTCAGGTTAATAGGTACTGTACAAGCAGCACGCGCTAGCCATGACGACGGCCGGCTTCATCAAGCACGCCGTCTTGTCAGCGGCCCTGCTGCTATCCACGGCTGTCGCACTCTGATCAGTGGACAGGCAAGTCAAGTGCGTCATGTCGAAAGAGATGGGTCGAAGCCAGCATCGCACAGCTGTCAGTCGAAACACACAAAGCATCGTCTATCGTTAGGGGCATGGGCATGGCAGCAAGACGTCACGTACCGAGGCGAAGAATCAATCATTCCTCTTCGCTCTCAGATCCACTGTCGTCGTCGTCGCTCGTCTCGTCATGGGCTGCACAGGTTAGTAACACATTGCCAAGCGCATCCACTGACAACTCACCAGGTGGAGACTGGCTGGACCCAGAGGCGCCGCCTGCGAAAGATTGCAGCTTCTCCTGAATCTTTCGCATGTTGTCCTCCTGCTCCGTCTTGCCCATGGGCTTGTTCTTCTTGGGCCGGCTCGTCGTCTGCTTGTGCACCTGGCGCGGCGGCTCAAAGTCATCGTCGTCAACAACCACGCCCGCCTTGGGTCCGCGGAGCGACTTGATGAACTTGAAGAGCTCGCGCAGCGTCTCATCGTTGATCTCGTCCATGTCCAGCTCCATCTCATCGTCATGCACGTTGGCAAGATGAGGACAGCCATTTCTAATGATCTGGACCGCGCGTCTCATATCGGCGTCGCCCAGAGTGCTTATGCCCTCAGAGATGTCCTGCTTCTGGGCAAAACTCAGCGGCGCAGGTGCCTTGACCTTGGGCTTCGGCTTGCTGGGCTTCGCCGGCGGCGGCACCGCAAGAGAAACGCTCTTCTTCTTTGGAGGGGGCGCAGCCTTGGCCTTCTTCTTGCTCGGTGCCTTGGGCGACGCACGCTTACCCTTGGTCTGCTGGAGCAGCTGCTGGGCCGTCTCGTTGAGCTGGGCAATCTGCTGCTGGATGGCGAGGAACTGAGCTTGGGCGGGATCGATTTCATCCTCCTCCTCGTCCTCTTCGTCCTCGTCTTCATCCGAGTAGACGTCCGGAGACTGCTCGGGGGCAGGCGCGTGCTGGGCAAGCCAGTCGGCCTTCTCCTTCCACAGACTGTTGAAGAGATCCTCGAGCTGGTGGCCCATCTGGTTCACCGCATCGCCCTCGGGGTTGAACTTGTAACAGTTCTGGAAGACCAGCTGCGCGTCGGCATAGAAGTCCTTGGCACTCTGGTAGACGCCACTCTTGAAGTTCTTCTCGATGGTGCCAAAGTCCATGGGCTTCTTGATGATCTTGAGGTACGCCGGGATGTTCAGTGCCACTGGATCTACCGGGGCCATGAACGGGTAGGTTACGGCCTGGTACTTTGGCTTGAAGAGTTCGGTAAGCACGCTCTCGCAGAACTTGAGCTCCTGCTGGTACTTCTTCTTCTTGGGCTTGGCATTGGTATACGGCAAGTCTTTCGACGGCCTGTGGATCTCTCGCTTGGGTCGGTCGTTGGCACTAGTTGAATCCCGACGTATGAGGGGCATGCCATCCTGACCAAGAGGCCATGCAGCCTGGGGCGTTGCTGCCACAGGAGCAGGGGCCGCCGGAGACTTGACCGTAGCTGGCGACGGCCGCGAGTCGCGTCGTACCTTGGTAGACGAGCTCGACGGCTTCTTGACCTTTGCCGGCTTGGGCGGGTAATCGACGCCTCCCCTCGGCATCTTGTTCATGCCCTTGAGAAAGTACGCACGTAAGTTGTAGCCGGCCTGGGTGACGGGGTGCTGCGTGCTGTTAAACAGCTCGCTGTTCTCAATCATCTGGTCGAGATCTTCCATGAACTCTTTTACATATGTGTACTTCTTCTCCTTCAATTTACCTTCCATTGTTGACAGATCCATGGGCTTCGTGACAATGGTGTAGTATGTGGGGATGTTGAGGACGCTGACGTCGACGGGTTCCTTGAACCACAGCGAGACCTTGATCTTCTTGGTGTTTCTTATGCGCTCGAGCAGGAACTTGTTTTGCGCGTCCGTCATTGGTGTAGTCGGCCACGACTCGTAGTCGGCAGCGCGGTGGACACCCGACGGCTCTGACGAGATTACAGTAGCCACACCTCGCGCAACGCCATTCCCGTTCGTCAGCTCCTGCGACTGATCCGGTGGCTGCTGCTGCTGCTCAGACGTGGGCAGACCATTGAATGTCTTGGAGTCGGCCTGGCTGCTCGACTCGTCCTCGGTCTTGGTGCGCTTTGCTTCCGGGACATTGTCGTCGTCGTCTTCTTCAAAGTCTTCGCGCGGTCGGACCTTGCCCGAGGTCGGTGCATCCTCCATGTCTCGATCGGTATCTTGGAACGAGTCTGGCTGTGCTGGAGCGTCCGGTTGTGTCTTAATGGTGAGCTCGGTCATGGAGTGGGTCGGGGGTGCGCCAGGGCTTACGGCAGTGCTTGTAGCCAGCTCTGGCTCTTCCGCTGGCGCATCGGGTGCAGTGTCCATTGTGTCTTCGAAAAGATCATCCTTGATTGCAGTTTGCGTCTCGGGGACTTGCTGTGTGCTCTCGGTGGTCTGTGGCTCGACCGGCAGCTCTGCCATGGAGGCTGGCTCATCGCGGATATCCGAGGTTGGCGCTTCCGTCGCGTGCGTAACGGAAGTTGCAGCCATGTCGTCGTCACCGAAAAGCGAGTTGTTGTCTTGTTGGCTATCGGGCAAGAACTGCGCAACGCCATCAATACCAGCCGAAACGCCTGTTGTGGGTTGGATTGCCGGTGCGACGTCTGGCGCGGGTGGATCGGAGGGCAGGCTGTTGCCGTTGACGGTTGGCTCGGCTACGGCAGCGCTATCGGGAGCAGTTTGCTTGGCGTCGTCGGTGCTGGTGATGGGCTCATCGAAGAGAACATCATGGACGCTAGGGCGCGTTAGTCGCCAATGCAGCATGGTGACTGCAAAGCGGAGGGCGCACTCACCCGTTGGTATCCGAATCCATTGTCATTGTTTCTGCCGGCGCGAAGGCGCTTGCCTTGGGATCGAGGGAAGCTTTTTCGAGGGTAGGTGATGTCATTACTGCCATAGGGCCATATGAGTGCTAGTAGTGTGTGCGCACGGTCGGCTGGGGTGAGGCGCCTGGTGCTCTGCGTGGGTTAGCGCGATGCACAAGCTGCGCGCACGCGACTGGGCGCTGGGTGAAGGAGGTTGGGAGTTGAGAGTCGGGGAGAGAGGCGGGGTGGGAGCAGGCGTGGGGGTAGCGGGGGTAAGTGATGTGGCGTCGGTGGGGAGATGGTGCGAGACGGCGAGGGAGGGGCTGTGAGAGAATATATGGTGCGCAAACTGAAACCGCTCGGGCCTCACGTGACGCGTACGTACCGGTAGGCGGCGGCGGCGGCGGCGACGGCAGCGAGCGACTGGGGCAGCGTCGCGCGCGCAGCGATGAGTCAGACGAACGGCGAGGCGGCGAGGGGTGAGTGGCGACGCGTGTGGTGGTGGACAAGACGCGTGCAGCGGTGGATAAAGTTTGGCAGGGCGCGGTGAGCGTGAAAGAGGCGCGTCGCAAGCAACACGACGGACGAGGATGGAGAGAGTGCACGGATGGCGAGGCGGACGCGCTAGCGAGCTGCAGCTGGGGAGCTGGGGACGCGACAATTATTTATCAGAGTATCAACCGTAACCGAGCAGCGAGCAGCGAGCGCAAGGGCGGGGCGCGGGTCGCAGGATCCTCTTGACGTGACGAGGGTGCGCGAGTAATGTGCGGGATTCGGAGGTGGCGCGCGGTGATTGGAGGCAGGCCGGGAGGACTTCAGCGTTCAGAAACGAAGTCGAGGAGATGGGCGGCCCTCTGTTTATAAAAGCTCCGACCTACCGACGCCTGCCAAGCGTGCCTTCCCCTGAGCCTGCGCTAGTCAAGTCACGTGATGAGCCTGCCACCCACCCACAGCAAGCACGCTGCCTTCACCACCGCCGCCCAGCGCGCCCCCGACACACTCGAATCGCACAATCGCAAATTCAATCCTTTCCCCATCACCTGCACTCCCTCGCCGCCCCCGCCCGCCGTCACATGCTGTCGCTGGCCCGCCGCGCTGAGGGCCACTTTTCGCCGCCCGCCCATCCCTGCCGCCTGGCCCTAGCGCGCTGCTCCACCTAGAGATTTTTTTCGGTTGCGACCATCTTGCCCATTCGTTCCAGGCAGCCGAACTGCTTTGCAGTCACCTCACCACACCACACCACCCGCCGCTCTCTCCTGCAGGTCCCTGCCACAATGCCTGCCGTCGTCGCCTCTCGCACCCCCAGGGGCTCAAAGGCCCGCGATGCGGCCCCGCCCGCCAAAAAAGCCAAGCTCGCCCAGTCGCCCGCCGCCCGCCAGTCCGGCCTCAAGGCGCTGCTCAATGGCACCCAGCAAAAGCCCACGGCAAAGCTCAGCAGCGCCAAAAACACACGCAGCACCCGCGTCGACGAGTCCACAGCAGTAGTCGGTGGAGGCCAGGCCGGCCATGGCGACGTCGACATGGACGACGACGCCGAGGCCATCATTGAAATCAGCAGCGCCGATGAGGAGAGTACCTACTCCAGCTCCGACAACGAAAAGGACGACGCCGACGATGCCGCCGACGACGAGGACCGCCCGGCCGACGACGACGCCGCAGACCCCGAGGAGCTGTCGTTCGGCGACAGGCTGCGCGCACAAGAACCCGAGACGGTGCCCGAGTCGCGCATAGTCGACGTTGAGTCTGCCTTTGTCGGGCCCAATGCCGAGTCGAGGGCCCTCGCGACTGCCTCCAACAGCCGCCCCCTCTCTGCCCCATCTGCATCGTCGCTCGGCACGGTGCTCACCCAGGCCCTCCGCACAAACGACCAGGAGCTCCTCGAGTCGTGTCTGCGCGTCATTGACGTCGACACCATCTATGCCACAGTCGAACGCCTGCCCTCGCCCCTCGTTGGCAACCTCCTCCAGAAGCTCGCTGAGCGCCTTCACAAAAAACCCGGCCGCGCAGGCATGCTCATGGTCTGGGTGCAGTGGTCCCTTGCTGCCCACGGCGGCTATCTCGCAAGCCAGCCCCAGCTCGTCAGGCAGCTGGCCACCCTGAACAAGGTGCTCAAGGAGCGCGCCAGCGGACTGCAGCCCCTGCTCTCGCTCAAGGGGCGTCTGGACATGCTGCAGGCCCAGCTAGAGCTGAGGAGGCGGAACCAGAGGAAGGCTGCCAACGACGACGAAGACGAGGCAGTCATTTACGTCGAGGGAGAGGACGACTACGTTTCGTCCGTCGAGGGCGACGACGATGACGATGCTGCGCCCGACAGCACCCGCAAGAGGATAAGACAGGACATGGAGGACGATGACGACGACAGCTCCATCGACGGCATGCCTACGACAATGGAAGTCGACGACGACTCGGAGGGCAGCGAGGACTCGGAGGGCCTGATCGACGACGAGGCCGAAGAGACGGACGACGACATTGGCGACGACATGTCTGAGCCGATGAGCGACGACCTGGAGGAGGGCGAGGGACTCTCGGGGAGCGAGGAGGAGTCGAAACCGGCGCGGCGATCAACGGTCGGCCGCGCGGGGCTGAAGAGCCGGCGCTGAGTGTGTGCGTCTTCCAAAAAATAACATGCGAGTTTCTGTAACAATGTACGAGCGATCTGGAAACTTCGAGACGGGTGTTGAGACATGTCGATATGCATAAGGACACGAGCGCGCGCTCGGTATCCTGGCGTTTTTTTTTCTGCTGATTTAACTACGTTAACTACGGTCTGGTCCTGTTCACGACGTCTTTTGTGCGTAGAGCTGAGCTAATACACGGTGACTATGCGCTGCACGCTATCCTCCAATATTCACTGCACTCTTTTGCCTTTTGTCTAACGTCTGTTATCTATTGTCTCACCCCACACACATTGTTTGGCGCCGCACCACGAACCGAAGCTTGTCGTCCAACGATTTCTCGCCCCTTCGAAGCGCATCTCACAGACGTAGAGGTTTGAACGGAGGGGCATATAACTAACATGCAGACAACCAACGCAAACGCAGCTGATTTAGGTACCGTATCGATTCATCCCCTGGTACATATAGCCATTTGGCTGACCGACCAGCCATCCTCCAAGACACCACGCGCCAACACTGCTGCTTTGTGAGTAAGATAAATGCCCCCTTCATACCACCACCGCCACTATTACGGCAATCACGACCACACCCACACCCACACCGTCCGCGCCCTCGTACGCCCCCTCCCCACCACCATCCGCGACCCATCCCGACGTCCATGTCCAGGTTCAGCTCCAGGTCCAGGCCGCCTGAGACGCACGTACTCGGGCCACCTCTTCGTCTCGGCGTCGGCGTCATCGTCAACGCAAAAACAGAAGCAGGCGCGGCGGAACGGTGATGAAGAGACGACGCTGGCGACGAGAGCTGAAGACACGGCCGACACGCTGGGCGTGGGTGTGGGTGTAGATGTGGCGATAAACATACGCCTCGACGCGGGGCCGGGGAGAGAGAGGGGGGAGGAGGCGAGGAGCGTAACGCATGCCGCGCTGTTGGGTGTTGTGCCGGGGTGGGAAGTCGAGGTTGGGGTTGGGGTTGGGGTTGGGGTTGGTACCTCTCTACCTACTTGTTCGTCGCCGTCTTTGCCTCCGCTGACGCCACGGTCTGCATCCACATCCACATCTACATCCACACCCACACCTACATGCACAGATACCCCCGCGAACGAGCTTGTGAACGAGCTACTGCGTTCTGTCCTCGAGAAGCACGACGACGACGACAACGGCGTATGTACCCCCAAGCCAACACATCCTCGCCGTCCACGCCGCGACTCTCTCTTTGACATAGATGTATCTCCGCCGCCTCCATCTCTCAGCTCATCCCTCGGCTCGTCCTCTTCCTCTTCCTCCTCCCCTTCTTCGTCCTCAGCACCGGCACCGACCAGCCCGCAAAAGAGGCCAAGCCGCAGTGTCGCATCACCACCGCCAACATCAACAACATCACCAACAGCGGCGGCGGTAGTAGTCCGTCCTCCCGCCCCCGCCCCCGTCCTCGTCCCCGTCCCCAGGCGTCCGTGCAGCTGTGCGAGCGGGCGGTGTGCGTATTGTCGGTCGGTGGAGCGGGTGGTGGAGTTTATGTGGGTTGAGATTGGGAAGGAGTGGGCGGAGACAAAGGAGGAGGGGGAGGGGGAGGAAGAAGGTTGGGGAAGGTCGTGAGGGGAGATGGGGCAGTTTGCTTGTGGAGAAATTCTGGGAAAGGAGAGAGAGTTGGAGGGGGCGTTTTGTTTAACTTGGATCTGATACCTTCGGAGTGTGCAGAGAAAACTCCGAGCTATAATAAAACAACAAGATTGTTGGCAGGTCCTGAACAGGTCTTTAACACAGTTATTCATCGATGTCTCTTGATCGTAAATACATGTATTGGTGGTGTCTTGTTCTGTTC
>WODD01000255.1:253210-270312 GCA_019775935.1 Neoascochyta sp. HWLR27
AGATAATTAATTCTGTCTAGAAAACTGCGAAAACGAACTTTTTTTCTGGCCAGAAGTGTACTTAGCTGCATCAAGATTATCTCCAACTGCTAACTATGCTTGTTGCTAAAAATAAATAAAAACGGAAACTGGATGTTAAGCCTGAAAATAGATGAACGAGCGGACACTGGTCAAAGTATCAGCGTACAGTGACAACACACGTATACGCCTAGTCAATTTTTTTATAGTATCTTTATTTCAAATAGCGAGATTGTTTACTCACAAAGTAATCATAGTACGAGAAGCATTTTAGCAGATCGCACACATACGTATCCATAACTCAGCATACCCACTATCACAGCTGGTAGACACACCAGCACGCCAACCCAAAGCCCACCCCCTCACACCCCCTCACACCCCCTCCGCAACCCTCCTCGCCCTCCTCAACCCCTCCCCAGGAGCCCCCAACCCCGGCACCATACCCGCCGCAACCCTATCAACGCCCGCCCTCGCCTTCGCAAACACGCACTCAACCCTCTCCTTCCCCTCACCCTCCCACCCATCCAGCGCGCGCTCCAGCGCGCCCGCCCCAAAAAGGAACTCGCCCAACATAACCTGCACAACGCCCAACGCGTACCACGTCTGCGCGCGCTCAGCGCCGGAAAACCACGCGCCGCGGTTCAGCGGGATCAGCGCCGCAGGCAGCGTGGCGAACCACGGGTTCGACGCCGGCGAGGGCGCGTCGGTCGCGAGGCTCAGCGCGCGCGAGAGTGCGGTTTCCGCGACGAGGAGGGCGCAGGCTGCGGGGGCGCGGACGGACAGCGGGAGGGCGGCGTCGTGGAGCCAGGAGGCGTGTGTGTCGAGGGCGCGGTGGGCGAGCGTCAGGGATATGCCCAGGCTGAGCTCTGTGTGCCAGCGGAGGCGCTGGGCGGAGCGCGCGAAGGCGGCGGAGGTGGGCAGGGTGCGCGTGAGGAAGCCGTAGGTTAGGGCGATGGTTGTTGCGTGGCTGTATTCGGCGGCCGTGGTGTAATCTTCTGCTGCGCGGGCGGCGTCAGAGAGGGTCGAGAGGTGCGTGAGGGACGACAGCCAGGTGTCTGCGCTTGGGGCGGGTTGCATCAGGGCTGATGCCAGGCCTGTTGCGTAGCCTGCAAGGACGTGCGTTGGGGCGATGGTCGCGTGGTGGAAGCTGTGGAGCGCGCGGAAGGGCTCCAGTACGTCGCCTTGCAGACGGGACGGCGGGAAGGTGTAGGTGTTTTGCAAGGCGATGGCGAGGGAGTGGTGCGTGGGCCATGTTTGGTCGGCGGCTGTCTTCTCGCGCATGTAGTTTACGAGACGCGGGAGGTATTGCGCTGGGAAGAGGACGGCTGCTGTGCGTACTGTGCAGTCACCCTCCGTGAGGGAGACGTCTAAGACGTGCTGTGTGCATGCTGCGGCGACATCAGGGGTTGATGCAGCGAAGAGGACGCCCGAGTTGAGGACGAGTGCTTCCGCAGCTGAGATATCGGCAGTGTAGAGTGTAAGCCGGACGAAGAGGTTGGTTGCGTAGAAGTAGTTCTGCGCTTCGAGCGAGATATGGTGGTTGGTGTAGAAGAGGGACGTCTGCACCGGAAACGGAGTGCGAGAGGGACGGAAGGCGAGGGTCTGGGAGTCGCTGGAGGGAAGAGGGGTGTATGAGACGGGCTCCAGCGATGCGTTGATGAGTTCAGTATCGAGAATATGGGCGTAGATTTTGTTGCGGACGGAAACAGGGAGGGAAGAGAGATTTGACTCTGGTGGCGTAACGTGGGCTGCTTTTAGAGCGGGAGTGAGGGTGCTGACATCCATAGAGTCGCGTTTCACAGAGGCTGCCATGATGGGTAGTATCCTTTTGACGTGGTTTTAGTCCAAGGCGATACCGAGGTCAATTGAGACTCACGTCGTGAATGCGAACAGGCGAATCTATCTGTCAACGTCAGACGAGGAACTCCAATTGATAAGAGTCTGATCCGTCCTTAACACACTCACGACACACCGTCCCGGGGTTATATACCCTTCCAAGACGAGGGGTACCAGTGCGGGGAAGCAGGGGTGTCGTGTGGGGAACCGCCACTCGCATGCGGCGCGGCGGAGAAGATGAAGCAGCATCAACCTCGTCTGTTCATTACTGTACATTTGTTCATTACTAGTTATACATTGTCGCTCACGCTCGCTAAAACAAAACACTACTCGACGTACGCCGTAAAGGCCTTCATCGCTTTGGTGGCGCTGAACTCAATCTCGGCGCCGTGCCCGATGAAGTAGATGTAGCCTGCGCTGAGCTTGTGCTCTTGCCCCTCGGCCTTGAGGGAGCCCTCACCCTCGGTCACGATCATGATGCTGGGTCCGTCGAGCGCGCCGATGGTGTCGGACTTGCCGGCGTCCAAGTTGGTGAAGAGCATGTTGAACTCGCTCATGGGCGGGGCGAACAGCGTTGTGCTGCCGTTCTTGCTACGGTCAAACTTCTGGCTCTTGAGCAGCGCCTCGCTGGGCTTGTGGGGGGTGAAGGTGAGGCAAGAAACAAAGGTGTCGACCGAGTCGCGGTCAGCGCGCGGGCAGAAGCCTGTGTTGAGGACGTTGTTGGAGCGAGCCATGCACTCGATGATGTCGCCCGAAAGGTAGGCGTGAATGCCGTCGGCAGGGATGTAGATGCTATCGCCCTGCTTGAGCTGCATGTAGTTCATGGTGACGAGGGCGACGAGCGTGCCGTTGTCGGCCTTGTCGTACTGCCTGGACAGGCGTGGGACCAGCTCGGGGATGTAGGTGTCATCGCCAAATTCCGATGCAGGCAGCTTCTCGAGGGCATCGTTGGTCTTGCGGACAGTCTCCTCGGACTCCTCGAGCATCGTCTTGACGACGTGCTTCAGCGACTGGTCGTCAAAGTCTGGCTTCTGGACATTGGGCAGGAAGGGCTTGAGGGGAGCGAGCTGCATCAGTCGCTCGATATCCTTGAGGGGCTTGAAACCGACGAACGCCTCAAAGTCGCCTAGAGCCAGGGCAATCTCGGGCTTGTGGTTGGGGTCTGTGAACTGGTCGGGCTTCTTTGCGTGGAGCTTAGAGGCGAGGTCTTTGTTCTGGGGACGTTAGCACGTGAAGGCATGGCGCGGCGATGGACGTACGGGGTGCAGCTGCAGGGGCAGGGCCTTTGCGATGGACAGGACCTTGGGCAGGTAGGGGAGCTTTGTGTGGTTGAACTTTTTGACTACGTTGCGGCCAATGAGCTGCTCCCAGTTCTTGTCGAGGACATCCTGGAGGTCTTCGCCCGTCTCGAGGACGTACGAGGGCAGCTCGGGGTAAGTGCCCATCCACCTGAGGGGTTAGTATTTTTGAGATTGAAGCGTAGAGAGTTTACACACATCTCGGCGTAGGGCTTGCTCTCGTCGAGCTTGAAGTCTGTGCCGGGCGTCTTCTCACACAGGGTTGCGGCGAGGGAGTCGCGGCCCTGTTTTCCCCACTGGTACTCGTTGCAGGAGCATTTGAGCTGGATGACTTTGTTGACCATGGTGCTGTTGTGGGGGGTGGGTGTTATTCTTTTGTTTAGGGGTGAGGTCAGGGAGGAGTAAAGTATCGAAGAGGAATGTCGAATTCATCAGGGCGTATATGTAGATGGTGACCGTCGATCGACGTCATAGCGGGTTCCTGCGAAGATGTTTCTAAGCTACGCATGGGTGGAGCGAGCGCAAGAGGTCGATGTCGCTGTTGGTGTCGATGTCGATGTCGATGTGAATATCGCACCCCGGTTGGTGTTGGCGCAAGTATAGATTTCTTGAACGGGGAGTTTCTCAATGAGTATGCT
Organism: Neoascochyta sp. HWLR27; assembly: GCA_019775935.1. Lineage (NCBI taxonomy): Eukaryota > Fungi > Ascomycota > Dothideomycetes > Pleosporales > Didymellaceae > Neoascochyta > Neoascochyta sp. HWLR27. The sequence goes on from WODD01000255.1 coordinate 257,001, forward strand.
GGCCATGGGCGCATTGAAAGGTGGTGTAGGCGTCGAGGTGGAGCTCAAGGCCATGTATGTCGAGTCTTGGCAGCCCGTGACACCGATGCAACGCATGGCTTTGTGGCGATGCCTCGAATATATGCTTTGAACCTGCAGTGAACGTGTCGTAAAAAAGTAAGATCAAAAGCCCAGCACGGCGCGATACAGGCCATGCACGTCGGCGTTGGGGTTGGACAATGTATGGATGGGCGGCGACGCAAGGGTCCGGCAGACGCCAGGGGCAGCCAAGGCCGTCGCCATTCGCTGTCGCTCCCTACTCGTCTCTACAATTCTCTGCCCGCGACCACATGTCTGGTCTCTTCTAGCGACCGTTTCCTTTCTTTCTTTCTCTCCTCTCCTCTCCTCTCTCCCCTCCCCCTGCTATCTACCGTCGTCGTCGCCGCCCCTCCTCCAACAAGCATGATTTGGTAGTGCCCCAGTCCATCTGCCAATCCACCCATCCACCCACCCACGCATCCATCCACAACCAAACCCACGCCCACGCCCACAATGCACTTCGCCATGCCCCCGCGCAAGACGTCGCGGCCTCCGCCCTACGCCGCCCGCTCGCAGCCCTCGTCGTTTGGCCTCCCGCCCGCCCTCAAGAAGCTCGCCCGCAGCAAGCCCCGCGTCCTCATCGCCGCCCTGCTCGGCTTCGTCACGCTGCTGTGGCTGCTGGGCGCCCGCCGCCACAGCTCCTCGACGCCCGGCGTCAACATCCAAAAGGTCCCCGTCGGCTCCGGGCCCCCCGTCGTCATCGTCACCACCATCGACCCCCGCGCAGATCCCACCTGGGTCACCCGCATCAAGGCCAACCGCGACGCCTATGCGAAGAAGCATGGTGCGTCCCTCTCTCACACACCCACGCCCACACCTCCACACACCCCAGCTCCATACTAACACCACCCAGGCTACCTCACCTTCTTCCCCAGCACAACCGCCTACCCCCTCAACGACGCCCCGCAGTCCTGGTCGCGCGTTCCCGCCCTCCGCCACGCCATGACGCTGTACCCGGGCTCGACCTTCTTCTGGTACCTCGACAGCAGCGCCCTCATCATGTCACCCTCGACGCCCATCCACAGCGCGCTGCTCTCCCCGCCGGCCCTCGAAAAGCACATGCGTGTCAACACGCCCGTGGTGCCGCCGGACAGCGTAATCAAGACGTTCTCAAACCTCAAAGGCTCGCGCATCGACTTTGTCGTCTCAGCCGACGCCGACGGCCTCGCCTCATCCTCCTTCGTCGTCCGCAACGGCGAGTGGGCAAAGTTCTTCCTCGACGCCTGGTTCGACCCCATCTACCGCAGCTACAACTTCCAAAAAGCAGAAGCACACGCCCTCGAGCACATTGTCCAGTGGCACGGCACCATCCTCGCCAAGCTCGCGCTCGTGCCCCAGGCCCTGCTGAACGGCTATGTCGGCGGCGAGCCGAGCGACGCCGGCCAGTATGCAGAGGGCATGCTGGTTGCCAACTTTGTCGGCTGCGACACTGAGGGCGCTGGCTGCAAGAGCGTCCACCAGCCGTTTTTCGACCGTCTGGCCAGCGCAGGCGCCATGTAGTCGAGTCTAGTCTGGTGTTTGATTTTGCCTTGTGCCGTGTTGGGCAGTGTAGTCTTTGGTAGTACGGTGCGCTGCGGTTTTATCGCGCACACGACGAGCCATGTTGAAACGACAACGAGATGCGGCGCCGAGGCGCGCGGGGGTGACGAGACGAGACGAGACGAAGTGAAGCGAAGCGACGGATGGAAAGATGCCGTCGTCTGTGTTGTCTGCGCGTATGTGTGCGTGTGTGTGTGTGTGTGTGTGTGTCGTATTGTACACTATTTTCCTATTCTCTTTTTTCTCTTCTTTTCTTCTTCCACCAGACGGCAGACGACGAACCAAGCAAGCACGCAGCGTGAGCAAACGAATCGATCAAATCGAATAAATAAATAAACAATATCCATCATCCAATCCAAGCCGCCGACCAACGCCATGCAATGCAATGCAATGCGACAATGCACATGTCTAACTACTTTTACACACATCATCTTACTTGACTACACTATCATACAACACATTCCCCTCCCCTCCCCTCCCCTCTTCTCATTCACTCCCATCACCTCACCCGCCCCCCGCCTTCCGCTGCCTCTTGACACTAACCATGCTCCTGCGCGGCCTGGCCTTGCGGTCCCTCGAGCTGACAATCCGCGGACCCGCAACCGTACTCGCGCACATGGGTCTGCGCGCGCCCACAAACTTACCCAGCGGCGAGAAAACCTCAATCTCGGGGTATCGCTGTTCCCACGACGACAGGTCGTCGCCTTCACTTTCGTCGGCGAGGTCGTCAAAGGCGTCGCGGGGCCGCGGCGGCAGCGATGTTGCTGCTGCCTCGGACGAGAGCGCGTCCATGGGGCCCGCGTCGGCGGCAGCGGCGCGCTGGGCGGCGAATTTGGCGTCTTTCCACGCCTTGAGGTCGCGCTGGCGCGCTTCTTTGGCCTTTTGCAGGTGGTTGGGGTCTTTCTTTACCATGCCTTTTGGCTTCCAGCCTGCGGGGCGGCGAGTTTGTGCAGACACTTCGACCCAGCCGACGCCTTCGATCAGGATGTCGGTGCTCCAGATGCGGAAGGGGAGGTTTTCGGGCTTCATCTTGGCCGCTACCGACGACGTCAGTGCGCCCGAGAGTTTCTTCGTCACGTCCCATTTCAGCGGGAAGCGCCCGGCTGAGTAGATTTTGTCGCCCACGCCGGGAGCGAGAATTGGGGCGACTTGGAGCTGGCGCTCGGATTCTTGCGATTGGTAGGCAATGGCCTTGTCGGTCCGCGTCACATGCGGGTGGATGGGCACAAAGGGGTGGACCAGGAAGACGAGGTCGTCCGTCACGGGTGTGATGCGGACAAGACCGCCGCCGAGAATTAACGATTGCCCCGGCTTGAGGGAGAAGCGCTCTGCGTTCATGCGCGATTTCATAATCAGATTGTCGTGCTCGCTGGACTGCACAAACGTTTCCAGCCCCGGCGTCGTGCGTGCCAGCCCGGGGAGGTCGACGAGCTCGCCGCGATTACGGCCAAAAGGGATGCGGATCGGAGAGGCCGTCGTACCGGGGACTGAAGATGCGACAGGGAGGACTGGGAACAATGTGAAGGGCTGCGCTGGCGGGAGAAGGGCATCGGGGTCTTCGTAGTCGTCTTCCTCCTCAGGCTCGAGCTCGGATGCCCGCGGTGGCTGGTGAAGATGCTGCTGCGGCTGTTTCTTGCGGCGCTCGACTTCGGCGTCTTCGTTGGCGAGCTGGCGCTGCACCGCCGTGAGATCCTCGAGCGACTTTGCGTTGTTGAGCATGGCCTCGCGCTCGGCAGCACTGCGGATCTTGCGCACGTCTTGGTAATCGGCGCCACGGCCCTTGGGGAAGACGGCCTCGAAGAGATTCGACTTGCCCACATTAACCTTGCCGACCATCCAGCCGGCGCCGCCGCGCTCCCAGATGTCGTCCTTGACCTCGCGTGTCCACCAGCCGCGTTTTGCACTGACGAGTCTGACATTGCCCAGGCGGGCCTTGTTGTTGTCCCTGCCGAGGGCATCGCGCAGCACGTCCATGATGTACGGCATGAGGGCATCGACCTGCTCCTTTTTCGGAGCTAGCAGATCGGCACGAGTGATGATGAAGCTGACCTCGGCGATGCGGTCGTTGGCCACCCATCCCTTGTGCTTGGCGCGGCGGTTCTGGGTGCGCAGCTTGGGGATGCGCAGCGACGACTGGAGGTTGGGTACGAGGGAGAGGGGGAAGTCGGCAGCGTCGACGACGTGGTAGATGTGATTGCGGCGGTGGGGCGACTCGGAGATGGTCTGCTGGATCGACTCGACGGTGGGGTGGTGGATGGGGGTGCCGATGCGGTGGTGGATGAGGGCGTGGCAGCGGTCGCATACGGGCGTGGGTGGTGCCGTTGTCGCAACGGGCGGCTTGATACCGTCCTTGGAGACGCCCAGCTGCTCGAGCAGCGCGGGGTCGGCTGCACTGAGGGCAATCGAGTAGACATGGTCCTCGCTGGAGGTCGAGGCTTGGGCGGCGTCGGGTGCGTTCCATGTGAGGTAGTTGCGGACGGCGTTGCGGTCGACGTCGTAGAAGCCCGCCTCCTTCTTGTCGTAGTGTTGCGTCGGCGCACCGCATCCCGGACATGAGCGCGGCAACTGAGGTGTCTCGTTGGGGGGAGAGTCGGTGGCGGACTGTCGGCAGGCTCGTCTTGTTGTCGCGAAGCCCTGGGCAGACGGAATGCGCCCGCTGCGGCGGGAGGCTATCGGGGCGGCGGCGCTGAGCAGGGCGGGGCAGAGGAAGACGGGTGGAGCCGAGTGGAGGGCATGGTGGGCATATTGAGCATTATGGTGCAGCAGCGTCCTAGCCGGGGCGAGGGCACGTCGCATGCTGGAGCGTGAAGGGTCAGTGTCGTTGTCGTCTGGAAAAATTACTGGACGGGCGCAGGGATGACGGGAATGACGGGCCGCGCTAGGAGGGCAAGACGCGCACTCGCACTGGCGCGCGGGAACGGAAGCTCTGAGCTTGGGCTTGGGCTTGAGCTTTCTGGGGAACGCCGTCAGACCACACAGCTCCGGCTCGACTCATAATCGATTTATCCGCCGCCACTCCTTCACTCTCTTTCCTCGTCCACCTCACCTCGTCCCTCCCAACTCCCTCCCATCTCCTACACATCCACATCCACCATGCTCGCCTCATCACGAACTGCCCTGCGCCAGGCTGCGGCCAAGCCCTTCTCCCTCCGGGCCGGCGCTCGCGCTGCCTCGGCCTGGTCCAGCGTGCCCCAGGGCCCTCCGGTGAGTCTGCTGCCATTGCGTCGCTCCCCATTGCACTGCGTCGCCAATTGACACGGACACGCGCTCACTCACCTGCAGGACGCCATTCTCGGCATCACCGAGGCCTTCAAGGCCGATAGCAACCCCAAGAAGATCAACCTGGGTCCGTAATGCTGCTCCATCTCGCATCCATCCTAGCTGACGTCCACAGGTGTCGGCGCCTACCGTGACGACAAGGGCAAGCCCTACGTCCTGCCCTCGGTGCGGGAGGCCGAGCAGAAGGTCGTCGACAAGTCGCTGGACAAGGAGTACGCCGGCATCACGGGTGTCCCCAACTTCACAAAGGCCGCCCTCACCCTCGCCTACGGCGCCGACTCTGCGCCCCTCGCCGAGGACCGCATCGCCGTCACCCAGACCATCTCGGGTACCGGTGCCCTCCGCATCGGCGGTGCCTTCCTCGAGCGCCACTACCCCCACGCAAAGGCCATCTACATCCCCACGCCCTCGTGGGCCAACCACGGCGCCGTCTTCTCCGACTCTGGCCTCAAGGTCGAGAAGTACCGCTACTACAACAAGGACACGATTGGCCTCGACTTTGATGGCATGGTGGCCGACATCAAGGCCATGCCCAAGGGCAGCATCATCCTGCTCCACGCCTGCGCCCACAACCCCACCGGCGTCGACCCGACCGAGGCCCAGTGGTTGAAGATTGCCGAGGCCGTCAAGGAGGGCGAGCACTACCCCTTCTTCGACATGGCCTACCAGGGCTTTGCCAGCGGCGACACCAACAAGGACGCCTTTGCGCTCCGCCACTTCATCAAGGAGGGCCTCCGCCCTTGCCTTGCCCAGAGCTTTGCCAAGAACATGGTACGGTCTGTGTGACACGGAGCGAGAATTTTGCTAACCAGGTTTGCAGGGCCTGTACGGTGAGCGTGTTGGCGCGTTCTCCATTGTCTGCGAGTCGGCCGAGGAGAAGAAGCGCGTCGACTCTCAGGTCAAGATCCTCGTCCGCCCTCTGTACTCGAACCCGCCCGTGCACGGAGCGCGCATTGCGTCTGAGATTCTCAACGACGCGTCGCTCAACAAGCAGTGGCTGGGCGAGGTCAAGGACATGGCCGACCGCATCATCACGATGCGCGCGCTGCTCAAGGAGAACCTGGAGAAGCTGGGCAGCAAGCACGACTGGAGCCACATTACGTCGCAGATTGGCATGTTTGCCTACACTGGACTCACGGCCGAGCAGATGACCAAGCTGGCGCAGGAGCACTCTGTGTACGCGACCAAGGACGGGCGCATCTCTGTTGCAGGCATCACGAGCGAGAACGTGGGGCGCCTGGCCGAGGCCATCTTCAAGGTCAAGGGTTAGAGGGGAGAGGGCGTTGATGGGTCAGTCCAAGTAGCATTGCATGGCGTGCATGTTCGGCGTGTTAAGCAGCTCAAGCCAAGCGGCAAGCAGGCGGGTGATGATTAGGTATGATAATGACTTTTTATCTGATGAAAATGTGCACGGATGAATCATCAATGGCGTGAGGCAGGTTGATCCGATAGCGCACCCAGGCCCCGGGTCGCATGAGCGCATCGGCCAGGGTCCCATGGCATGGTGGGTCGCAGCAGGGTCAGTTGTCATGTGAACATCGGATTTCGCGCGCCTCACTCGTGATCATGGTGGGCTTAACCTGGGTAGGCGGAGAGGATGAATTTTCAGGTTTCAGGGCCAGAGGGGGAGGGGTGGGGTGGGTGTGGGTGTGAGTGGGCGTGGATGAGGTGATTGATGGTGCTGGTGATGGATGGTGGTGGTTGGATAATTTACTACCTATCTAGGCCTCACAGGGCCGGCCAGGCCATGCACAGTGACGAAGAAGCAGCGGTGACGTAGCGCGCCGCCCAAGTTTCGCTGGCGCTGTCGCTGTCCCTCTCGCACACGCAGGCTGTTATTAAATACGGGCGATGGGCACCCTCACCCTCAGCCCACGGCCGCGAGGGCCTTCTTTTCGACGCCGACGCCGACCCAGATCCACATCAGGCGCCCGTGGCAGCCGTGTGTATCCTGCCTCTGCCTCTAATACTACTATTACTACCACTACCTATGACTTGTGTGCCGCAGCAGCGCTGACATGGGGGGCCGGGTGCCGAGGAGCAGCAGCGATCGCCGTCGGCAGAGAGCCGGACGGGTACGACGTAGCCAACCCAACGTCCAACGGCAATGCAGAGCAGAAGAGCAGCAAGCACCAGATCCAGCAGCGCAGCAGCGCACAGCGCATCAGCAGCTGGCGATTGACGTCGAGGGGCTCCACGGGCGGGCTCGTGGCAGGCATCTGGCGGCAGCAGGGCACTGGGCGCTGGGAGCAGAGCGTGCCCCTCATCCCATCCGCGCAGTGATGCAACGTGCAATGATGAATTATTTAGTTAGACGCCGCCCCATTCCCCGTTTTTTCCTTCGCTGTCAGTTCATCAATCATCCACGCTCCGTGACCAGCTCTAACCAGACAGACGCCTATCCAAGCACTCCAGATTATTAGCTGCCGCACGCTTGCTGTCTCGGCAACTGACTCTAACCAGCCCTGCTCCCGTACTCGTATCCGTGGGCCTTGACACACTGCTGAGCTGTCGGCTGTCCAAAAAGACCAAAGGTACTTTGGCGCTTCTGCCCTCTCTGCCCTCTCCCCTCTGCCTTCTGCTTTCTCCTCTCTACTCTACACTCTCCCCTCTACACTCCCACCCGCCCTATCCACCCCCACTCCCCTTTGCCCGCATCGCTATCGCCATCCCCCGCGCCCTCACCCCTCCACCCAGCCTGAATTTTCGGCGGGCCGGCCCTCTTAACACGACACTGCGCTAAACTCGCCGCCTCCCAGTGCCCTCATCGCCCGATTGCCCCGCCGCCCAGCACTTGTCTCTCGGCCTCGAAAATTATCCGTCGCGCCAGTCCCACCCCGACTCGCCCTGTCAGACCACACACTGCAGACCCCGCTGCACCACCGCGACCTTTGTCTCAGCTGGCTGCAACAGTTGTACACTGCCGACCAGGGTTGACGTGACGTTTCTAAGCAATGGCGGCTAGTTCAGTAAAGGACGAAGACAGGGTTGGTGCTGCCCCTCACCTCCTCCCGTCCTGTCACCCCCGCGCGCCCTCCGCACCCGACCCCTCTAACGTTTGCCTGCAGCAGAGCCAGAACGGTGGCGAGGGCATCATGTCCATCCCCGGCGCCGAGGACACCATCGACCCCTCCACCTTTGAGCAGATTCTCGAAATGGACGAGGACGAGGACGAGCGCGAGTTCAGCAAGAGCATCGTCTACGACTTCTTCACCCAGGCAGAGAGCACCTTTGTCAAGATGGACACCAGCCTGTAGGCGCCCCGCTCCTCTTCTTTCTTTCTTTCCTTCTCTCTCGCCCTCGCCGCCCCCGGCTAACCAACTCCCCTCCCGCAGTGAGAAGAAGGACCTCAAGACCCTGAGCGAGCTCGGCCATTTCCTCAAGGGCTCGTCGGCCACGCTCGGCCTCACAAAGGTCAAGGACTCGTGCGAGAAGATCCAGCACTACGGCCAGAAGAAGGACGAGACGGGCACAAAGGACATCACCGAGGAGGACAGCCTCGAGAAGCTCGACAAGATCATCACCCAGACCAAGGACGAGTTCCACGAGGTCGAGAAGGTGCTCAAGGAGTTCTACAATGACGACGAATGATACCTGCCTGACGCGATAACGACTTCAACATGTAGACGACGCCTGCAGCGCCGGCGGCGCATGCGCTCGCATCGAGGATGCGTCTCTGGCTGCCTTTGCGCACGGCGTCACGGCCTTTGGTCTCGTCGAAATGGAATGGGCCCGTCTGTACATGTCGTCATTGCGACATGCCTGAATACTCTTCATAGCCTGCCGCTCAATACCTGCTTTGCATTTGTCGCTTTGCTTCTTGGCCCATAGACTCAGCGTTGAACCAGCACCAAACTACTTAGAAGCTTCTTCAGCCCTATGCGTGCCATAGTGCGCTACGGACGAGGCGATCAACAAGGCCCGATAGTGATGGTGCGTCCAGTCCAGTCCATGTGAGGTGGTGCGTGCCGCCAAAACGTCACCGCGGCAATGGCCCCGCTCCGTGATAGGCTACCCGTCGTTCAACACCATTTTCCGTATCGTGATGCGCTGCGCCCGCGAGCTGCCTGTGTGCCGTGCTGCCGAGTCCAATGTTGGCCTAACGCTTCATCCGCGTCTGCCGTGTCTGACTGACCTTCCTCCACCCCGCTCATGCTAACTGCGTTCCGTACTGCAGCGACTGCAGCCCGTAGTATCACAAAATACTCACGCCATATCCCTAGGAACCGGGCCGACAACAGACCTCACCAGCGTCTTCCCGCCCCGTCCATATCGCCCATTCACACCACCGCTCCCGCTATGGGCAAGAAGAAGCCAACGGGGTACAACGACTTCCTCGACGGCGAGAAACTCAGAGACAACAACGAAATCCGCACAACGCTGCAGAGCTCGTCCAGCCTGACCCGGGACCAGCCACCTCCACAAGCAACGCCACGAGGGAATCGGAGAGACACAGCAGCGCCGAAGAAGCCCCCATTGACGCACTTTTTGTGTCTCCCGCTCGTCACGCACGCAAACAAATCGCACCTGCAGCGTGGCCTCGAGCAGCTGAGATGCGCGCTACAAGACGGCAATGTCGCGCCCCCCAAGGCCGTCCGGCCGGTGGGCACACTGCACCTCACGCTAGGCGTCATGTCTTTGGACGCGGACCAGCTCGCTGCCGCGACGCAGCACCTCGAGGAGCTCGACCTTGGGCAGATTCTGCGCGGCATTACAACGCGGACAGTCGCCGAAGCTGCCGCCGAGAGCGGCCTCGTGTCAGAGAACCTCAATGCCGCTGCGCCGCCCAACACGGCCACGTTTGTCACGCCTGACCCCGGCGCGCTGAATGTCAACCTCCAGGCTCTGATACCCATGCACGCGGCGCGCAGCACGAGCATCCTGTACGCGGAGCCGCGCGACCCCAGTCACCGCCTCATGCCATTCGCCAAGGCGCTGCGGGATAGCTTCATGGAGCACGGCTTCCTCGTCGACGACACGCGGCCGCTGAAGCTGCACGCCACGGTCGTGAATACCATCTACGCCAAGCCCAGGGCCACCGACCGCAGCAAAGGCCACGGCCCCAATGCCAGCAGCTGGATGCGCTTCGATGCGACGGACCTGGTGCAGCAGTATCAGGACTACACGTGGGCCGAGGTGCGTGTGGACCGCGTGCAGATTTGCCAGATGGGCGCGCAGAAGGTGGTGGGCGATGAGGGGGAAGTGCTGGACGAGAAGTATGTGGCCGTGTGTGAGAAGAGGATTAGCGACAGCTAGGTAGAGAATGTCTCCCTGCAGCATAGACTTGAGTCAGGTTAGAAATGATTGACATTCACACGTCGATCCGCTTCCCTATACCCGTCACGCACGAACCACGTCCATGGGTCTAATCCCATCTCTGCCTAGTCTTGTCTTCACCGTCACCACCACAACACTGCACAACACAACAACAGCAGAAGCCGACTCGTTTGATAGCTCGGAAAGATGCTCCCACCCGTTGAATCGGCGGTGCTGGAGCGTAATCCCAACTTCGAGGTGCTGTACACAGATCTGTGCACGCGCAAACTCAACCCGGATGCGTCATCACGGGACACCAGGAAGCAGCGCGCAGGAGACGAGATGAGGAGGGTGAGTGAGCAAATGAACTCTCCAGAGTTACTCCAAAAAGATGCAACCCAATACCAACACACACTCACAGAACCTCACCAAAGCCCGCATCGACGCCCTCACAACCCAAATCCTCACCACAGCCCTGACCACGCTCCCCTCCAAAGCCGCAACCCTCCCGACAGACCTGCACGCCTGCATAGACATCGTAGCAGCCCAGCTCTCCGGCCAAATCCCCGACGCCGACAGGGCCATTCTCGCCGGCGACATCACCTCGTTCCTCGACAACGCCGACATCATCGCATCCGCCCTCTCCACCTACCTGACCTCCATCACGACGCCCCTCCGCCACCTCACCTCCCCCCTAACCCCACCTCCGACCACGGACCTCTGCGCGCGCGCAACAGCCCTCTACGAAACAGCCACGCACGTACTCCCGGCCTCTCTCAGCGCCGCGCGCCTCGCCCTCGCCCTATCCGCAACGACGCTGCTTGCCACGCACCGTGCGTGCCTCGAACACGGGATCCGCGCCCTCGAGCAAACGCAGCTCGGCGTGCTGGCGCGGCATACGCGCTCGCGCGCTGACGAGCTGCATGCGCGCGCCACGCTGCTGGGACTGCAGGCAAGGCTGCATTCGCTTGCCAGGCCGCCACCGAAGGAGTTTGTCGGGGCGTTGAAGGCGTTTAGGAGGGGGCAGGGTGTTGGGGAGAGGGGACTCAGGGATAGGGAGGCGCTGGCGAGGAGGGAGTTGGCGTTGTATGGAAGGGAGGCTGGGTTGAGGGAGTTGGCGAGAAGGAAGAGGGAGTTGGTGAAGGCTATTGAGAGGGCTGAGGGGGAGGGGAGGAGGGTTGGGAGGCGGTAGGGGGAGTGGTGGGGTTAGGTGGTGTTTGGAGTGTAGATCATAATGTCCATATCGTTTTTCGTCCTCTTTTACGTGGACTCTCGCCACCAAACCCCATCAACCTAATCCCCACGCCGACACCCATCCTCCGTTCCAGGCTCTCCTCACACCAACTCGCCCTCCATTTTCTCCCAGTTAAACCAAACGGTTTTTCCAAGAAGTCCGATCCGAGCAGACGTCACCCTGAAAATCCATCTTGGAGCCCACAGCTGTGAAACTGTGCTGTGCCAGAGAGGATCCAAGCGAGACATGTCATCTGTAGGCCGCATGCTCGAAGAAATCGGACCCGATAGAAAAAATCCAACCAGGATATATCCTCGCCGTATCAAGTGGTCTAGAACCAGGAACCGCTGAAGGGATTTCCTTGTAGCGATAGTCAACGGCCACGCCTTCCGTATTTACAGCTTCTTGCGAATCCATACATCTCGATCCCCCCCCCCATCCTTTCACCCAGGACACTTCACGATCTTGAACACACCACCCTCGAGTTGAACGAGACACTGCTCCCTCTTATCTCCACCCAGATCTTCGCTGACAAACACTACCAGGACCGCAGCATATGCGGCTGTAGCAGCAAACACATAGGCCCTCTTTGCATTGGTACACAGTGCGACCGCCGTGGCAAACAGAAGAGTGAAAGTGGCTATGAGACCCAACTTTGCTTCTGCACTGGGGACTGAGTACAGAGTTACAATCGCTCCAACCAACAGAGCGGCAGCCAGAACCAGGTTGAGCGCGTTGACAGTCCCGACGATGTGCGAGTTTCTGTAGAATGCCGTATTATCGACTAGGTTAGCAGTGTTTCGGTCCTTGAATAGCCAGCTATCTCGGAGCAGGCGCGATAGATTATCCGTTTCCATCGGCTTCTGGAGCGTGACCATGTCCGTTTTGGAGTCGAGAAATTCGCCATCGGATTGTCGCGATGGATCGCAGACTTACAGTACTCTTTCAACACATTCTGACTCTCCTCGAAGTTTCGTACCAGCTTACTCTCGACACTGCCGCCGAATTTGGCGTTTTCAGTCAATGTTTCCCAGCATTGCAGCGCTTCCTGGACGTCCATCGACCTTGCTTTCCGCGCCCCTTCGTCTAGAGCATCTAGCTCAGCCTTAGTATCGATTTAAATGTGCCTGTAGATATATAAGGCCCTCCGCACTCAGCCTCGCAAAATTTTAGAAAACTAGTTGGCGGGTCCTCATCAAGGTCGGGGGCAATCTAGCTTGCCAGAGTTGGATAGCCATCTCTCGGTTTGCCGAGCTCTATATCAGGGCTACCACGTGCTTTTGCGATGGTGCTAAGGTATCAGTCTCCTTGTGATACTCATGTTGCGGTTTCTTGTTCGACTAACTAGTGTTCACCGGGCTATAGAAGTGGCACCTGCAAGACCAGGTACCAAGTTTAAACGTAAGAAGGAGCAGACACTGGCAGGCAGCTGAACTTGAAGATCTGTGTTTCACCAGACTATACAAATGAGGACCGCAAGGCGGCCAGCAGGCTGTCGCTATTTTCTGGGGCTGCGCCTGTCAGCTGATCATTGCACTGCCCCAGCAGTGCATGCTTAAGCCAACTAGCCTTGCCATATCACAGCACAATTTAAAGTCGCTACCCCGTAAAATTTTAATGCCATAATAGAATCTATTTCGTGGATGTGGTCTCGATACTATCAGACGATTACGCCCAATACATCGTAAGTCATTGTTTGATGTGGAGCAAGAGGACTGGCAGTAAATCCTGACATCAAGAGCGCCGACGGTAAGTAGAGGATAGAATCTATGTTCAGAAGAAATGCTAATCATACTTGGCAGCATTGCCTATATCTGAAGTGGATTTACCAGAGGGTTGCCGTTGTCCGAGGAATCCTTACACCAAGGGCGCTCCTTTAACTCGTTTCGAGCGTAAAGGTTAAACTCGCCCCCCCCCCCCCCCCCC
>WODD01000255.1:270356-292108 GCA_019775935.1 Neoascochyta sp. HWLR27
CTCTCACACAGCCACGGTCTTAATGCTGCGCATACAAGAGCCGGGACGCAAGCGAGCTTCTGTGCAAGGGTATGAACAAGATGTCAGCGACTCCACCTACCCACTTACTCACCCACCCCGACTGAGCGGGCGGACGGACGGCCTTGGCGGCACATCCAGTGTGGCACAATTCGCGCCGGGGTGAGTCGTGCTGTTTGCATATCTAGATTGCTTGCGCTGGTGGGTAGGTAGCTGGTCGCGTTGGTCGCGTTGGTCGCGTTGGTCGAGTATGTGGACTGGGGATTGTGGGGTTGCGCTTTGGGGGTTAGGTTCTTAGCTTCAGAGGTCTGACGACCGCTTTTTTACCTGATGTTGGGGTAATTTTTTTGGTATAGGTTTGTGTTGTGTGAGGCGGGTGGTGGGCCTTTAGGCGGCCGTTCCTTTTGATCTACGGGGCTATAGACACTGAACCAGACAATGGGGTTGTATTGGAAGGCCTGAGTACAGGAAAAATGGAGCGAGATGAAGCTTGTGGTGTAGGCAGGTCTGTCTAAGCCTCAATTTACTATCTCAGTGGGTTTGGACACGGCCCTTCCTTCCCGCTCCGCCTTCGGGAGCGCGTACAGGGGTTCGCCAGGGATGTCGCGCGCCTTGCGAACGGTGCATTCGTGATTCTGGAGTTCTAGTGTCGCTTTCATTGTTGAATCGGTAGAGAGTTGGTGTTTGGATGATTCAGCGACGGCGACGTTGTCAGCGTGATGAAGCTCTTAGCCAACGCCAATGGAGTCGTAAGGTTCGTGCGTGGTTCTAGAGTTGAGTGCTTGGTAACGTCGGCCAAATGGATGAAGCGTTGGAATAGTCAAGGTAGCCATTGCTGTAGGGTTTGTCGACTGCTGTGACTATCCAGAATCAAGTATTCGAGTAAGATTCTTTGGTGCTCTGCCCGTGACTAGGTGATGTAAGAGTCAGACTATACTCTCAAGGTCTGATGGCTATGCAGCTAAGTTTGTTCGCATGGTAGCGAGGATACTTGCAGTATTGATGGCGCTATTTCAGACTGGGTTGTACTTCGATGTGGAGATCGGCGATGTGCAAAATTCCATGGATAGAGGTCTGTGGCTACTGATTCCGCACCGATAGACGTGATGTCAGGATCATAATTCTTCTTACGCACCGGCAAATGACACCAGTGGGTAGAAGTCCGGTAAGCACCTTGAGTCCGAGATGCAGTTTGCTATCCGTCACAGCTCAAGACCCATTGCCCTTCATCTGACGTATTCCGGTCGTGTGCGCGACAAAATCGCGCTTGACCAGTCGTTGTATTTTTATCTCGCCATGCAGTTCGCAAGCGGGAGTGAAAGCTATCGAGGGCTGACGTCTGCATGTCTAAGAGGCCCGGGGAGTCAGCGTGTGAACGACATGTCGCATTGCCGTCTAGCGACGGGCTTTGGTCGATGTAACCAAGATCCCGCCCGGAACGGGACTCCTTGATATCTCGTTTGCAGCGCATATGAGGCACCCGAAAATACCTCTTGATTAGATTGAAGATATCGTAAACCGGTGAATTACCGCAGCGGCAGCCATCGCGATCCTGGCTCGCAAACCACGTTGTACAAGCTCGTCATCACTCACATGGGCTCGTGAGAGCCAAAGGGGCCTCCAATTGACTGCACTGCTTAGGTCGCTTTTGCTTAGTCTCACCTTTCGGGCGCATTCGCTCAATTCAGTGGCTTATAACTTGCTGCGGATGGAAAACGGCTCCCACGATACGCTTCTCTGAGCCATGGTTCCGCACCGGTAAGCGTCTAGACTCCACAGATAATCGCGCCTTCCTGTGTTTGTCCTAGTTCTCAAATTGACAACAACCAGGATGACGATCCCTCACCTGCCGCTTCCACTCACGATCATGAGTGAGGCGCCCTCGCCAAGTCGACGGCACAACTATGGATATCGCCAAGTGCCAGCAGAAGATGACCGAAATGCACTTAAAGCCCACCATATCTACACACGTGTGCACTCTGTCACGCTCACGATCGCTCGCTGAATATTCATCATGACGCTCGCCGCTGCACCCGAACGACAGCTCTCAGGGTCACGTCGCGACAATGAGCCCTCCACACCTACCAACCCTTTCCAGAGCAGAGACAGCATGAGCAGCGACGGGATGGACCCGGAGTCTCAGCTATCACCAAGGTTCCTCGACTACCTGCGCGAGAAGACGACAATGGATGCCGACGTTCATGAGATCCCGCAAACTAGCAGCGCCAGCACCCCGGACCACACATTCAACTACCGCCAGTCAGCTTTCGATGGATATCCTCTTACCGTGGAGACGGGTGGTGCATCTCAAGACATCCGTGGCATTCGGGCTTCATCCATCATAAGTCCTATCGACGGAAAGACAGAGGGTTGCGACCGTGCCCACACGTTCGATGCTTTTGTCAGCCAGCAGCAAATACGGAGCGAGTTGGAATCTGAAAAACGTGTCGGGCATGGGTGGCAGGTGTTCAGGGCGCTGAAGAAAGTCGTGGGGTCGTCGAAGAAGTCGCGTGTCAAGCCAAAGCATGTCAGCGTGCATGCCCAGCAACTTACGACTTGAACAACCACACGCCGTCCTGTCGCAGAAAACTCTACTTTTTGTAGTACTGGCACAGCTGGCGCCGGCCACCATCCGGCGGCTTGAGTTGGACGCCCCAAGGCCCTAAAGAGCATGGTTTGAGGGGCCATTCGATTACTTGGCTTAATGAGAAGACGGCCGCCTTTCTTGTTTTACCGGAGTCTATTTTCTATACCCCTGTTTTTATTTCGCATGGATTATGCACCTGGAAAGAGTCGCCGAAGAAATGTATTGTTTTGCTCCTAGAAGAAAGTCTTTTACAGTCTTTTTTCACTCCTGTGTATATAGTCAGTCAGCCGCGCGTAGCTACCATACTGTATTTAATGCTGAGTGGTATTTGGCAGGAGAACTCGAAATTATTCGATGGATTGAGCAGGCAGGCCTTTGCCAGCGCCGTTGTCTCTTTCCAGTCTGACCCAAACGCATTTTGCGACACAACGTGCTTTCCACCGTAGCTTGATTCAAACCGGGATCATTGTTTATTCTTAGTTTCCGAACACTATCACTTGTCGTACACCAAAGTCGTACCTGTAACTGTCGTTGTCCAGCATTTTTCCCTCGTTGTCGACAGCTTTGCGCTCGAGCATATCCCTACAATTACAGCCTTTCACTAACATCGCTTGTTCCCTGCGAGTGCATATCGCAAGTCCCGATTCTCTGCTTCTCCGAGATCGCATTTCCTGACAGTGACAAGGCAATGCTACCAAAGACCACGATATTTTGGCTTCTTCGTCAAGCAAGACGCAAAAGACGTGGCGTCGTCGCTCAAGACACCCAGTCGTCGTCCGAACAATCACTCAACTCTGAAAAGCACGAAGCTGATACTCGCCCAAGCGGTGACACTCTCGTCGATCGACCTATCCCTACCCAAACGCCAGCTTATGACGATGCCTCTACGCACGGAGAGCGCGAAACTGAGTCGCAATGGAGACAAGTTGACTACCACAAACAAAAGCGTGAAGTGAACATCAGAGATAGGGAACAAGATACGCAGATCGAAGCCGATGCAGACAGCCCTAAAACGCACAACAGAACCAGTAGAACTGACCCCGTACTGGGCTTCGTCACTCGATCAGAGCGGCCAAAATCACCTCGCGATACAACGTCAGATCACAACTTCGGATCGGTAGACTTCCCCAACCCTGCAATATATCCTACAAAGAGAGCGAGAGAACTGTGGACCGCTCGTTTCCAGAGAGTACCAAACTGGTTCAAGCAGCAGATTGAGCATGTGTCGAGACGTCGCGTGGCACGACGGTTCAAAAAGTACCGTTTGATGGAAGAACAGATGAATGAGCTACTACGACCGACTGTTCCCGAGAATCCCCCTACTTTGAGTCTTCCCATCCCCCCACCGACTATGGAAAGAGACTTCGATATGTTCTCCGACCCGGTCGAGATTGCACAACGTGACAGAATTATAAGGGAGCAGCGTCCACAGGAGCGGAAAGTGGGGACTCCAATCTACGATTTCTTCTTGCAGCAACGAGGGTAAGTGAAAGTCGATCTTCTACGTGTGTGGGTTACACTGAATGATCTCCAGGTCGCCCAATTCTTCTAGGCCGCAGTCATGAAAATCGTTGTCAATTCTTGGCCGCTATCTCAATGCATGCACTAGTCTTTCAATCTCGGCTCTAGAACTCGTAGGCAACACTTGCAACACGGTTGAGTAGAGGTACACGCAGACATGATATACGTCTCGGAGGTGATTTCAAGATTCGCTGGTGGACAGTTCGTAGTCGATCAGCTTCCCAATCCAGTGCCGGGCCAAAGTTACCTCCTTCAGCATCTACTCGTAGCTGGTCGTACCATGCGGATTGAATACTTAAAAAAAATAGGGTTGGAGTGAGAAAGACGAGCATTCTGCTCGCGGTGAGACCCCCGGTTGATAGATGTTGGTCCAAACCAGGTCTTTCTTGTAGATTATTCTGAGACCCCTCTTCATAGGTCTTATTAGATGCTTTGTTCTCAAGTGAGCGAAGTTATGAGAGCCCTTCCGATCGACGACCGCCCACAAACACCAAGTATATTTATTCTAACAAGCACAAGCCTCCTCCCATCAGCGAGCAGCAGCAGCTTGTCAATTGGTTTTATGGTGTAGGGGTTAGCACTTCGGATTCTGATCATCTCAGGAACATTCCGGCGACCCCGGTTCGATTCCGGGTAAGACCTTTAATTTTTGCTACCGCATGCGTCAGGACGGTGTGGAAATTGGGAAGGCTTCGCGACAAAGTTCAACTTTTTTGGTGGTGCGTCGCACGGACCATCCCATCATCGGTTTCAATTCATCAATCTTCACGTGACAATCTGTCGACAACTCGGTAATGCGTTTCGTTCCTTAATTCATCCAAGATCTTGCATGTATTTGGGCATCTAGTGTTTAGAGCCACGTCGTACAGTTGGTTTTGTCTGCTTTACTGGATCTTGACACCGCTGATCTGCTCACAAACACTCAACAACTGATCCTGCAGCTTCTCGTCGTCTACTTCCTTCTCAGGCTGAGACTCTTGCTTTCCGGGTCGGAAGTACCGCCCAGTCTTTTTCGCGTCCTCCTCTTCGCCCTCAGCAAGCATGACGTAAGTCTCAACCGCGCGTTCCAAGTCGCCCGTCGCGGAACTGCCACCCATCTTCGTCGCAACCCAGCCCGGATCCAAAGCGTTGCTCTGCACATCCGGGTAGCGACGGGCAAATGCCTTTGCGAGCAGGATGTCGTGGAACTTGCTCTCGCAGTAAGCCTTGGTGTCGTCCCACGCACTCTCTCCGCGGGTAGCCCAGAGGAAGTCAGTCGAGCCTGACGCGCCCGCACGGTGCATCTCGGAGGACACAAAAGCCAGGCGCTTGGGGCGGTTGACCAGGCCAGCCAGAATGTATGGAGCAACGGTGTTGACGGCAGCAAGAGCGGGAATACCGTCGCTAGTTTTGCGGAATGGTCCATAATACAGGCCGGCGTTGTGGATCACGCAGTCAAAGGTGCCGAGATCGTTGACCTGGGCAGCGAGGGCCTTGGTGGACGAGATCGAGGACAGGTCGCCTGTGACGACGGTTTCGGCGCCTGGCGCGGCAGCAAGGGCGTCCTTAGCGCGCTGGTCGTTGCGTGCGTGGAGGACGACTGAGTGGCCTCGCGAGATGAGACGCTGGGCTACGGCTGAGCCAAGGCCGTCGGATGAACCGGTGATGAAGATGCGAGCCATTATGTTTCGTGTGTGTGGTGTTGGAATCTTGGTCAGTTCAACCGCAGCTTTTTGGAGTAGGTGATGCTGGAACGGCTTCCGCGAAATCCGATATCCTGCATGACGTGTTTCGATGCAATAATCTGAACGTGGGTACATGGATTAGCATAGCGACATCTGACCTGAGATTCCGCTAACTGAGCTTGTTTTATTACTCACCGATCTCAGCATGCCACGTCTATCAGATGGGTTGGTTGTATGATGAGAAAGCGTACTCTAGTCCCAAAACTCACTAGCCCCTACCCCGACCGGCAAACTATGCAGATGGCCTTATCGAAGATATGTGGCCCACGCATCGAGGAGCCAAAGCTACGAAACATGCACGTCAAGTACGATTAGAAAATCTCCGATCAGAAAGTATCGTGGAGCTGTATCGTATATCGTGCCGTGACCGCCCTGGACTTCCAGTACTGCAAACTATATCGATCACTCCGAGCTATCAACACAGTCCGAACCGAGGCTTCACACCCAGCTCTCACTCATTTCCTTCAAACTAGTTTCCAAGTTATCCCAGCCCCTACCTTTCAGCCACTTCAACACCTCTTCGGCTCTCTGATTCGGTACAGTCATCCGATCGGTGCCCAGCCCCTCCGTATCCTCTGGGAACTTACGCTCTGGATGTAGACCCCGAAATATCTCGAGCATCTGGTTGAAGTTGAAAGTCTCCGCGAAGCCAAACAATCGCTCAGAAGTGACTTCGCTATGGATCAAAGCTGATATATGTAATAGAGCGGTATCGGTAGTTGAGATGAACCACTGCGGGTCGATGTACTTCATGTACTCGCTCAAATTTTCGCCCGTCCAAGCCGCTCTGGCCCAGCCGATGGTTGAAGGGAAGCTTTGGTGTTCGGAAATCAGGACCCGGCCGAAGTTGGCATTAGGGAGCTGGGAAATGTCAGTTCTTCCTTACCCTATCGAGAGTAAGTAGCTAGACCCACGATTGCGTTGACCACAAATTTCGGGTCGTTTTCCTTCACCCATTTCCACATCGCCTTCTCTGTCGCTGTCTTGACTGCCGCGTATATACACAGCGAGTTTGGGTGCGGATCGTCTCCCACGATCTTCAAGGCCTTTTCATTGAAACTGTTTTCATTGATCGAGAACTCGATGTTTGGCTGAGTGAAAGAAGCAGCGATTGATGAGGAAGTGAATACAAAGCGTTGGACCGAAGGCGTCTTCGCACATGCCGTCAAAGCATTGAGGCCACCAGCCACACCTGCAAAAACGGCTGTAGAAGCATCAGAAAAAGCGTTCATAGGCGATGCAACGTGGATAAAACCATCGATGTCTGTTTTATCGCGTACTCAGAACCTGTCATTGGGATCGTGCGAAGTCACCCACCTTGAAGAACATTGTCGTAGCAGCCTTCGATCGCCATGTCTGGTACCTCAACTAAGCTGAACTTAGCATCTTCGCGATTTCCATCGAAGTAGTCAAGCAGCCATTTGCTTTTCTTGATGTTTCTCACTGCACCGCGAACTTTGTAACCGTGCTTGATTAGTTGGTCAGCGATGTGGCTTCCGATCAAGCCATTCACTCCCGTCAGAAAGATAGTAGAACCGGGGGGTAACACAACTGTAGGCATTGTTGTGTCAAGAACGAGGCAAATATGAAGTTTGGGTATTAGAAGAGTGGGTAGAACATGCGCGCGCACTCGGATATTGGCACAACGTGGGGGCACAGGGTAATCAATGAGAACTATATAGAAGCATAGCATCGGTTATGAATACAAGGGCTTACTCGTTACGGATGATGGACGGCAATCTATTGTGGCAGATGTAAGCGCCAGATGCCGCATGTGAAGGTGTCAGCAAGGGGTGTTCGAGTATAGGTACAAGCCCATTGAGGACATGTGGACGAGCACAATAGCTCGGGCGGAGATTTCAAGCCGTATACCCGGGCATCGAGAGATTTTGAATGTGATCATATCATGTCTATACGATTCGCAGGTCTAACGTTGTAGTTTGAAAGGTGTGACTGCAGCTTAAACGGGTTTTTTATGTAGACTATTGAGCCATAATCCCCATGAGCAAGGCTATGGAGTTGTCTCACATCATATCATGGTGTCAGATATTATGCCTCTACCCAGCCACAGCGAGAATCGTGGCAAGGGTCGAGCCGAGGGTTTGTACGACCTCGCGTACCAAAGGCCACAACCACCTAAAAAAGGACACAAGAGAATAAGGATACAACAAGGATCAATCAACTCTATACACACGACATTAGCCCTATTACGAACATACTCTACTTTGCATGTACTCTACCCAGAGCACGCTTACTTATCCTACACTCTGCCTTAGGGGCCCGAAGGCCCTTCGGGCACCGCCAAAACCACCTACGATCTCGTCAAGTCCATCATCTGAATCAGAGTGCGAGAATCTGACACATGGCTAAACTGGGCCAAAGGAGGCAATCCCTGCGTAGAAGCCACCGAGGAGGATTTCGGGATCAACTAAGCCACGACACACTGCACTTCCCTGACTCGAACTTGCTTAGATTTGACATAGGCCAAGGACATGTTCCTGATTGCCCTTGGAAGAACATGCGTGTTATTTCAGGGTCAGTTTCATAAATAAATAGTTCTATCGGCGCAGCGAAAACGTTACCTTTTAACTATCAGCAGTTTACAGCTAACAGAAGTGTGGCTTCAGCTAGGCAGATGTTCATGGCTATGAAAGGTTCAATAGGACTTTTGAACAACTCTATGCAGAGAGTACGAATTAGGCGCTTGCAGTGACACTCGAGGATGACTTCATCTGCTTGCCAAGAGCAGAATGACCCTAAATCTGACCTTGCATATGCACACCCCGCTACAAACTTATGGCCACTATTCGTGCAGAAGCTCATCCAAAAAAAGCCTTACCCGTAAGAGGGTTCATGTGACGAGATAGGCATGGATAAATGTTGGAGAGCAGTTTCAGAACTGTGATTTGTATAACGACTCTGCAATTTTGCCCCTTTACAGACCACACTACTCACTCATCGTCCTCGCGGCATGTCTCAGGGATGACCTCATAACCTTTCTCGCCTGGGTCCGCTAGAACCGCGAGCAGACTCAGGATAATGACGAAAAGAACACCCGCAAATAAGAATGGCATGCCCAACCAACCTTCTTCTTTGTGACTCATGCCGATCACATACAGCTCAGCATAGATCGGCCCACTTACAGAGCCCCCAATGGCTCTTAGCATTGTGATTGCGGAGTACACTATGCTGATCTCGCTCGGATCGACTAGTTCCGTGGTCATGGACCGTAGTAAGGAATCTTGCCCTGTACCGAGGGCTAGGATTATGATCCCTTTAATAATTAGGACACGACGAATGTACAAAACGGGACAATGCTCACCTGTGATTGCAATCGAAACGACAGGTGCAAGACCCAGGCACAATGTGCCTACTGCGAGCGCGACCAGACTTCCTTGGGCTAGAAGCTTCTCGCGCTTGAAAAGTCGGAGGCTGCGAACTTGGTTGGGCACGTGTTTGGTCAGTAGAGGGAGCAAGACAACGAGCGCAATGAATTCGACGCCCATTTCGAGCGAGTTGAGGAAACTAGCCTGCAATTTGTTAGTCAGATCTCGGTCAGAACACTTATTGATGAGACAACGTAGCTTACATCTGAAAAACTCCAGTGGAAGCGTTTGGAGATGTAGATAGCCATCATCAACGGCACCGAATCGAAGCCTAGCTGACAAAGAAACACCATGACCAGCATGATGGCTACTTGCTTGTTGCATACCAGAATCCTGGCCGTATGCCCCATAGCTTTTGCGGAAGACAGAAGCCGCACCTTGAGGCTTTCGGTAAAGATACCATGCTCCGGATCTGTGCCTTGGTGATGCTCTTGCTCTTGAGCGACCGTGTGCGGAACCATCTTCGCAGTCGCAGTCGCAAGGCAGAGACTACCAAGCCCGATTGCCCACGGCAACCAGCTGCTGACTTTCATGGCAAAACCGCTAGCCGCATATCCCAAGATGCTTGCACCGACGCCCGCTGCGCGTGCACGAAAGAAAATCTTGGTTCTCTCTTCCGCGCTGACTACATTCGCAATGATGACATGCAGTAAGGTTATGACAACGGTGAAACCTCCACCAAGAAGACTGAAGAAAAAGTGCAGCCAAATCAACCGGATAGGGAATACTTGGGGGAACCAGCACACTATGTAGGGCCAGCCGTCTTCCAGAAACACACCGAAAATGGCAAGTGAAAGGATAAGAGAGTGGCCATAGCGATCTGCTAGGGCGGCAAATGGAATTGCAAGAATGGAAGGAATGATGATTGAAAGGCGCTCGATACCGCCCAAGAAGGCGAGTTCCTGCTGCACAGGCGGTACCTTGCAGTCGAGAGGGCCATCCTGTGTCCTGTCTGCGTAATACTGGTCGCAAACAATCGATTCGTAGATTGCAATACGCGGAGCCGGTTGAAGGGTTTCCCCAAACAGGAACAAGAATGCTGTGATATAGACAAGAGAGATTGTGTGCTTCATCACGAAAAAAGTGCACGTTACACAAAGGGATGAATGTGCAGAGTTTGATCTTATCAGATGAGACAGCACTACTAGCCCTAACAGGGTTAGACTTGTATTGCCTTGGGCTTCCACAAAACCTATTCCTTTCAGGTCTCGACTTGACAGTGGCCTTCGTCGTGAAAACCTGCAGTCATAAGCTAGCGGTAGATGTCTCTTGGTTTTCGATGATATCCCAATTTTCTGACTGTCGCCGCGCCGTGGGTCAATAATCACATTGCTTTTGATACACCGTCGGTGCGGTTAACCTCGGATGTGCATCTGCACTGAAGTATTCCATACTTATCCTCGCTCGATGACCGGTTTTCTTGATCTCTGAAGGGACCTCGATGTAATGTATTGAGGGAATATATGTTACGCGAAGTGAAAAATTCCATGAATGTAAGGCAGATGGCGAGGGTAACATGGATAGGGAATCAAAGCAAGCGCCGAAGTTCCGATTAGTAGCGGCCCTTTGCCACCAAAAATACACCCGACTTCTCGACATCAGATTAACCCCTTCGAGCATCATCAGAGTTGGAGAAAATCCAGCATTACCAGCTCTCTAGTCTGTCACCAGCCAGCGCGTACACAAAATGTCGTCCACACCGAACAGCATGTCACTCGAGCTGACGAGCACCATCATCACATTGCAAAAGCACATTGCAGAATTCAAGAACGACATCGAAAGCGGGCAGCGCAACATCATGCTCTCACCAGCCAACCCAGTGCGTTCCAGCTTCTTGCACATGCATCCACACACATGACTCACCCGAGAAAGGCTTCACGCGACGACGCCACAGGCACGACCATCCTCAACATCACATCTCCATCCGAAGAAACCATCTCCCAACTCACCACCCTCCAAGCCCGCCTCAACGACTTCAAAGACCGCCTCCTAGCCCGATCCCACTGGCAACCCCCTTCTCCTCCCCCCTCGGTCCCCACCCCCGCCATCCTTGACATCACCGACCTCAGCTCAGCAGTAGATCTCCTTGAGCAAGTAATCACGCACTCGGATCCGTCGCACCGCCTAACCCCGCACCCATCCTTCACCGCGCACCCCTGGACATGGGACGCGGCGTGGAAAGAATTCTACACGTTCGTGCCCGACCAACAGACGTTTGTCTTCCTCTCGCGGTGGCGACTCAACGCCGTGCGCGGCGTCTGGGAGCACGTGAGCATGGCGGAGCGCGCAGGTCTCGCGCCCGACGACGCAGCGCAGATGCTCGGCGCTTGGGAGGACTGGCAGTGGGATCCTGCGTGGGGCGAGTGGTGTTTGGATGTCAGTGCCGAGGAGCAAGAGGCTGAGGGGGCTGCGGCACGCTGCTGTGTGTATGCGAGTCGCTGGCAGGTACAGGCAGACGGAGGGTGGGTCTATGTTGGGCGTGCTGGGCTGGTTGAAGGGTAGGTAGGTCGGTAGGTCGGTACCTAGGTGAGTGGGGAGTAGGGAGGTAGCAGCAGAAGAACAAGCTACCGGTGTGCTAATTACAGACGGTGGCGGCTGGCCTTGTTATGTCCTCGTTCTGTCCTTGTCACGCCTGAAGCTGAGGTTGCGGCTGAGGCGCAGGCTGGATAGGCAGTTTGGTTGGGTCGAAAGGTATATCTGCAAGGACCGACCTCGTCCGGCGCGAAACATGACGTCTTTTACCGCCTGTCCGCCCGTTTCACCACCCATGCCCTGCCACCCCCCACTTCGATCACCGTTTTGTTTTGTTTCACCAGCGCCAATCCCGTCGACTGATCAGCTGCAACCTCAATTTCGCAGCGATGATCTGTGCTGCGCCATCCTATGCCTTCCATTTGATAGGCCATGTTACTTAGGGGCAGCGGCAATTAACTCGAGCCGTCTCCAAAATTGAGGTAATATCACAAGACCTTGCGGATAGGATACACGCTCAACACCTCGTCTCGAGCATCTCGGGGCGAGTCTCCACCAGCGCGCCGAGGCAGTCTCAAGAGCAGCAGGGCACAAAAAGCACGCGAGTCCAGAGCGCAGCTCAGCTGCTGCACGCAAGCGCAAAAGCATCGTGTCTGTACCACGACGTCAATGGACCCCTGCGTACGTGCAAGGACAGACGGACATGGCGATGCAACGTGTTTCACGCCACGACAAGCAATCATTTGCCCACGGCGGCGGGCGATCGTGGGGCTCAAATTTCCCCGATCCCTGTAGCGGCGCGGCGCTGCGCAACGTCAATGTCGAGTGACAATCTCGTGGTCGGGGTATATAGTTCGGAGGGTTGCTGCAGATGGGGAGATTCGTTCACTACCCAGCTCCAATCACTCTCTTTCGCGGTAGGACGTCATTCTCTTCTTGAGATACCACATTCTTTTATATCAAACACCCGGCTTTGTGTATTCACCACTACCTACTACACTCAACTTCTTCCACTTCAAGTCTATATCTTCACCACCACCACTTTCAAAATGAAGTTCTCCATCGTCGCCGCTTCCCTCGTCGCCCTTGCGGCCGCCCACAACCTCCCCGCCGCTGAGGAATCTTGCTCCGCCTCGGTCACCATCACTGTGACCCAATACGCGTACGTTGCCTCGTTTCCATCCCGTCGAGTCCATCCACTAACCAACCGCAGATCTGCTCCTCCTCAGCACACCCCCTCGGCTCCTGCTTCCCTCGCTATTACGGACCCGGCGCCCTACCCCACTGGCCCCGCTGGTCCCATTGGCGGCGAGCAGACCCCTCTGCCCAGCGCTCCGTGCTCCAGCGGTGTCGCGCCTCCCCCTGCTGGCCCCATTGGTGGCGAGCAGACTCCCCTGCCCAGCGTTGCCACCTCAGGCACCGCTGCGCCCACCGGCACTGGCTCGTACAGCGCGCCTCCCTCTGAGTTCACCGGTGCCGCATCCGGACTGAAGGTCGGCAGTGCGCTTGCCGGTGTCGGTGCTGTCGCTGCTCTGTTCTTCTAGACGGTGCAGTATGTGCAAAGAGGGTGTCAGGAGGAGAGTCGATAGGTTAGAATAGCCAGTAAGGCTGGTAGGGCTGGTCGCAGTGATTAGTAGAGGCGGTCCGGTGACGCGCCATATACCCCAATTTTATATGTTCTTTATCTTCTACATCGTTGTGTCGTTGCATCATGAGGTATATCTTTAGTTCATCGATCAAACGCGCCACTGATACATTAGCATTCCATTTACAACAAAAGACCAGTCGCAGACTTGATAAAGTAAAGGGACGCACTGAAGATCAAGACACTAGGTTAGCCGACTTGTCGACCAAGCTGTTCGTATTCGCTAAATCCGGGAGCCAAAAGCTGGGGTATTACTAGAACAAAAGCTTAACAAGACCAAGACTGAGACCGAGCGCGTCGCAAAGCCATGGATCACACTCATCGCAAGTAAGAACCAGTGGCTGCATGCTTCTCAAAGCACTGGTGAGCTTCTCACTTCACCCTGCCCATGATGGGATCCGCAGGCGCTTCAGCGTCGTCAGGAATCGTCTCTGCCGCCTTGGCTTTGACAGCGTTGAGCATGCTTCTATCGAAATCATCGCGCGTGCGCAGTACGGCCTCGACCCATCCGATGTGCACATCGCGGTAGCTGAACTTGAACTCCTCGTACACAAACGGCACCTGGCTCTTGTCACTCTCGAGGAGCTTGAGGAAGTAGTCGACGGCGCGCCAGCGTGACAAAATCTCACGGCCTTGATCGCCGTACCCCTTGAAAAACTCGAATACAGTCACGAGATCGTCGCGCATCTTCGCCGCGAACTGATCACTGCGCTTGAATTTGACGCTCTTGTTGCGCACAGCGGAGAGGTACTGCACGAGGAGTTCGTCTGCAAGGCTGTCGATCATCAAGTCTTGTAGCGAGCGATGGACAAGCTCCTCGTAGTCGTTGAGATAGTCGCGGAACGTTATGATGATAGATGCCATGTCTGTGCGCTGGTACCATTCTTGCGTGAAGAACTTGGAGAGAATTGACTTGAAGTCTACGAGGAAGATGAGCTGGCAGAAGATCTGAATGCAGTGGGATGAGATGTCAATGTATCCGTTTCTCAGCTCATCAAGCTGGGGAAGCAGTCGGTCGCTGAGGTAGTTGGGCGAGACGAGAGGTGTGATTTCGCGCTCAAAAACTGTGACGAAAGACGCCCGTCCGCTGGCTTCTTCAGCATCATCGATGCAAATGATTTGGTCGTTGGCAATAGCGATGAGCCATTCTTGGAAGACAGCCACACCTTCGCCGTCTTGAGAGGGGTTCATTCCTGTGTATTTGTCCTTTTCGTCATCGATGAGCTGGTTCCATATGCGCTGGCGCGTTGTAACGGCTCTGAACATCGAGTCGATGACACCCTCAGCAACGTCATTACGATCGCTACTAGCAGCTACAGACAAGTTCTGGCTCAGCAAGGTCCAGACATCGCCCAAGGATCGTGTTTGCAAGATGCCATCAGCGTTCGTCTCGTATGCGTTACGATCTTGTTCGAGGAAGCTCTTTCGGTCGCCTGAGTTGATACGGTCCATGTACTGATCGACGGAATTGATGATGACCTGGCGGTATGTGCGGATCAACTCAGGGCCGCGGTTGTCGATGACGTGTGGCTCCAACGATTCCTCTGGGAAACCAAGCTTGTTCATCTTTGCATAGTACTTGTCAACCCAGTTGATGACTGCTAACAGATACTGCGGCCCAAGAGCCTCATCTTCGGCAAGGCTCATGAGAAAGTCGTGCATCTGATTATGGTAGATGTTGGTGTACGTCTGCATGATCTTCCACTTCTTGGGCATGAGATTGACCATACCCAGCTTGACAGTGTTGAGGTTGTTAAAGTACCACTTGAAGTACTTGTCGATCTTCTCCGGGTCTTCGTTGAACTTTTCTTTGACATCGTCCATGTTGGCCTGGCACACGTATTCGATAGCCTTAATGAACTTGTCTTTGTACCCGCGCAGCTCTTTGGGGCCAGCCGCAATAGATTTGAATCGTGACGCAAGGTCCTTGTACTCGCGCTGCGCATCCTGCAGGGCCTTGGCCTTCATATCCGTCTTCTCTTCCTCCTCGACAACCACGGCCAAACGCACGACCATGCCGTCATTGCCAGTCTGAACAAGCTCGATGAGGTTGATGCAAGCCTCGCCAATGTGCTTGTCGAACCAGTCAACAACGTCATCGAGACGGGTGAAGAGGTCTTGGACAGTGGCGCCATTTTCGAGGGCGAGGTTGTCAATGAGCTCGGTGGAGCCGTCGGGGGAGCTCTTGATCTGGCCCATGGCGACATCGCGGATGTCACGCAGCTGGGTCAGGCCGTAGTGGATCTCCAGAAGGTTGGGCTGGGTGACGGGATCTTCGTCGTCCTGAGCCAGCAGGTACTCGAGCTTCTCGAGGCGCTCCTCGAACGTCTGGATGTCGTGGCGCATCTTCTCGACCGACTCGAAGTTCTTGTGCGTCTGAGCAACAACGTTGATGTGGGGAAAGTCCTGGATCATGTTTTGTGCCTCTGCGCACAGCTTATCGATCTTCATCATCTCGTCTTTGATAAGACTGACGGTGCGCTGGCCGTCGGTAATGCTCGTCATGCCGGCCTGGGTAAGCTCGAGCTGTTCCTTAAGGCCATGGCGCAGTTGCCCGTCGACGGCCGCCTTCTTGCGCGAGAACTCGGCCTTGAGCGCAGGGATCTTGTCCAGGTCCTCGGGATGGCGGAGCAGCTCCGCGAGCTTGGCCGTTGCAGACTCGATATCGGCCATGGTTGCGCTGGGGTAGTCGCGGGGGCAGCCGGGGAGGGCGATGGTTCGGCGGGGGCGTTCGGCGGGGTCAATCGGGCGGGAGTCAATGCGGGCTCATTGCTAGGGGCAGACGCGGCCGGGCGAGGGAGTTGAGGGTCGAGAGCGGGCGGGGTGAGTGGTGGTATTGGTAGTGTTGGTGGTGGTTGGTGAGCTGCTGTCCGGGATTGGTCGAGGCGGGCGTTGGGCAGAGCAGCGGCGGCAGCGACGGCGGCGGCTTCGGTGGTCTCGCTGGAAAAGCCCAAAAGTCCCCCGCGCCACATTATTTCCCTTCGTGCCTGTCTTCGACTCACACTCACGCTCACACTCACACACATCCACGCCCTCTCTCACACACTCGCCATGGCCGAAGAAGACGTAAACCTCTACGACGAAATCGAAATCGAAGACTGCTTCTACGATGAGACGCTGCAGATCTACCACCACCCATGTCCCTGCGGCGACCGCTTTGAAATCTCAATCTACGACATGCGCGACGGCGAGGACATTGCGCGCTGCCCCAGCTGCAGTCTCATGATTCGCATCATCTTCGATCCTGTGCGTCCGGGCTGCCGCTGCCGTGGGACCCTGCTAACAGCGCCTTGCAGTCCGATCTTCCCGCCGACACGACAGATGCGCCGCAGCCCGCTACCGTCGCTGCGTAAGTCTTGGTTTCAGCATTTACCGCGATGCATGCAAAAGGCGTTCGGGTCTAGATTAGGTTGGGGTTCGCATTTGAGTTTGGGTATACCATGGGGTTAGCAAAGACATGGCAGAGGCATGTCACACACACGAGCGCAATCCTGCACAGCTTCATATATCGCTATGTAGTACAAAGAGTGAGCGTGTCGCTTTCACGCTGTCAGAAGCACCGTTTAGCGCGGGACCTCGTCATCAACGCCCACGTCAACGGCCAGCTCCTTGCGGATGACCTCGGTGAGCGAGGTGCCGTCTCGCAGGTATATCCAGTCGCCGGTGCCGCCTCCCTCCTTGTGGTTCATGCTCTCCTGCATGGCTACCCAGTCGAAGCGCTTCGGTCCGGAGATGGGCGAGCTCAGCCAGATCTGCTTGTTGGGTGGCTGCTTGTTCAGCACGTAGCTGAGTCCCTTGGAGATGAGGTCGACTTTGAGCACACCGGCCTGCATGCTGTTAGTTCGGGATAGAGAACATAGAAGTGACGAATGTGGTGAGCTTACCGAGTACTCAACCTCGACGTCAGGTGTGCTGTCCTGCTGCTCCTCAAGCCGCTCAACGAGCTCCTCGAGGAACTTGTCGGCGCGCTCGTGGAACTCTGACGTAGGGATGTCTGTCGGCACTGTCGCTATGTCACTGTCCTCAGCCTCCCTGGGCGCCGGGTTCTCAGCGTCCGGCATGATGCTCCTCGAGCCTGCGGAGCCGTGAAAAGCACGCATGGTAATTGCCCTGCTCAATTGAGAAGCAGCTGGAGCTGAAGCTCTGGCGATGAAGCCATTCGTAGGAGACTGGGCCCGCAGAGTTCCCCCGACGACACGGCGGAGAGCGAGACTGCTGAACCGAGTAGCAGGCTTCATTGCGATCGATGTATGGTAGATGGGTGTAGACGGTTGTGAGTAGGTGTCTAAGGGGAGGTTGCGGAGAGGTGCGGAGGTGCGGAGGTGACAAGAGAGAGCTTCCACAAATCGTCTGTGCATGTTCGTCACTCTGCAGCGCGTCGAGTCGAGGCCCCCGCCATTCCCAACCGCAGCGTGTAGCCGCCCCAACGCTCCCCACCACGTCTCACCATGATCAATGCCGTGCTTGTCTTCAATAATACAGGTCAGCCGCGCCTGACCAAGTTCTACACGCAGCTGGTACGTTGTCGGCGGCTGCGCTACCCCTAGCCTGCACACCCGCGCTGAGTCCCCGCCAGGAAACCAGCGTCCAGCAGCGTCTCATCTCGGAGATCTTCACGCTTGTCGCCAACCGCCCAAACTCAGCATGTAACTTCTTGCCGTATGTATTAAGACTCAGCTTCATCTCTGGGATCTGTTGACACAGCATAGCCTCCCTCCCCTCCTCGCCAGCTCAAGCAAATCCTCCACCCCTACAACCCCCCACAACGACACGCCCTCCCTCGTCACCTACCGCCATTACGCTACGCTATACTTTATTGTCATCAGCACTTCAACCGAGTCACCCCTCGCGCTGCTCGACTTCATCCAAGTCTACGTACAGGCCCTGGACAGCCTCTTCGAAAACGTCTGCGAGTTGGATCTCATCTTCAATTTCGAGACGCTGCACGCCACGCTTGGGGAGATGATCGTCGGTGGAGTTGTAATCGAAACACAGCTTGACAAGGTCGTTGCCGGTGTCAAGGGGCAGGGGAGAGTCGCGAAAAGACCTGTCAATGAAGGAAAGAGCGGTGGATTGGGAGGTGCATTCGAGGGGCTGGGGCGGGGAAATGGGATGTGGGCAGGCAGATAAGGTGAGAGTGGTAGTGGAATGATACCCCGGTCTTGTTGTTGCATCTGGTTTCCTTGAGTTCTTGTTCTGCTCATGAAAGTCGTGTATAGGTTCTGGAGAGGGATGTGCTTAATTTGTTTACCATGCTCAGAAAGATACGATAGACAGACTACCCTGCCGTCCTTCTCTATGCAGCCCTGCAATCTACAACAGTCAAAATAAGCTGAAGCCCACTGCACACTGGTTCGGTCTTTGTGGTCACTTGGCGAGAACATTGCCTTGATCTTTTTCGAAAGATTCCAGCGTTGGTTGGGCCAAATCAGAAGCAGTTTGCAAGGTTCCCTGCCACATAATCATGTTTGAGGCAGAGAAGATAGACACCACGCGTGGGAGGCGCACAGGGTACCTTTGTAGATACGACCTGACGTACGATTGGTCCAATTATCGTGTATGCGTGTTATGGCCCCCATCTCCGTTCTCGCTGGTTGCGCCACTTCGCGCCGCTAACGAGGCGAATAATGATAAATGCCCTTCGCTGTCGCCCGTCGACTATAATCACTTTCACCACACTGAACGATGGAACGGTCAGAGCCGTCAGCGAGCCTGCTTCACAGGGTCGACAATGGAGGGAGAACAGGCAACCCAGAAGGCTTTTCGACGCATGGCTCACAGTCGCTGGTCTTCGCCTCACCGGAGCATTCACATAGATCTCGAAGGAATCCGTAAGTACCGAGGCTCCTCGTCAAGCAATACACTGACTTATATGCGTAGTGTTGACCGTTGGTGGAACAGTAATTGGACAGCAGAGGCATGCAGTTTCATTCTTTCGATAATCACTCTCGCTGGCCTCGTTGCGACACTTTTAGTTCACCAGAGAAAGCCCCTTCCACAATGGCCACAGCTGATAACGATCAACTCCGTAATTTCGTTATTCTCAATGGTGATGAGAGCTTCCGTAGGTGTCGTACTGACAGAAGGTGACCAGAACCTCACCCAGTCATCGCGATAACAAGGTCTAACAGATGTGGCAGGTATCAGTCAGTGCAAGTGGTTGTGGTTCCAGAACACCAGAAAATTGAGTCACATGGACCGGTTCGACTTTGCGAATCATGGTTCCCGAGGCTCCATTACTCTGCTTTATCACTTCAGGCCCCAAAAAGCATATTAAAGACCCCTAATTCAAACCTAGAGAGCACAACTAACCTATTACTAGCTTCCTCGCAGCGATGGGTACGATTGTCACCATTATGGCTTTACTGACAGGATTCTTCACGCAGCAGATCGTTCTATTCCAGGACTGCCTGGAAATAAACAATGCTGATTCGGTGAGCATATCAAAGACTAACAATTGCACGCAATCCGGTGTCTGGCATGATGGTGTCTTTCAAGAAGAACTGCTGTCTACCGACTACGGTCCGATGGTTGATGCAATAAATGTGGGGATCATCCAACCTGTAAAAGATTACACCAACATTCTCTCTCGCGGCTGCTCAAGCGGCAATTGCACTTTTCCTTCTACCAATGGTGCATCGTTCTCGACTCTGGGTGTTTGCCATATCTGTGAGAATATCACTGCGCAAATTCGCGTCTTGAGCGAAACCACACAATCGCGTTCGAACACTACCAAGGTACTTGCGACCCTTGGGCTCGACTATGAACAATCTAGGGACATTGAATCCATGACGTTTCTCCGGCAGAATACGGGTGAGTTCATGAAAACATGGACCGGTCCGAGGATCGACACGATAAACACAATCTACTTTGTATACAGAGGTTTCGGGAGCCCTTTAGGTCCCAAGGCGGTCAATTGTACGCTGTTTCCGACTGTCAATACGTACACTGCACGCATTGAATCTGCCACGTTGAAAGAAGATCTGGTCGACAGTGTTCGTCTCTTCCCACTCTCAAGCCAATTCCCACTGGAAACCTCCAGTGATACCGACTTCAGGAGTGACATAAAAATGTGGTATACGAAGATGGCCATGGAGCACGCACTACGAGACGGCAAGAAGGAGTCTTGTACTGGCTCAGAAAATCCCAGACCTGGACTTGTGGAACTCATTAAAAGCACGAGAAACCGGACCTCCGAACATTCCGCAGACCAAAAACTGGGAAGTGCTGAATGGACATGGTGGTACTTTCCGGAGGATTGCATTTGGTCTATCCACACAGCCTCTGTTGGCGGGATGCAAGACACCTTCCGTCAAATATTCGACGATCGCATACTAGGAATGTTTGAGAAAGGCGGGCTGAGTGGTCCAATTTACCTGCAGCGACTTTACAAAGACGGGAAAGTGATGCTGGATACCCTGAATGAGCAAATGAAAAGTCTTACTCCTGCGATGACCGCGGTCATCCGGACAAATGGCGATGAAGGACCATCATGGTGTCCCAAAGGAGAAGTGTGGGCTAACACAACCTGTCTTTATATACGCTGGCCCTGGATCTCGTTTCCGGCTGTCATGATCGGATTGACCGGTATTTTCCTCCTGTTGGTTGTGACTGCGAATCGCGGGATTGAAAGCG
The DNA here is from genome assembly GCA_019775935.1 of Neoascochyta sp. HWLR27. Lineage (NCBI taxonomy): Eukaryota > Fungi > Ascomycota > Dothideomycetes > Pleosporales > Didymellaceae > Neoascochyta > Neoascochyta sp. HWLR27. The sequence continues at coordinate 291,345 of WODD01000255.1, forward strand.
ATAGGCTATGGAAGAGTTCATTTCGGTAATATCTGGTGTGCTAGTAACGGCCAGGCGGAGATCTCGTTCTGTAGAATCCGTTCGGAGATCATTGTAGTAAAGGGACGTTATGTACTCATCTGAGCTTCTACAAAGACATTCGATTCCAATCCCTGGACGACTTCGAGGATCCATGTGGGGGCTAAAGAAACGTAATCGCCCGAGAGTTGTGTAGATCTACGTGCTAGTCAGTAAAGTCCGTTCAGACATGGGGACCTTGAGATCCGTACTACAACCGAGGCTAGGCCACCTGGGAGTGTGACAACCCAGACTGCACAGATCTTTTCTCCAGTGAAAACCGGGAAGTACGACCAGATCAGACGATCGCCGTACATCCATTCCACCTCCGCGGGGAGTGGTATGCTTGGAACTGACAGCTCATTGTGCGCGTGGAAACTCACGTTGGTCAGATTACCGTAAGACACTGTCACTCCACTGAGGTTCACGCCTATGTTCAATCGCCTCATGTAAAAATATGCTCCCTGTTCCGGTTCAAATCTCTCAGGCATATAGTAATGATGCTACAGTATATCTGGATATTCCGGGCAATCACAAAAGTATGTTGCTCAGATCTGAGGGCTGATGACAATCTTCGAGACGAGTATAGGCTTCGAGTGGTTAGCTAAAGTAATACTGTCACGGTAAAAAGACATCAGTACTGGGAGTTCGGGTGCAATCGGGTCAACATAGGACCAAGTAAGTACCATGATGGCTCAATCGCCACA
>WODD01000256.1:5157-227896 GCA_019775935.1 Neoascochyta sp. HWLR27
TCCAATTCCCGCCAGCGACCCATCTTGCTGTAGAGTACGCAATATTATCAAAAAACGCCTGCGCGCCTCTAGTCGACGCGCTTTCTTCGCCTGCTCCAGTGCCACCCTCGTCCTCTTCACCCGCCACAGACCGCCCGCTCTCGAGCGCCCCTCCCCGCCACCATGGGTGTCCCCGCCATGTTCCGCTGGCTCAGCCAAAAATACCCCAAGATTGTGTCGAGCGTCGCAGAGGAGAGGCCCAAAAAGGTCGGCGACAATGTCATTCCCGTAGACCGCACCACGCCCAACCCCAACGGCGAGGAGTTCGACAACCTCTACCTCGACATGAACGGCATCGTGCACCCTTGCTCGCATCCCGAAGATAAGCCCGCCCCCAAGACCGAGGCCGACATGATGATGGCCATCTTTGAATACACCGACCGCGTCGTCGGCATGGTCCGCCCGCGCAAGCTGCTCTACATGGCCGTCGATGGCGTCGCCCCGCGTGCCAAGATGAACCAGCAGCGCTCCCGTCGCTTCCGCGCAGCCAAAGAGGCCGCCGAAAAGGATGCCGAGCGCGCCGAGTTTGTCAAGATGCTCAACTCGCAAAAGGCCAGCCGCGGCGAGGACATCAATAGCTTAGAGGAGGTTGTCGAGAAGACGTGGGATTCCAATGCCATCACGCCTGGTACCCCCTTCATGCATCTGCTCGCTGAGAGCCTCCAGTACTGGTGTGCCTACAAGTTCACCACCGACCCCTCGTGGAAGGACATGAAGGTCATCATCTCGGACGCCTCGGTCCCTGGTGAGGGCGAGCACAAGATTATGAACTTTGTTCGCTCCCAACGCGCTATGCCCACACATGACCCAAACACCTCGCACGTCATCTACGGCTTGGACGCCGACTTGATCATGCTGAGTCTTGCCACCCATGAGCCTCGCTTCCGTGTTCTCCGAGAAGACGTCTTTTTTGACTCAGGCAAGGACAAGTCCTGCACACGTTGTGGCCGCAAGGGCCACATTCGCAACAACTGTGAATTCCCCGACGACGGCAAGAAGCTTACCGAGGAGGAGGCTGCTGAAGAGTGGGCTTCCTCGGAGCACCAGCTCAAGCCCTACATTTGGCTTCATACCGGAATCCTCCGGGAGTACCTCGCTGTCGAGATGGACACGCCCAAGCGCAAATTCACCTACGATCTGGAACGTGCTCTTGACGACTGGGTTTTCATGTGTTTCTTTGTCGGAAACGATTTCCTGCCGCATCTGCCCAGTCTGGAGATTCGCGACCAGGGCATTGACTTGCTCATCAGCATCTGGCGAGATCTCGCCGCCGAAATGGACGACTACGTGACCAAAGACGGATACCCCGACATGCGTCGCGTGCAGCAGATTCTCTCGGCATTGGCGGGCAAGGAAGCCGACATCTTCAAGAAGCGAAAGGAGACCTCCGACCGTCAGGCAGCAAACCGTGCGCGCCGTGAGGCACAGAACAACAGGGGCGGGCGCGGCGGACGAGGCGACAGCTCGGCGCCTCCTTTCAAACGCGTAAAGGAGGACACCAACACCTACCTCAACTCGGGCGTTGTTTTCTTTGCTCCGCAAGACGCTCAGTCGAGCGAAGTTCGCAGCGTGCACAAAGACATCCTCCACAACCGGGATGTCCAAACCAACAAGAGTGCTGCTGCACGCCTCAAGGAAATGATGAAGTCAAAGACTGGAGGCTCAACTCCTTCCGAGGCCGAGTCCACACAGGAGTCCGAATCAGCTTCCGGTGCCGAGACGCCTGTTCACCTTGGCAAGCGCAAGGCTGATGAGGTTGAAGACGCCGACAACGGCACACCCGGTCGAACCACACCAGTGGTGCCAGACCAGCCAGCTCAGGAGACGAAGAAGAACGACACCGACCCAGCCGCAGACACCGTCATGCTCTGGGAGCCCGGCTATGAAGAGCGATACTATGTACAAAAGTTCGGCGTAGCACCAGACGATATCGCATTCCGCAACAGGGTTGCCCGAGAGTACGCCGAGGGTCTCTGCTGGGTGCTGGCATACTATATGCAAGGCTGCCCTTCGTGGACATGGTACTTTCCTCACCACTACGCACCCTTTGCGGCTGACTTTGTCGGTCTCGAGGACATGAACCCCCGTGAGCTGTTTGAGGAGGGTACTCCCTTCCACCCATACGAGCAGCTCATGGGTGTTTTGCCGGCTGCATCAAACCACGCCATCCCAGAGCCTTTCCGCGTTCTCATGGAAGATCCCGAGAGTTCCATCTACGACTTCTACCCCGTCGATTTCCCCATCGATTTGAACGGCAAGAAGTTCGCCTGGCAAGGTGTTGCCATTCTGCCGTTTATTGATTCGAACCGATTGCTAGAAGCCATGGCGACAAAGTACCCCGAGCTCTCAGATGACGAGAGAAAGCGCAACGAGTTTGGCAAGGAGACACTGATGTTCTCGCAAGAGGGTGGGATCTTCGAAGACGTCAACAAGGCTCTCTACCGCAAGCAAGCGAAGAAGCACGAGATCGATCCCTCAAAGAGCCGTGCGCTCCACGGTGAGATCGAGCCGCACGACTTGTTCGTGCTTGACAGTCAATTGGTCCCGCCGTTTGATGTCGACAACACTTCGGAGTTTGAGATTGTACAAGATGGCTCGATGAGGTATGTATTGTCTATCGCGTACCCAGTTCCTAAACTAACATTACCACAGAGTGTACTACGAAATGCCAAAGGTGGACGCCAGCAACGCCCACAAGTCCATTCTCCTCAAGGGTGTCAAGCTTCCTAAGCCAGTTCTTAGCGAAGGTGAGGCCGCGGCGATACGCCGTAATCAAGACCGTGGAGGCCGCGGCGGATACCGTGGCCGTGGAGGCGGTCGCGGAGGCTACGGCGGTCGTGGTGGTGGAGGTGACTACCACAACGGCGGCGGACGAGGCGGTTACAATAATAACAACAACAACGGGAACAACAACAACTATGGCGGCTACAATAACTCTCAGGGCTACGGCACCCCTGCCTACCCCCCACCTCCTTTCGTCCCCGGTGCCAACTCGTGGCCGCCGCCCCCTCAAGGCGGTATTCCGCCGCCACCCCCAGGCTGGGTTCCTCCCCCACAAGCAGGCGGATGGCAAGGGGCAGGAGGCTATGGCGGCCCTCCTCCCGTCTCGCAGCGTCCCGGATGGATGAACAATCCCGCTCAAGGCCAAGGGTACCACAATGGCCCGCCCCCGCAGCAAGCGGGCAACAGCAACTCGCTCCGCGACGAACGCTTCTACCGTCCCGCCGATGAGATACTCGGACGTAATGGTGGAAACGCACGTGGCAACGGTTACAACAACAACCCGTACAGTGATCGGCCTCCTCGCAACGACCGCAACGGTGGTCGTGGTGGACGAGGCGGCGGTGGGGGTGGCTATGGGGGGAACAGAGGGTATAACTCGAACGAATACCGTTAGTTTTGCCCGCAACATCAAAGGGAATACTAGGCATATCACCACAGGTAGCAGAGATATGGCACAAGGGTGCATGTAGGATAGATGGTGTGAATTCTCTGTATGTTAGTCGAGTTCACGCTGGGACTGATATTGAAAAGTATGTACGCGGAGGAATAGTTGGCTTTTTTGCTTGTTGCAATAACATACCCGCGTTGGAATCTGAACATACCATTGCTTCACCAATTCATGCTCTGACCAGGTATCAACACCTCTCACTCTTTCCCACCTCGTGTTGAGCCAAGTGCCCAACTAGTGTAACTATTTATAGCTAGCCGTCTTCTACCTCACTGTCGCGCCCCATTCCTCACGCCAGCGGTTTTCATTCATTCATCCGGAAAAGTAATCATTGTAGAATAGTAACTATATCCATTTACGACATCGAACCCACGTGTTTTGCATTCTCTTGCCACGGAGCTAGGGCCGGCTGGGCCTTGTACCAGAACTCCAAGGCGGCTGAGCCACCGGAAATTGACCGGATCGGGACCGACGGCAGCTTAAATGACGCGACAGGCCTGACAGGGCGGCGGGAAGGCGGCATCCATCTCTTACAAACTACGGCTTACTTACCCCGCTGCGACCGGAACGCGCAGTTGACACTTTGCGGGCGACACCACCGCAGCGTCTTGATATTCAGAAGAGAAGGTTGAGGCTTGTGCTGTCTAGGCGGCGCGCATTCGGTCTGGACGTCATTCAATCGGTGCTGAGGATAGTCGGCAGACGCGAATACGGCAGATTGTGGGGTTGAAAGAGACGGACAAGATGCCTTCGAAGGGGGTGAAATGCTACTCTTACATCGCCGTGCCCGGGGCAGAGATCGAGTTCAGCGTGCCGAAACAATCCATCACCAAGCAGTCTCAGCACAGCTTTAGCTGCGACCACCTGGAGGTCGAATCCAAGAATCTCAAGCACTTCAGGTTCACAGGGCGCTTCCAATTCGTCGTCCGCCGCGATGGCCGCGAGCTCCTTACGCAGTGGGTTGATGTGAATACCATGACGGGTTCACTGGAGGACGGCACGATGCAGACCATGGAACAGACGCCAAGCTTCTTTACAGAAGACGTCGTCGTCTCCTACGGTTTTTACGATGCGGGTCCAGGGTTCGCAGATTTGCCCAAGCAGCACCAGTGCTATGTGACAGTGACTCAAAACCACGAAGACTGGATGCGCGAGGTGGCTCCTCCTGGAGCAGAGCAGGAAAACCGACCTTTTCACAAGATGGTGCTGCCATCTGCGCACGACATAGGCATGAACAGCATGGAAACGAGCCACCTGCTCCTGGAGAAAGCAGGAACTGGCATCGTCAAAGAACTGCTGGGCCGCAGTCTGCCACACGTCTTCTCCATCTTCAACAAGGTAGGCGACGGCGCCATAAACCGCATCGCGCCAGACATTATCCGCGCGCTGGCCATCACGCAAAAAGACACGCTCGAAACCATTCTCAAACTCGGCGCCCGCTACTTTGAATTCCGCCCAGCGAAGTGCCATCGCCAGATGACCTCCGTGTGTCCGCACGTCGAAGACACATGGTACTTCCAGCACGGCGCGATCCCAGGCATGCTATACAAGGCCTTCCTGCATGACATCGTCACCTTCCTGCGCGCGCACCCAGACGAGGTAATCGTGGTGCAGAACCGGTGGGACGGCGTCCCAGAGCAGTGTCCACGGCCCAACGACGACGAGCTGCGTGCCGTCCTCGACGACGTACTACGCGATACCGACATCGCAGCCGGCAACCAAGACGACATGGAGCACCGCACCATCCGCGAGCTGCGGCGCGACCGCAAGCGCCTCGTCGTGACGCGCGACATGGCACAGGTCTCCAACTACGACGACGCGGCGTCCGCGACGCTCGACGGCGCCTCGATCGTCGAAAAGCTGCACGCCATGGCTGCGGACCCGCCCCGCGGCCACCCGCTTACGCTGCTCCAGTGCCAGGCGACGGCGACGAATATCCGGAACGTGATTATTGCGAGTGTCGTCGAGGCAGACGTCAGCACGAGCCCCATCCTCGCGACAAAGGGCGTCTGCGATGGCAAGATTCTGCCGCTGTTGAGGGACGATGTCGGGAGGAGGCTTGCGGGTGACGACGGGTTGTGTGTGCTGCTTAATGATTTCTTCGATGGGGCGACTGCGGAGGTCGCTATGGGGTTGTGCAGGGAGAGGTTGGGGTAGGTCGTTGTTGGCGTTCATGGAATGTTCACCCATGGCTTGTTCACCTATTCGTTTCGGAACCATCCCTACTACCTACCGACCTACCTACCTCCCTTAATATCTACCATTGTTTTCCTATACAGTACACGGTACCTAACCCACCCAATCCTCACAGCCCCAGCCTCAACCACGACCGTAATCGTACCACAAGCCCACGCCACCCACAACCCCATCCAGCACCGCCAGCACGTCACTTCGCCTCCCTTACCTCCCTCGCTCCACCCATCCCCATCCATCCCGCCCCGTCTCACCTCGTCCAGCCATCCTATTTACCCACCGGGGCCCCGGAACGCCTGAACCCCCACACCCACACCCACGGCCAAACCCACTCTCACTATCTCCGACTACCTATCGGTAGACTTCCGACATGAAGTGTACGTACCAAACACCTCCGCGCACGCATTTCACACGCAACAATCAATAGGAAATTGTAGTCGATTTGTGTGGTTACTCACTAGATGGATAGATAGATAGATAGATAGATAGATAGATAGGTGGATGGATAGGTGGATGGATACCTGTACACGAGTTCAACAGAACTAATAGTTAAAGTTGGTAAGTCGCCAGCTCACCTACCCCGTCTCTACTTTTTCTGGAAATTCGAGAGCTGGGTGGGTAGGTGGGTGTCTACCTAGTCTAACGGCCTGTCTGGCTGTGACATGACATGAAAACCACCCCTCTTCCCTCTCCCTCTCCCTCTCCCCCTCTTTTTTCCTCTCATACTCTCTCGGCTCTCCTACCACCCTGTCACCGTTACACAAGACTACCCGCGTTGGTCGCTAAGCGGTACACGGGACTTTAGCTAGGCTAGGCTAGGGGGGCTAACTATATAGGCCGGGACATTACGCAGCGTGCGCCACGCCTCCTGTTTCAGGTGCGGGCGACCTTCCGGAAGGAATGGGGGATCTGCGGGGACCGGTTTTCTTGGACGACGACGCGGCTGGGTTTGGGCTGGTCACGTAGGGGCTAACCTTGGGCCAAGTCGCGAATCACGAGCCACGGCGAGCGAAGACAGAGCAGAGAGGAGAGACGGGTAGAGTAATTGGGGGAATCCATTCTAGAAAGTCGGTCGAGGGGGGCAAATTACATCGCTAAATCCAACCTCCAACCAAGTATGACAGGGACCTCAAAACAGGGCTCTGTCAGAGTTCCGAGCACACCAATATAAGTACTGCCATAACAGAGATAATACAAAGTCTCGTCATCCATATGTGGAGTTTGCAGCTGTTTTGTTTACCAAAAAGATCAAAAGATCGGAGACTCCGCAGCACTAGGCTGCCGGAGTCGTACGGACACCCAGAACGCCAAAACACAAGATCAGTCCATGGTGATGGAAATATGAAGCAATGCCTGAAAACAAGTCGGGTTGTCGCAGGGGCAGCGCGGGGTGTCATAAGTGGCATATCAATCCGTTTACCTCTTCCTGACGCAGAAGAAGAGACCAGTGCGGCCGAGGAACCACAGGCATCCGATGAAACGGACGAGAGCGAGAGCGGCCGTAGCCCACAGAAGGGCCTGGAAGAAGTGCATGGTACGGCCAGAGGCGCTCGACTGTGGCCAGTTAGTGTCTGAAGTAAAGTATTTAGGGGGTAAAACTTACCGAGAAACCGAAGCGGTCAAAGTTGTCCTGGGTGATGACAACTCCAAGGAGAGCGTTGGAACCGATCCACAGAGTACAAAGATGAGTACGGAAAGCCTTGTACGAATCCTCGAGCGTCTTCTCGTTCTCCTCGGGAGGAGGCACGTAGGGAGCCAGAGCACGCTTGACTGTAGCCTCGAACTGGCTATCAATATCGGCCTGCGGTAGATCCGGTTCTTCGATAACAGTATGTTTGCCGTCTGCTCCTTTTTCGGTCTTCGCGGAAGGCAGCGCATCGGCCTTGTCGGAACCCTTTGTACCCCAGGAAACGTCGTGCCAATTGGAGAAGGCGTAGACGTTGAGAATGTTGACATAGGCCGACATAATCAGGAGGTACTGGGGGAACGAAGTGAACATGTGCCATGGGTCCATGTACAAGAACGATGCGACGTAGTACAGACCGAAAGTAGCAGCCAGCGCAATGATAATGATACCGACTCCGTCTGACGAGAAGAAGGATTCTGCAAATTTCTCCGGCGACTCGGTGTTGAGCTTCTGCGAAGTTGGATTCGTGAAAGCCTGGACAACGAGGTAGATGGACAGGATGACGATGTAGAACTGGATCAGACCAAAGACAGCGAATGAGATCAGGTAAGACCACACCGAACCCTTTGGTCTGTTACCGAACGCAAGAATGAACTGCAGACCGAGGAAGGCGAGATAGAGGTACTGGATGATGGTGTTGAAGATGGGCGTAACATCGTTTCCGAACGGCCAACCGGGCTTGCTTGGGGTGGGGGTGCCGACGAGGTCCATGATAACGACAGTGGTGAGCCAGAAGGAAGCCATAGCGAACCAAGCGAGGATGGTTTGGCAGATGGTGTAGATCATTTGGATGTGGAGGAAGAACATGCGGAGGATGTTGTGGCCGGACTTGTACATGCGGCCGAAGTGAAGAAGCGAGTAGATACCGGCAGCGAACGAACCGTTCAGCCAACGACGACGCTGACCGATGAACTCAGCGACACCTTCAGGCACATCAGTTTCACCCTTGGAGGCCTTGACGTAGGTAAGATGCCACTTTGAACCAGCCTTGGCGACCAGCTCGAAACACAGAATACGATCTTCGGCCAAGAACATGTTTTTCTTGAAAATGTTCATGCCCTCGATACCCTTCTTTCCGAGAATCTTGGCGAGCGTGTGATCACCGTGGAAGTACTGCTCAAGGGGCCTGCCCATAATGGCACGGTAACGGTAAGCCGAGAAAGCACCAGGCAACACAGAGACGTATCCGAAAGAAGACTCCAGAGGCTTGTCGAGAATGTTACTGATCTTGTACTCGAAGTTCTGAGCAGCAACGAGCGGGTTCATCAGGTTCTTCCAGCCCTTACCTACAAGTTTGTTAGTCAAGATAAAGATAATGAAAACAGATGCGGCGGCCTACCCAACATGGCGTGGATTTCACCACAAGCACCTCCAAGGTCCTTGTCGTTGTAGAAAGCCTCCCACAGAGCGAGCAGAGACTTGGGACCGGGCTTGGTACCGGCATCGAGCAGAATGCAGACTTCTGGGTTGAGGATGCGGCCAATAGCGGTGAAGAGCCATCTGTGAGAGTTGATCTTCTTGGTGTTCTTCTGCTTCAGACAGAACATCATCTGGACAGGGGGAAGCGTGCTAGCGCTGTCGTCGTGGGGACGGATCAGCTGCTGGTTAGGCGTAACCGACAGCTGTGTGGTGTACTCGAACTAGGAATTGTTAGCGGGCGCTGCTGTAGCTGCGATTTCGCTGCGGCTTACAATGTGAGCGACCGTCTCGTTGCCGTCAATGTCCTTCTTCATGACACCGTCCTGGTAGATACCGACGGTAGCAAGGAGATCGAGGGTGCCCTTGTCGCAAGGGTCGATACCGTCGAAAACCAGGCAGACGACAATCTTCTGCCAGGCGGGACCGCCCTTGTTCCAGAACTCGGACTTCTTGAGGTTGACAATGTCGCGGATGTTCTGCATGACACCGTGCAGTGTACGGGCAGTGAGAACCTTGTCTTCGTTGTAGTAGGTGACGGCGATGAGCAGCTCGGTGTGGCGGTTGTACATGGCCGGTCGCAGATTGTAGCCGTTCTTCAGGGTGAAGTCGTTGGGGTCACATGTCGCAGCCGTGTCTGGAGGCTGTCAGTACGCAGATACAGAGGGCACGGCTGGAACATTAGGACTCACATCGCATGTGCGTGAACTCCTCGCTGCCGCTCTCAAGGTCGTTGCGGTACTTGGCCTGGATGGCGTTCTGGATGGCACTCGGGACCGGGTAGTCGGCGCTAAGAACGGAGCCCTGAACAAGCTTGACCTTACGGGTCAGACCACGCTTGAGGCCACCGGCAGCGGCGGCGGCACCGCCGGGCTGCTGACGCTGTCGCCAGGCCTCGGTGGAGCTGGTCTCGCTCCTCTCGTAGGGAGAGGGAGCCCTGTGGGGTGCGCCGAAATCACCGCCGGCGTCGTAGGCAGTGGATACCGAGTAGACGTCGGAGCCATCGTTGGACTGGCCCGGATACTGTGTTGGGCGGTCTGTGGCGTACGTCTCGGTCAAGCTGTAGGTCGAGTGAGGACGGTTGTCGGGCCCGCCGTAGAAGGGGTCGTGGGTGCCAGCAGCGTTCTCGTGGAGCAGCGAGCGGCCGACCTCATCCTCGTCGTGCCTGCCACGGTCGTACTGGGAGGAGTGTGTCAGTCATGCATCGGGGGCGGTCAGCAGGCGTAGGGGGCGGGCACACACCTCTGTGTTGGGGTCCCCATAGTTGTGCGGTGGTTGGTTGTACGCCATGACGTGCGGCGGTCGGTGGACGGGCACAAGGGATGGCGAGGCTCAACGTGGGTGTTGATGGGGGGAGAGAGATGGAAAATGAAGGGAAACAGCGCACAGCTGGGGTGATAAAAGGCGCGGTCACGGTGCTCGGGAGAGGAATGCCTGTGGACGCAACTCTTCAGCTCAACGCCTTGTGCCACTTGGGCCTAGCGCGCGCGCTAGCTCGCCGGGGGGTGAAACGACAGGAATTCGATCGTTATTCTGGTTTCGCAATGGGGGCGCCCACTCGTCGAGCCAGAAATGTACTCGCGCAGCGCCGCCCAGCCCTGCGCCCGCCTTCTCGAAGCAGCTGCCAGTCCCGCCTTGTGATAGTACATGGCACGTCGTGCGTGCTGCCCGTCGCTGTCTATGGTGGCCAAAAACCTGCTCGTCACCGACACACGACCTCGAGGCAGGGGTGTGGCGCTGGCTGGTGGTGACCTCTCTAAAATTAGAGCCGCGCTTTTAATCAGCGTGCGCTGCGCTGACATGCTCAGCCTCACAGAGTTGTCCCCATCGGCGCCGTCGCCTCTAAGCCCGGCATAACGCTCATGCACTGCTCTGCCTGCTCACCGCTGCTGCTGGCGTGCGAGTGGCGCGGGCGTTTTCTATGCTGACCTGGGCTTATCGACGTCCCGGCGGCTGCGGCGCGGCGCTGCCATGGTGTAGCGGTGCAGCCAACCGGTTTGCTGTGCGCACCCAGCCTGCTGTAATGCTGGTGAGAGGTCACACCAGCAACGTCAGTGGAGCGCGCATGCGCTGCAGAGCAAAGGTCAAAGGCGAGCGGCATCCCAGTGCAAATCTCGCCTGGGCAGACGAGCATGCACAGCACCAAGCGGCCTGCCATGGCGGTTGCCCGCCTGTGTTTTGCCCTGTACCTTACCCACGGCGCCATCATCCCTGGTGTCTGACGCCGTACTGGCACTGTCAAGGCACAGCTTGTTGGATCTCACCTGCCGCTCCCTTCTCAAGACCATCTCGCAGGGACCAGCTCAATCATAACCTCTCCTTTTCAGGAGTGGTCCCTGGTGGGGCTGATGTGGCTGTCCCTGAATCTAAACTTACCATGTACCGATAGCCGCACCGCCGCCACAGACCCTACCTACACGCGCCCAGCGGCCAGGAAAAGGGTCCCACATCGACCTTGTCAGGTAGCAATTTCAAACACACTACACGCATCACTTCCAGCCAGCACAGAGCTTCATTTCTGGCCCCACCCGTAAAGTGGAATCCCGCGCGCTTGGTCATGGTATAGGGTCTCTGTGCAGCCCAAGTAGCCCTCGGCCAAATCAGATTGTGATGAGGTACCCATCTTTTCCTTATAGGGGTGCCCGTTAATAGGCTCGATTCGCTGTCTTCTACACTGTGCTCGAGTGGCACCTGTCGCGACCGCCCTGTGCCTACATAAGGTAGCTATGGTTCCGAGCATCCACTCTGGATGCAACGTAGGTCGTAGATAACACGTTTTGCTCCTACAAGGCTAGTATTACAGGCTACAACTCCATCTCAATCTCGAAAAGTCGATTATTCAAGATCATCGACAGCATTCATCGATGGTTTCCTGGGCATGCATCGCTGGGCCAGCCGCACCAGGGCGAATGCGTAGATGGGCAGTCGCGCTTCCACATCGCACGTCATCGGCCTCAACAAACAGCCTGACCGGTTCTTGGATCACACATCTTGAGCTTGAAGCTTTACCGCAACCCGAATACTGACCAAGGCGCGCCTTCGAACACTGCTCCCTCGTTACGACGACGACTGCCAATCATTCCCCTCAATACCCCGCTAACTAACCAGCCGCCAGACAAGCTCTGCAGCCTTGCACTGTGTCATCTCTAGGATCCAATTCGACTCTATCCGATCCTCGGTGTTTCGTCCAAGGAGCATACCCATGGTATCAGGCGCAGCTCTGACCGCCCTGCCAAAATCAAAGGCGGGCATCTCGGCCTCAAACTCGGAGCCCAACTCTACCACAGCAACGGCCCTTTGTAAGGGACCCCTACCCTACGAGCACCCCGGACCCGACCCGCAACAACACGAAAACACGGATTTTGTTCATCCAGATCATGAGGCTCCTACTCTGAAGTACAATAAAGGAATCAACACCCTTATCATCGTCTGTTGTCACGCCATCTTTCATCCAGATGCCGATGCCGCCGACTTCCCAACCCACAGCCCTCAGGATGAGAAAAATTGGCATCTCGCACCCTTCCAGAAATCGATCCCGCAGACCGGAAAACCTGGCGAGCATGAGACATTCTTGGCGCACATCCAAGCTGGACTAGACGGTATGACTACCGGGTCAAATGCAATGTGGAAAGAAGACGTCGCGTGGAACCAGGACAAAACGCTGCTGATCTTCAGCGGTGGTGCCACGAAGCCATCTCTCACGTCTATCAGCGAGGCTCGCTCGTATTATCATGCGGCCCTTGCGCAAGAGCTCGGCCAAGGGCATATAGGGGGCGGTCGCGCTCACGAGCTCTACTACAGAGGCCGAATATTGCTAGAAGAACACGCAACCGACTCTTTTCAAAATTTGCTTCTCAGCATCTTGTTGTTCCGAAACACGACAGGGAACTATCCCGAAAACGTTCGTGTCATCACGCATGCTTTCAAAGCAAAGCGTTTTCTCGAGTTGCACGCACCAGCAATACGATGGCCGCAGGACAGGATACAGGTTCAGGGAATCGATCCTGTCATGTCAAGGGCTGAGCTCGACGACACGCTTCGTGGCGAGGAGAGCATCGGATATAAACCGTGGAAAATCGATCCTTTCGGGACCAAGGAATTCTTGAGCGGAAAGAGGAAACAACGCGGGTGGGACAGTGCAGTAGCTGAAGAACTATCGGGAAACTGTGAGGATAGCGTCAAGGAGCTTTTTGGTGGAGTAGACCCTAGTGTACTACTTCCTTGGGAGAAGATGAGCGCAAGGTCCGTGGAACTCTCCACATGCTCTCCACCACTACGGTACGGATAGAAGGTTTGGTGCGCGCAACAAGTAAACCAGCGGTTTATTGCTCTACGCGGGGATATCCACAGAGCACAACATCTTCACCCAATGGCACCCACTTGACACCTCCCAATCTGCCAACGGGAAGTCTCGCCCCATTCTTCTCTCGGCCGTCGGGACAAACCTGCACGCCCCCTTTTCCCAACCACGTGGGAGCGATAGTTACAATAACCGCATCTACTAGTTTAAAGTTTTCGGGGGATAGCAAATCGTTGATAACAAACCCCCCACCTTCAATCATTACGTTCTTAACACCATGGCGACCAAGCACATCCAATATCTCTGGCCATGACATGGAGGAAACGGACGTCGAAGGAGTCATAGATGACGACGAGAGGTTGAAGACTCTCCCGCCTACACTCTCAAGCACTGTCTTTTTCCCTTGATCAAAATGTGCGTTCCGCGTGATCAACCACGGGGCTTTCCCTTTCCTCTCTTTCGCCAACTTCATCACTTTAGTCTCAGCCGTGAAATCCCAACGTCCGCTCGGGTCAAGTACAATTGGCCTAGGCTGGCCTTCAAGTCCCTCGCCTCCATACCCGCCAACGCCCTCGATTCGGCAGTTCAGAGAAGGATTGTCTGCGATTGCAGTGCCGACTCCAACCAGGATAGCGTCATGCTTTGAACGCAGGTAGTGCGTCATGGCCTTGGACTCGGGCCCGGACAGCGCGGTCTGAACGCCTGGAGCAAGGGAGAGCTGGCTGTCAAGCGAGGTTGCGAAGGTGAGGGTGATACCGGGTTTCCCCTTGGAGGAAGATTGCGAGAGGTAGGGGTCGATTTGCTGGCTTCGGGAGGCCGGGAAGGTGAGGGCGTCTCTTGGTTTTGCCATTGTGGATGGTGTTGTGATAATACGAGGAATTGAGACGTGTATTGGATGTCCTTGATAAAAGTCCAAATTGCTGTCTTTGGTTAATACTAGCTCACTCCACGACTAGTATTCCTCTCGTACCTCGAATATATCTCACTTGCAACCTTACGCGATGAATAACCTCTGACGCACCTAAACCGTCTCTGACACTTTCAGGCAGCGTCCTGTCACAGTAGGTGGCGCCGCGGCGAAATCTCGGCACCACACACACCCCCGCGTCAGTGACGCTGGCAGCCTGTCGCCTGCAGCTTTATCGTCCGGCGCAGCATCACAGCCATCTGATAACCCTCCCTCCTCTCTGTGTCCTGCTTAGTGTTGGCGCTTCTGTGACATATCTCCGTAAATCACGTCTTGACCGCTTCTCCCTTCGCTCCAGCCCGCCGTCTGCCGTCCCAGTTTGCCCCACCATCCATCTCACGGCGCCCGAACGCGACATTTCGCAAACACTCTGACAGCACACGCGATCACAGCCACGGCCGCAAAGGCAACACAGCAACCCCTACAATACCGCCAAGATGATGAAAATATGGTCCATGGTACGCAGTCGAACTCTGCGGCGCATCTAGGTGCCCGCGCGCAGGAGTTGCGGGGCTAATCTTTGTCGCAGAAGAAGAAGCAGCAGGAGGATGACGCTGCAGCAGCAGCGACAAGTAAGAAGAAGAAGGTCACCCCCGCACAGCTCCGCGCTCAGAAAGGTACGTGATCCGCTATTCATTCAGTGCCGTTTGGTTGCGCATAGTCTGACGCTTGCCACAGATCTCGAGGAGCTCTCCCTCGGCACGACAATGAAGACGCACTTCGAGAACCCGGACGATATCCTGAACTTCAAGCTCACCATCGACCCGGACGAGGGCATGTACAAGGGCGGCCGCTTTGAATTTGACTTTAAGATCAACCAGAACTTCCCCCACGACCCGCCGAAAGTCAAGTGCACACAGAAAATCTACCATCCAAACATCGACCTGGAGGGCAATGTGTGCCTGAACATTCTGCGAGAGGACTGGAAGCCGGTGCTGAACCTGAATGCGGTGGTGGTTGGATTGCAGGTGAGTCTGTATGGAGACATTGTATGCGGACATAGCGCTGACCCCACGTAGTTTCTGTTCCTCGAGCCAAACGCCTCGGACCCGTTGAACAAGGAGGCGGCTGAGGACCTCAAGGCGAACCGTGAATCGTTCAAGCGCAGCGTGCGCGCGTCTCTCGGCGGCGGCACAGTGAGGGGGCAGACATTCGATCGCGTTCTCAAATGAACAATACCATCACATCATCGGTCCAGCGATAGTCTTTGAGATATGTGCAACCACCGACGCACGGCTGCAGGCTGTATGGCGTGTCGAGCAAGGACCCAATACAGGTAGACTGGCGGAACGTCTCAGCGTCTTCAGGTCCACTTGAGCAGCGGTAGATAGCAGGTCGCACAGTGAATATTTCCGTGTTATTGAGCGAGCATGTACGATCTGTCGTACTCCTGGCGCGGCGTTAGCATAGAGGACGCAGGTCATCCAAGATATTACACATTTGGCGTCACTGAGCATACGAGTGCGGGAGATTATACAAATCCATTGATGAGCTACGTCTGTCTACCTTTGAATAAGAGTCATTCTATCTAGTGTCTGCATTGTATTGCCTCGATCGCTCAGCCCATGACGCCCAAGACGCCCAAGACGCCCAAACCGCTATCACTGCGCGGCCGACCCTTGACATGCGTACAACAGTCACCAACCGTACAAAGGTAAGAGATCACCGAACGCACGGAGTATGACTGTGGCGACTCCATATTTTTGCGGAGATGGATTGCTCTCGAACTCCACAGCTAAGCCGCTTTCGGAGCCGATGACGGCGTCGGGGAGGAATGCGTGTCTCCGGTGGGGAGCTTTGGCCAAATAAAATCGACTCCACAGTCGAACGAGAGCGCTGCCTTTTAAACCGTCACAATCCCCCATCTTTATCTCGATATTAAGATACCCTTTTCACACATTCACAATGGCCTCAAGACCCGCTGCTCGTGCTTTCCGCCAGACCGCCAGGCAATTGGCTGCCGCTCCTGCCCAGAAGCGCACCTTTGTCTCGGCCCTCAACGCCGCCCGCTCTGGTGTTGCCGCTGCCCCCAAGGCTGCTGTCACATCTCAGTTCCAGCAGACCCGTGGCATCAAGACCATCGACTTCGCTGGCACCAAGGAGACCGTCTATGGTAAGTCAATGGCTGCTGCACAGCAAGCCGGACCGAGCTAACAGCAACCGACAGAACGTGCCGACTGGCCCAAGGAGAAGCTTCTCGTGAGTTACCCCGCGCCTCAATGGCACCAATTCCATCTCAATGGCATCGCAAGCTAACAACCGAGCCAGGAATACTTCAAGAACGACACCCTCGCCCTTATCGGCTACGGCTCGCAGGGCCACGGCCAGGGTCTCAACCTCCGTGACAACGGCCTGAACGTCATTGTCGGTGTCCGAAAGGGCGGCAAGTCATGGGAGGAGGCTCTCGAGGACGGCTGGGTCCCCGGCAAGAACCTGTTCGATATTGACGAGGCCATTGGCAAGTCGACCATCGTCATGAACCTTCTGTCCGACGCGGCCCAGTCCGAGACCTGGCCCCACATCAAGCCCCAGCTCACCAAGGGCAAGGTAAGAAATTTCTCAACAGATTCCACAATTACGTAGCTAACCGAACTAGACCCTTTACTTCTCCCACGGTTTCTCGCCCGTCTTCAAGGACCTCACCAAGGTCGAGGTGCCCAAAGACATTGACGTCATCCTTGTTGCCCCTAAGGGCTCTGGGCGCACCGTGCGCTCCCTCTTCCGTGAGGGCCGTGGTATCAACTCGTCCGTCGCCGTCTTCCAGGATGTCACTGGCAAGGCCCAGGAGAAGGCCGTCGCCCTCGGTGTTGCTGTCGGTTCTGGATACCTGTACGAGACCACCTTCGAGAAGGAGGTCTACTCGGACCTGTACGGCGAGCGTGGCTGCCTGATGGGTGGTATTCACGGCATGTTCCTCGCCCAGTACGAGGTTCTCCGCGAGCGTGGCCACAGCCCCTCTGAGGCCTTCAACGAGACCGTCGAGGAGGCTACCCAGTCTCTCTACCCCCTGATCGGTGCCCACGGCATGGACTACATGTACGCTGCCTGCTCCACCACTGCCCGTCGCGGTGCCATCGACTGGAGCAAGCGCTTCAAGGACGCCCTCAAGCCTGTCTTCGACGACCTCTACACCTCAGTCCAGGACGGCAGCGAGACCAAGCGCTCCCTCGAGTACAACTCGCAGCCCGACTACCGTGAGAAGTACAACGCTGAGCTCAAGGAGATTGACGACCTCGAGATCTGGCGCGCCGGAAAGGCTGTCCGCTCTCTCCGCCCCGAGAATACCAAGTAGGTGTGCTAGGCTAGGAGTCGGATGGAATTACGTTATTACCCCTGTGCTTTGTATTTGATGATGTTTGGCGCGATTCTTCTTTCCACGGAACGGATTTGGGAGAGGCAGGTTAAAAGCAAATGATACCTTCTTTTCTTGACACAAACTATGAAACTGTTCAACGTGATACTGCCGTGTGCATTTGACATAACATTGAGGTGAACAGCCCTTTTTGAAACGATCTTGTTTGCGTGAGAAATATTCGCGGTACTTAAATACATGTACCTTGTCTCCGCTCCATTTCTGGTGTTGGGGTAACAATTTAACAACGTGGAGCCGAGACTAGGGATACCTGTCGACATCCCAGCTACCACGTCAATCCGGGGTATTTTCCATGTCCCTGTAGCTCACACCACCGAGATGCCAAAATGCGACCATCAAGTCTGACCATCCATGCGCGGTGTCGCCGCTCCTCCTCGCGCATCGTAGCGCTGGATTCCCCCGCAAATGGAAGAGCCTAGCCCCAGACAATGCACAACCCCTGCTCAGCTCCTCTTTCGACCACCCTGTTCGGCCTTTCGGGAACAATCAGCCAGCCACAGATTATACAGCGATACTGATGTGGTGGGTGTGTCGACATGCTTTAGCGACTGTATTGTGATTGTGTGCTCTGAGATTGCCATGCGTGAGGAACGAGATGGGAGTCCGCAGTAGAGAAGGACTTTGGTGCTGCTGCCCTTGGGTAGGTGTATCCAGCTTCAGGAGAGTAAGTGCAACGGATTGAATCCGTCGTTGAGCCACATTTCAGCTCCTGCACACTACCTGCGTCTCGCGCATACTGAGGGAGTCCGACGCCATGTGGGAGGGGTCAACGGGAGCTCCGCAATTGCATCTAGCCCCAGGAGGAAACCGTAGATGTACGCCCTACCCAGCCTGGAACATCAGGGAACGCTCTCCATACACGACCCTCCTCGCTTGCACCCTCAGCCCTGGCCCACGACAACGCCCAGCAGCTGCGCGACGCCTCGAAGTCTCTCTTCTAGTGGCGTTTTCTGAAGCGTGGCTGCCATGCCACGTTGTTTGTGAGAGCTGAGGAGTCACGGCCTTGTGGTGTTTTCGTATCGGAGGTTGCGATTCTGCATGCCATTCGCGTCTCCATGTCGCGTCTCCTGCAGGCTTTAGTCTTGACTGGCCTGGCTAACCGCCGGGATGCCGCATCGGCTATCAGAATTGCGTGCAGAGGTTCGGAAACGCCTAAGTTCCCTCGTCTATGTCCGCGGTTGGTGTGAGCTGCCAGGATTATCTATATAAACTCCAGTCTTCTTTGTGCAGTCCATGGGGTTAGAGACTTTTCTCTCTTCTTCTCTTCTCCAATCTTTCTGTTGCTGCTTCTCTTTGTATCAAGATACCCCATCCAGCCCTCACTTTACACCTTCCCCGGATCGAGCAGCAAACATGGCTCCCATCTCTCTAGAGCTCGCTGCGGTCCCAGATGGCATAGCGAAATTTCCCGATGTCTCCATCACAGAGCTCGGTCCTGAGTCGCCAACTCTGGAACCACTGCCGAGTCTTCAGATGCCTAAGTTGAGCATCATCCGGAGCCAATCGAACATGACAGCGATCCAACGACCACAGCTTGGCCGTTCGACCAGCGTGGCCTTTGAGGGTCATGGTACTGTTCACGATTTCTTGAAGATGCTCAAGAACCAAAGGTTTCGACACATGCCACATGACGGATCTAATTGGGATCGGATTCTGAAGTGGGCAGATAACACAGCAGGCGTGGTGCTGCTTAGTATTGGTGTTCTGAGAGACTTTATGCTTAATAGCGAAGATGCTACCCGTCTAATCTGCGACAGTTGCTCTTCTTTGCTCCAGGTATGCTTCTGATCCAGCTGTAGGTGGTTTGAATTTGCTAATGATAGTCAACAGCTTGGGTCTGCATATACGAAGACTTTTCTGAAAACTTTCAGCCAATTTCACAAAATCGCCCTCTCACTCTCCGTGTTCCTTCGCCAGACTCGTGCTATCAATTCGACGCCCGATGTGCGACGCGAATTGGCACATGCGTTCCAACAATTTGCTCACATCACACGCGATGTTCATATTTATTGTGTTACCCGTTGCCGAGACGTTAGCTCGACTGACTTCACAAGACTCGAAGCCTTCATCACGGATAGCTCCAAGGCGTTCTATCGCCACCTGGAGTCGGTTTCTGTGTCAATGTGGGCCTCGAACAAGAACTGCTCGCACTTCAACGTGCGCGAGATCCGTAATTTCTTAAGTCCGCAGGACAGTGTTGTCGAGACTATCATGTCGAATCGGCTGTACTCGGAGTCCCGACGTGCTGAATACACTTGTGAATGGTTCTCTACGCCGCTTCGGAGCTTCATGAGAAATGGGAAGAAAGTCATGCTAGTTTCTGGAGCAGCTTCTACTGGGAAGTCGGTACTTGCTCGTTGGATCCACGAAAAACTCCAGGAGTCTGTTGACGACGATCCATACGACATCATCACGTACTCCGTTGGTAAGTGATATACCTCTCGAGATAGCTATCTTGCTCTATTCTAATGAAGGCTAGACCCGAGTGTGAGATATACTAGTAGTCCTTTGAGCCTGATCAAGAGTTTGCTACTGCAGCTCTTAGATAGGCAGATTGGAAGTGAAAAACTGCTTTCGCATACCAACGAGGCCATCAAACAAGCACAATCAGGTCGCTCTTCAGCTGAAGTGGAAACAGCCTTATGGTCTGCTCTTGAAAGCTCTTTGGATAACCGCAAGCTCCTGATCCTCGTCGATGGGTTAGACCAGCTTAACAGTGCGCGCATCGACAATCCTCCTGTGTTGGAGATACTCGACAGGGTTACCAAAGGCAAGCGCAATCTCAAGGCCATCGTGCTTGGCCGGCCCGTGAGTGACGCCGCGTTGAAGCACTGCCAGCAGCACGTTGCTTTGCAAGAGACTCAAGACCAAGATGTTTCAGACATCCGTCACTTTATTGAAGACTTTATCCAACACCGCTCGGAACTCCACCATCTTGAAGAAGCCGATAGGATGGAAATCGTACAGAAATACTCCGAAGCCGCACATGGCTCTTTCCTGCTGGCCGACCTCCAGCTATGCCACGTCCGACACAAAAAATCTGCAGCGGACGTTCTCAAAGCTATCAAGCCCCCGAGAACAGTCGATGAGCTCGTTGACCGCCAGATCGATATTTTGGATACGAATCACTCAGAGACCAAGCACTTGCTTACCTGGATCGTAGCCGCTGAGCGGCCTCTGACCCTCCGGGAGGTGAAGGCTCTGCTTGAGGTGGATCTGGATGGATGTGCTTACCGTCCTTTGTCTGAAGACGTTGAGCAGTTTGTGCGTCAGTACTGTGGAGCGTTGGTTGTTGTTCGCGATGGACTCGTTCGTCTCCGTCATCCCAACATCCGTGAGCGCCTTGTCTCGAACAAGAGCTCTAAGCTCTTCATAGATCTGAAGCAAGCGCACTACGAGCTCACCTTACGGACCATGGCTTACTTCAAAATTCATCTCCAGCACGGTGACACTGATCCCTCGGCAAGCCTCTGCGACAGGTCAGAGATCGCTGATAACCGCACAAAGTACGGCCTATTCGAGTACGCTGTACGGTACTGGGTCTTGCACTTTAGGTCCTCGTCAATGTGCGAAAAGTCAACTGTCAAGCCCAACCTACCGGCTTCGTTCAAGGTCGTATTCTCGAATGCGGTGCGATTGGCCTTGTACGATGGTTCGTGTATAGCTCGACAGTACATCACATGCGAGGCGGAGAAGCTACAGACTCTCGCATACAGCGTGCGAAAAGCGCTGTTTGGAGAACACTCTGCGGCAGTTCTACAAAGCTTAGTCCTGAAATTTCACCTTGGTAAGAAGCTCAAGATCACCGCTGTCCTGTGCGAAGACGCATTCAACGCATTCAAGATGAGCCGTCACATTTGCTCGGGACATATCGTTCAAGACATCGCAGAGATGTTTGTCGAGTACACCCTGGCTCTGAGCGTTGTAGAACACACGAAGTTCTACTCCCGTAGAGAAGAAGTCCTCGAGTTTCTCATCGGAGTACACGAGCATAGCCACAATAGCCCCAAGGAGATTTTCTACCTGAGGATTCTGGCCGAGCTGCATGTCAACGCCAAACAGATCGAGAAGGCTGTTGTCGTATATGAGAAGCTGTACTATCTCCAACTCCAAATCAACGGACATCTACATGCAGATACCCGTTCGATTTTCCAGCTACTTGTTGGGTATTTGAAACAAGTATTCCGCTACGACAA
The DNA here is from genome assembly GCA_019775935.1 of Neoascochyta sp. HWLR27. Taxonomy (NCBI): domain Eukaryota; kingdom Fungi; phylum Ascomycota; class Dothideomycetes; order Pleosporales; family Didymellaceae; genus Neoascochyta; species Neoascochyta sp. HWLR27. Next base: position 26,780 of record WODD01000256.1, read on the forward strand.
AGTTTTAGAGTTGTACCTCGAATACCACCGCTATGTCGAAGAATCGCTTGTAATTACTGACCAGCGGCGCGTCGATTCAACATTCGCTCTCATCATGATTTTCGAAGAACGCAAGGAGATCTTCAGAGCCGAGCAGATTCTCATCCGCTACTGGAAGAATGTCTCCGTGTCCAAGTTGACCACAAAAACGACAGAACTGAAGATCGACTTTGCTCTTTACTACTCCAAGTTCTTGTTGCGCTACTCGCGCAGAGAAGAATCAGAAGTGATTCTCCGAGGCATATGGACCGAGATCCAAACGTATAGCTACGAGGCCCGCTATGAATCCACCATGATCAAGCGCGTCGAGAAAATCGCCAAGTATTTCTCGCGACTGGAGATCTTCAGCATGTCGCGATCCATCTACCAGTCTCTGTACGAGCACTACGAGCGCCACGAGCAGCGTACCTCGGTAGAGTGTATCACGATTGTCCGGTCGCTTGCTGAGACAATCACAAAGTCAATCTCGTACTTGAAGGAAGTGTCTTCATCTGAGACGATTACAGTATCTTCCAGTACCACTGTCATCTCAAAAGAAGAGAAGATCTTGACTGAGATATTTGAGATGTGTATGGCAAGTTCTACAATCACCTCGACCACAATCTCCATCTGCAAAGCGCTGTGCTCTAGCTATATATATGAAGAGCGGTACGAAGAAGCTTGCGAGATATACAGCCGTGTCGTCTGCAAAGTGTGGGCGAACATCGAGAGCGTCGTTGCAATCGACGTCACTGAGACTACCGAGCACCTGACTGAGGAGATATTCGAGCTGGCATTCAGCCTGGCCGTATGCTACTTCAAGTTGCTGCGGGCGGATATTGCAGTAAGTATAGAAATTGTTGGTGTAAATTATAGCTTACTGACGTGCAAACTCAGGAAACAATCTACCTGAACCTCTTCCGCGCCCTGATCTGCACTCGGTACATCGAGAACAAGCAATTCCTCCTGACCAAAATCAAACTCGTCTTGGAGTTCTTCAAGATTACCTACAAATACGAACGCGTCGTTGAGATTTACCGCGAACTCTTCGTTTGGATGCCCATCTGTTTCGGCAAGACCCATCTGGAGACAATCTCAGTGCTCGTCGAGTTTTCGCAGATCTGCTTCCGCATGTCTCTGTACGATGAGGCTGCCACTGCCTGTTTCTATGTCTACTCCTGCTTCCGAAATTCGCATGGTTGTCTTGAGTATGACGGATTCCAGGCTGCCTACCTCCTGTGCCAGATCTATGAGGTCCAGCACAAGTTTGAACTTGCATACGAGGTGTACAGCCATCTTTGGCGCACTTTCGTCCGATTCGGGGCCAAATACAACCTCGACCTTGTGATCATTGAGAAGATTTACAAGCGGTACATGTTCGTCATGGAGCATCACCAGCATGTGGAGTACAGCATCATACTTCGGACCTCAAAGGAATACTACGAGTCTTGTGTTTCGTTCTACACACACACGCATGAGCTCACGATCAAGGCGACTCTGCAGTATGCCCTCGTATGTGAACAGCGAGAGGAGCATCGCGAGACTTCGATTCAGCTCTACCAATCGGTCATCAAGTACTGTAAAGAAGTCAAGACGGAGTTTACTAAGAAGACGCTACAGATCTGCAGTGTGCGGCTTGCTAAGGTGTACGCTTCGAGCACCAAAGACATCACCAAAGCTATCAGCATCTACAAGGAGCACTTCGAATCCTTCACCACGACTGAGCGGACTTCGGTCGAAAGAATCACTGCTCTGCAAAGCTTGGTTGTGACCTACAAGAGGCAAGACACCAAAGAGTCGATAATCTCTGCCACGGAAACACTCAAGAGTAGTGTCCTTGACATTTTCCACCACGAGAGCCACTCAGAGAAGCTGATCGAGTCGGCGCACAGCATCGCCGAGATCTACAAGGAATGCAAGTTCTCTAGCCAGGCAGAAGCGCTGATCGTGGAGATGAGAAGCAAAGTCATTGAGGAGATTAGAAGTTCTGTTTCGTCGTCCTCCAGGGTGGAGCAGAAGTCATACGTCTTCCTTGCCTCGTTCCAAGAAACCCTGTCCTCCTCTTCCTCTTACATCTCGGTGATGTCGGAGCTTCGCGAAGAAGTCTTGATGTACGAATCTTATTTCACAGCCACGAAGGGGCTGACGGACTACTACTCTATCATCAAATGTGGAAGTATCCTGTACTTCCACCTCGAGAAGAAGACGTCGCGTCACTCGGAGTTTGTCAAGATCCAGAAGGAGCTCACCGAGTACTTCCGCAAATACCTCGGCCTGTCATCCGCCGTCAACGAAGGCGTGTTGCAGCTCTTCTTCCAGCTGTACCTGCGCCAGATCAGCAAGACGCACTACCAGCACGAGGTAGTCCGACAGGCCACCGAGACGGTGCTCAGGTTCACAAAGACGGCCAAGTTCGCAGAGGCTTACGATCTCGCGCGTCTGGTTGACAAGTTCATCCACCTGCACGGCGGCTTCCACTCCGAGTTCTACATCCGCACGGGCTTCCACCTGGCGATGTACCTCGTGGGCGCCGGCACAAACAAGTGCAGCGACGAGAAGCTGTGCGTCTCGATGGTCGATCTCTCTAGAGCAATCATGCAGGAAGCACTGGAGCACCTGGATGAGACGGATATTGAACTCTCCGAGCTCCAGCAACTCCTAGCCGACCTCGTCACCACCCTCAGCGAGCAAAAGAAATACAAAGACCTCGAAGTAAGTCCCGCAACCCCTTCCCAACACTCCCAAACTAACCTCTCTCCTTCAACAGCGCATCCTCCTCCTCCTCTGGCGCACACGCACAATCCGCAGCAACCTCTCCTCGTCCCCGCTTGTCCTCTACATCGGCCGCAGCCTCGTCCAAACGCAAGCGTGCCTGCACAAATTCCCAGACGCAATCCACATCTGCTACCAAATCCGGTACAACCTATCATACATCCGAGGCGCGCTGGACGCATCGACGCTGTCCTTCACGGTCCTCCTCTCGTCGCTATACACGGCGCAATCGCGCTACCGCGACGCGCTCGAGCTGCATGAAGACACGCTCTCGCGCCTCGCAGACGGCCAGACGGCGCCGGGTCTCGACGCCGTCGCCGTCGCGCACGCACATGTCGCACTGCTTGAACTCGCGTATAAGCGCCACGGGAAGCTCGAGAAGAGCGCGGCGTATTACGGCGAGTTGCTCGGCGCGCTGGATGCGCGGTTTGCGGAGGATAAGGGGTGGAGTGAGAAGAGGCCGGTGCTGGAAAAGTGGACGCCGGGCCTCAAGGACGGGGATGTGCGTGGGTGCTGGACGCCGCCGGGCAGGTTCGAGTGGGTTGCTGAGGGGGAGGAGAGCGTGGGGGAGAGGACGTGGAGGGAGGAGTTGGTTAAGAGGAGGGTGAGTGGGAGTTTTTGGAGGGATGCTGTGGGGAATGGGTGGGTTAATGGGGTGAATGGGAATAGAAACGGGGTTTTGGCGAGTGTCGGGAGTGAGTAGGTTGGGCTTGGTTTACATGAAGAGTTTGACGGTTGATTCCTAGGTAGCCTTTTTCTTTGTAATTTTTCAATTTCTCCTCATAGTCTGACCAAGATACAGACCCTTGTACATAAACTTCCCAAATTGCAACCTCATCTCCATCTCCATCTCCAACCAAAAACTCCAAACAGAAAGGGGGTATCACAACAATCACTCGCGGCACAACCATCCACCATCGCACCTCACTACCCTTTAACCCTTAACCAACCTCACCAACCTCCTAACCCTCCCCATCCCCTCCCCCTCGCTTTTCTCACTCTCACTCCCGCTCCGAACACTACACGCCTTGGAGTGCGCATAGTACGACTCCGGGCTCGTCGTCAGCGCCAGCGGCGCAGTCGTGTCGGGAACTGTGGCGGAGAGTTTGCGCCACGCGGTGCGGATGGTTGAGCGGTGGTCTGCGGGGGGTGTTAGTTAGTTGGTTGGTTGGTTGGGTGGGTGGGTGCGAGGAGGAGGGAGAAGGGAGGAGAGAGGGGGGAACGTACGGATGTTTCCGGCGCCGCCGCGGCCGTAGATGATGTAGGGGTCGTTGGGGGTTGTGTGGCGCATTTTGGCGGTTTGTGTGTAGAGGTTTGGTGTGGGTTGAGTCGGTGGTGTAGTGTAGTAGTGACGTTGGAGAATGGATTTGTAGTGATGCAACCCGGTTGTGTAAATACTGGTTACCGACGAGTAGGCAGGTATCCCAATATTCAATCCTCGCAGGACGTGTCGTGTGTCGAATGGGTTGAGCGCGGTGAATGTCTTGTGATTATCCCAGTCGATAGGATAAGTAGAGTAAAGCGGCGACGACAATGACAGTGATTCCGAAAAACCCAGAATCGGCGCAGCAGAATCGGCCTCGATATATACCAGAGCGCGAATTTCCGTAGACACACTGCGCGTTTCAATCCAACCAGATAAGTAGGTAACTAGAACGTGTCCAAAGTATATCAAAATCCCTCACCGGGCCCCTTGGCTATACATACCACATCCAGACACACATAGACAGACACAGACACACGCCGTCGTCACCAACGGCCCTCGTCACCGCCTACCCTACCCACATCCCCCTTGCCTTTCGTTTCCTTTGCCCCGGCCTGCCACGCCGATACCGTATCTCGCCCGCCCACTGTCCCCCGCCGTATCACATCGCGAGGCGCAAACCACTCAAGTAATACACGTACTGTACCTATCTACGTACCTACCTACGTATCGGCCCCCCAAGCCAGCTAGCTTGCTAGCCCCCGAGCGCACCCGACTCGGCCCCAAGCAAATGGCAGTGCACCAAGCAACGCTCAAGCTCGGCCAAGCCTCTCGCCGATCCGATCGCTTGGGGCGCCGCGGCCATTGGGGCTGCGCCGTGTTATCGAGTTTGTAAGTGCGATTTGTGTGTTGGCCGTTTTTGGCGCGGGGCTAGGCTTGTGCCCGGCGCAGTTTGTGGGCGGTTGGGAGGTTGGTTGTTGGTGGTGTGTGGCGAGGGTGACGTAGGTGTCTGGGGATGGGATGGGGCACAGCGATCTTGGGGAAAGGGTCCGTGTAACTATACCTAGAGCATAGGGGTGCTGGCAGTGTACGTTTTCGGTGAATAGAGATGAGGGGTATCGATTCTGGATAATACAAGCTTCGACTGTCTTGTCTGAGCAGCAATGTCGTCCACATTTCACAATCCGCTGTACCTAGAATTATCCGACCCGGGGTCAACAGCTTAGTTCCTCTCATATAACACCGAAACCAGTCGAGTTTCTGATCGCTAGTCCCAATTTCGCCTCCATCTTCTCTCGGGTGTCGTAATCGGGCAGATATAATTTGCCAAAGCACGTACTGCTCGTCGGTAGATTCTCCGTGGCACCACTCAGCGGCACAATGTTGAATGTGATGCTCTCGTAACCCGTGATAGGCACGCGATCAGATGCTGTCACGAATTCAAGCAATGCTCGACAGTCTTCCTGCGAGTACTGCGATACAATAGACCAGAAGGTGAGGATTGTGGGGTGGGTGGCTGAATACGTGTCTTCGTAGCGCGCGCATTTGCGGAGCGAGGGGATAGAGATGTGTTGCGTGCCTTCAATAAGGTGACGGAGAGTAGGCGGCGTGAAGAAGAGCAGACTGCGCGGGTGCAGACAGGTCATGAACCCCTCTTTGAAAGCGTGGAGCTGTGGGGCAACTGAAACGTAGGTCAAGTGACTGATGTAGTCCCGGACAAAGTCTGCACGGTTTTCGTTTGTGACCAAGGGCGGCTCTGTGTGGGAGAGTGAGGAGTCTGCGAGGACCGATGCCGATCTAGAGTCATGATGCGGGAACGGAGACTTCATGTCGTGGTCGACTTTCTGTCCGAATACCTCAAAGCTGAAGGCGTAGTCGCGCATGATGACATCTCCTACGTCGCCATCACTCCATGACAGAAGCTCTTCGAACGATTTCGACAGACTGGGCCAGCCGTCTCTGATGAGCTCGAGGCCTGTGTCGTCTTGTGGCGAATCAGAGGGTGGCTGAAGCAGGTAGCGATACAGTGCCAGAGGGAAGGTAACTGGCAGTGTGATGCCGTTGTAAACGGCAAGGCTGAACAGCACGCCGAGCATCTCAAATTTCCAGAGTGGCTCCAGTGTCCCGGGCTGGAACCACATCATTCGGGACTGAGCGTCGATGGTAAACATGCCTGGATTCGTTAGCAGATGCCTTACCACGGATTCCGGGAAAACTTACCGTTGTCGGGTCTGAATGCCTCGCTGAGCACCACGCGGAAGAATTCAGACGACACACCACCATGGTCCAAGCCAACCTCGCCCTCCTGCTCGCCCATCTTTACCTTCAATGGCTTTAGCAGCATCTTCTTCTCTTGCCCCCATATCTGGTCCAGCGTGTCTGTCAGGGGTTCTTCCCGGCTGACGTCGAGAACCAGGTAGTCCTGAAGTGTGACCTTCAGGCGATGCTTAATCGTGAATAGGTACGGCTCTCTTAGAATCATTTCGAGGGTCCGTTGCATTTGGTAAACGCGCTGAGTGTGGTCGTACTGGGCCATCATGCTCGTCAGGTTGATTGTGCGAAAGTACGCCACGAGATATTCGACTGGAAAGAGGTGCGGGTACTGGAAGATGTGGAGCGTGTTAGGCTGATTCTTCCAGTCTAGAAACTTGATGGGGTCTTCCGACGTATTGATACGCTCGTTGAAAAACGGAATTTCAAACATGTTGGAACGGAGGTTGAGTTGATGGCGCTTATGATCTGGGATTGTCAGTCTGGCAGCTGTACAACGGACGTGTTTTCCTCACATAGCTGGTCAAGAAGCCTCACAGCCGTACCCACGTTGGACCACTTGTTGAGCTCGACCTTGCCGTTCCACTGCTTTACGATTGTAGTTCTAAGCCACTCCATGAAAGTAGCTGTGATTGTCCAGCCAGGATCGTCACTTGGCTTTGGATTGACGCTCATCCTCCGCTTGTTGGCAAGTGCAACCTGTTCAGCTACTTCCAGATGCTTTGAAACGATGTCGGTAAAAGACTGGACGTTTACAGTTTCTCCATTGTCTTTGTTGTGCAGTGTTGCTAAAATATGCTCAAAGCAATTTCGCGTGCCAATGCCCCGGAGCAAGCGATCCGTAAGGCGGAGAGCAGGCTCGTATTCTAGTTCATCGATAATATTCAGGTAGGGATCGGCATAGTCGTCGCTGTTGGGCGTAGCATTGGGTATCACCACACCCCATGAGCGCAGCTTACGCAGTTGGTCCCAGGTGCGAGCCCAGCCGACTGGCACAAGCGAAGTCAAGGCGTGGATGCATATCATCACGACATGAGCTGCTTCTTGATCACTCAAATAGCGGGACTCTACAGGCGTGGCGTCCGTTTGTCTAAGAGAGTTTTGGAGGCCGTCTGCACGTGCACTTTTGCGTGAAGGCTTTAGCCGCGGGCTCTTCTGCCTGCCAATTTCTGGCGGCGGAGTGAACAAAGCCTCGACCGCGATCCAGAGCGCGTCGAAAACGAGAGCACCGTTCCGCTGGTTCCAGTCTCTGAAGGAATGGACTAGCCTAGCAGAGTCGAGATGCGGTAACGGCGAGTTGTCGAATGACTCGCTGTGGTCGTGGAAGGACTGGAGGAGCGTCTCTGTGTCACTGAGAGTATAGAACAAGGAACGATTGACAAAGGGTTTTGCAGGTCGGAAGTGGCGATTTGAATCATAGTCAACGACAAAATTGAAGTCGGTAGACTGGTTTCTGCGATGGTAGTGGACCTGCGTTTTCAGTCGGTCTAGAACATCGCAGGACAGCGTCGAGGCGACCATTACACTTTGGCCACTTGCAGCGGTCGGTAGTACATCTTTGCTGCCAGATTTGTCAACTGTAGGCGATGGGCTCACCCGAGGCATTGGCGGTATGCTCGCGCCGAGAGTGAAAGACTTCCTGCCTGTCTTGGTTATAGATAATCGTGGCGGCTCAGAGGAACTGTCGAGCGATGGGAGGCGCGTAGCAGCGGGCGGATGATAGGGAATCTTATGGACCTTTTCTGCATTCGCTGCAGGTCTAGGAGGTGATAAGGTAGATGCGCCCCGGTGCTGGGGTGCAAGGTTCTCGTGCGAGTGCTGCCGAGCAAGATTGCTGTTGTGGCTGACACGGGCAGTGGCAGGCTGGCTATTTGTAGGAGTGGACGACTTTGTCTGGTCCTCTGGGGCTCGCAGGGCAGCTAGTACTGACAGGGGGCTCGGGATTTGTTTGGAATACGAGTAGATGATGGTGACGCTGTCGTAGAGATTTTGGCCGAGAGACTTGACGTCTTTATTGGCCTGGTGGCGTTTGTTGACGGCATCTACGACGGTTTGTTGGGTACGCTGGCCGTCGGGACTGCGTGCGTCGAGCGACCACGGGGCAGGGTAGACGGCGTATTGGCGAGCGTCGGTGCTGGAACCGGGTCGCAGAGCGGTGCCGAGTGCTCCATCGATTTCGACAGCATTAGGGGCAACCTTGAGCTCATGGGGACAGAGGGCGGCGTGTGGGTTGTCCTGGGAGGCGAGGTGGTGGGCGAGGGCGCATGCGGTGAGATGGGTGGGGGGGCGGAGGGGCTTGGAGAGGTTGCGGCGGTTGCGGGAGAGGCAGGTGGGCGTGGTGCAGTAGGAGCTCTTGCAGCCGTGGAGGATCTGGGAGAGGAAGCTGTGGGGTGTCAGCGGAGGAGGAGGAGGAGGGGTGGGTGGGCGAGACGCACTGGCGGACGAGGTGCTGGAAGTGGCGCTGGCGGTGGACCTGGGCCGACTCGAGCAGGCGGCGGGCGTCACGGACGTCTACGGTGTGGGCGGGAGGAGACGGCTTCATGTCAGTGAGGCGGCGGTGGAGGTGGAGGTGGCGGTGGGGGCATGGTCAGGGGGAGGCTGGAGATGGATGATGAATGAATAGGTATAGATAGCTAGGTGAATAGGCACCTAGTAGTATCAGGTAGGTACCGCCTGTCAGGCTCAGGCAGGCTGGGGTAGTCTTGCGGGGGCCTTGGCTCCGTTCCGACCGCCGACGGCCGCCCGCGCTTAACGTCATTTCGCCCGCCCACCAACGTCGCGCTCTCAACTTTTTGCCGCCCATTCCCCAGTGCGCCCGCTGTCCGCCCATGCCGTGCCCGCCAGACGCTCGCCGCCCCTCATAAGCACCCGCCCGCCGTCGCCTGCACGCTGCGCTGCGCTCTTGGCCTGCTCGCCCGAGATAATTATAAATCGCCGGCCTCGCGGGCCAGTCATAGAGTGCAAAAACGCCGCCCACACCCCCACCTGCTAGTGAATTATTCTCCCAACTTTGACTTTGCGCCCGCCTTTTTCCCTCGCCTTTGCCCTCCTCTCTCTCCGCCACCACCACCACCACCCTCCTCCTCACTGCCTCCGCCTCAGCCTGCACCATGGCCTCTCAAGTCCCCACCCAGGCCAACATCCAGTCCACCCACCCCTTCACCTGCAACACATGTCAGGTCGCGTTCCGCTCCGGCGACCTGCAGCGCGCCCACATGCAGACTGACTGGCACCGCTACAACCTCAAGCGCCGCGTTGCCTCGCTGCCCCCTCTGTCCTCCGACATCTTCACCGAGAAGGTCCTGGCCAACAAGGCCACTGCTGCCGCCACAGCCGCAAAGGCCTCGTTTGAGAAGTCGTGCACCGTCTGCACAAAGACATACTACAGCGAAAACGCCTACGCCAACCACCTCAACAGCCAGAAGCACAAGTCCAACCTCTACAAGGCCGGCCGCGCCGCCCACACCGACGATGCCGCCTCGGTCAGCGGCTCCGTCATGAGCTCTGCCTTCTCTCTTGGCGAGTCCATGGCCGACTCTGAAGCCACGGCCAACGGAGACGCCGACAAGGACGTCGCACATGTCACAAAGGGCGTCAGCAATGCCACACTCGAGTCGGCCGACGACGACGCTGCCGACGACAACAGCTCCCAGGCGCCCTCCACCAAGCCCGTGACCGACCCGCTTGTCGACTGCCTGTTCTGCAACTACAAATCCCCCACCATGGCCCTGAACCTGAACCACATGGGCAAGTTCCACGGCATGTTCGTCCCCGAGAAGGAGTTCCTCGCCGAGCCAGAGGGTCTTCTCAAGTACCTCCACAGCAAGATCCACGAGGAGCACGCATGTATCAAGTGCCACAAGGTCGTCCACACAGCATCTGGCATCCAGACCCACATGCGCGACCGTGGCCACTGCATGATTGCCTTTGAGAGCGACATGGAGCTGGTCGAGATTGGCGAGTTCTACGACTTCCGCAGCTCGTACCCGGATGCTGCCGACTTCGACGCCATGCAGGATGCCGAGGTCGACGACTCGGACGACTCGACATCAACCACCGGCGGCGGCGTCAAGCTCGGCGCCAGGCGCGAGGCCAAGACGACGACCGAAGACGACGAGGCCATGTCCAGCGGCGAAGGCGAGGGCGACGACGGCTGGGAGACGGACAGCACCGTATCCAGCGTGCCCACCGACGAAATCGGCGCCGTCCCCATCGACCGCACCCACCGCCACAAGTCGCTCAACAAGTCGCGACACCACTCACACGCCGACCCCCGCCCGCACCGCGCGGCCGACGGCTTCCACTCGCACGCCCACCCCACCCCCGTCGCCGTCTATCACGATGAGTACGAGCTGCACCTCCCGTCAGGCCGCACCGCCGGCCACCGCTCGCTCAACAAGTACTACCGTCAGAACCTGCGCAACTACCCGGGCGTCGCGGAGCGCATGGAGGCCGAGCAGCGCCGGCTCACGGCCGCGACCGACGAGGACGGCGACGAAGACATGGACGACGACCGGCGCGGGCGCAACCGCGCGCTCATGTCGCGCGCCAACGGCGGCCTCGGCATGGTGGGCGTCAGCGAGACCAAGAAGAAGGAAGTCGCCGCCGTCGAGAAGCGCGAGCAGAAGCGCGCCCAGCGCCACCACACAAACTACCTCGCCGGCAACGAGCGCCGCGCAAACTTCCAGAAGCACTTCCGCGATCCCCTGCTGCAGTAGGCGTCGCCCGACAAGACCGCATCGTGCATGGAATGAGTTATGTTTACGAGCATGTTTTGGCGTTTGGTCCCGGTTGTTCGTTTGTGCTTGCTTTATACTAGTCTGAGGGGACGGATGGATGGGTGGATACCGTGGCGTCCTTGGATCCCCACGTGGAAAGGGAAAAGAGAGGGAAGGAAAAGAGAGGACGGGAAACGAATCGAAATATAGAGTAGAGTAGACGCGGCTCTGTGCCTGCCTGCCTATAGAGGCGCAGAAGGAATCAACAACTCTCTTGTGACTTTTTCTTTCCTTCTTTTTTTGTGCGTCCCGCTCCACGATGCTTGCATGCTATGCTATGCTATGCTATCCCGCGCCTCAATTCCACCAAAAACTCACGCTAAAACTCGCGCTCAGACTCCGCACGTAATGCCACCACCCAGGCGGTAAGTACAGGCACTCGCCGGGCCCCAGCACGCACTCGACGTACGCTGCTTGAGCGAAACCGGGGAATTTGCACTCAAAGTCTTTTCTTTCTTGCTCGTACTTTGTTGTTTCTTTTTCCTTTTCCTCTTCTTCTTCTTCTTTTTCTCCTTCTTCTTGTCCCTTTTCTTCTCTACACCCAACCTCAGCCTCAGCCCCAGCATCTACCCCCGCACCTCCAGTCCCTGTCCCCGTCCCCGTCCCAATCCCCCCTACAACCCCCAAGCGCATAGCAACGTCCAAGTCTACCGCACTCGTGTTCCCCATGTCGACGCCGTTCTCGTCCGTGCCCCGCGGGTACAGTACACCTGTCTGCGCGGGCGCGTACAGCCGGATGTACTTGTGCCCGACTACCTGCGCGAGTATGTTGTGGTACGGGTCCGTGTGTAGCGGCGAGACGGTGCCTGCGGGGCCGAACCAGGCGTTTAGGAGGGGGGTAGCGAGGCGTGGCGTCGTGGGAGGGGCAGAGGCGGAGGGAGAGGGAGAGGGGCACGGGTCCAGGTAGCAGTAGTCCGGGATAGCGAGGTCGGCGCGCAACGAGGGGATTTGGGTGAGGAGGTCGTGTTGGGCTAGGTAGCCTGGGACAGTGCGTTCTGCTGCTGGCGAGGACACAGCGAGCATGTACGTCTCCATGAACTCGCGCATGCTGAGGATGCGCTGCGTCCACGTCGGCGAGACGTAGCTGCTGCCTATCTCAACGGGCACAAGACGCAGCCCGTTGAGCGTCTGCGAAAGCAGATGCGCGGGGTCCGACCACGGACGCTCGTGCAGCGCCGGCCAGTGGCCGATGGCGTCTTCGATGACCAGCGGCGTGTGGCTTGCAGCGTTGGCGAGTTTGGCCTGGAAGCTCGCGAGCGAGGGGTTCGTGGCGCGGGGGATTGGATGGCGGAGGGTTGGCGCTGGGGAGGCGAGCGAGCTTGCGAAGGAGAGTCCAGGTGAGCGTTTTTGCCGCTTCGCTGCGCGCTGTAACGTGGCGGTGTCGGTCGTCGAGGGCGTACATGTAAAGGGCGACGGTAGGATTGTCTTCAGTGCCATGAACCACAATTCAATGACTTCCTCGCGCTGGGGCGCGCCCGTGAGAATGAGCGCCATGTCTAGGATCCTGACGACCTCGCCGACCCAACTATCCGCCTCGTCCACCTCTTTCCCAGCCTGCTCCTCTCCAAGCCTCACCGCCTTCCACAAGCTTGCGTCTACATGCAGCCTCCGCCAGCACGCTTTGACCTCTTTGTACGGCACGTCGTGCAGCTTCTGGTAGGCCAGCTTGAGGCACACGTCGGGCTTGGATGGCAACAGCGATAGCGCGGCGCGCCCGCACTCGCGGATCGCATCTTCTTTGCTAGCTGAAGTGAGTTCGTCGCGGGTTAGCTGGATGATTTCTTGGAGCGAAGGCGCCGCATCGTGCATGGCGAGGTTGAGGTCGAGGTTCGAGGTTGGTCAAGGTTTGGCTACTGCTGGGGCGCACGTGCTGGCTCCCGTTACTCTACCGGCCAATCCTCCAACGGCGATTCCACCAGTCCTGCTGGCTAAAAGCTTATTCCAAGTCCTGCTAATACTTTTTACACCAACCTAGGCAACAAGGCAGCTTTAAAATCCGAGTGGCATGCTGTCGGCCTCACCAAGCAATACCTTTAGTTCGCAGGCCAAGTGCAGAAATAACAACATCCAAGTATGCCTGCTATGCGGCAGAAACATTATATTCGAGCAACAGACTAACACTACGCTGTCTCACATCGAGCTGGATTATGGTGTTTATATACCCAAATATCCCGCCTTGATCCCAACACGACAGCGACCGTCGTAAAAACAAAAACGCCAACCGTGGGGGATATCGCGCTGCTACAAAGGAGTAAAGAAGACAGGAAGAGGACACCAACAAGCTATGCAGTAAGAAAAGCTCCGAGAAGCTAGGGTATCACGCAGAGGAAAAAGGTTTCGAAGGAGAAGACGAAAGCAGACCGCCAGCATCCTGTAGGGAGGGTCCGTCGTAGCTAGGATGCGTGTTTGTGCGCATTGTGGGCGCAGAGAGACGAAAAGAAAATAGGCCGCCGGTGTTCTGTGACGGGCGTTGCCCTTGGCTAGTCTTTGAGGGGTTGCGGTTTAGTGATACAGCTCGTTTGTGTCGAGAGGGGCGGTCGGCACGAGAGGCCAAGTTTGGAGTGATAGAGGAACGAGGTTGTTGTCCTTCGACCTTGATTGCGCCATCTTCGGAAAGCAAGCCCCCTGCATCTCGCAGCTGGGGTCCCGAGCGAGCAGACATCTCGTAGTCTTCTGATCGCTGAGACAGACGCGAAGAGCGTCGTCCTTGAGGAGGCTGTAACCGACTGTTCGGTATCAGCGAGTTGGAGGCTCGTGAGCCTCTCCGGGGCTGGGGAGCAAAGTCATGTGCAATGACCGAATCCGTTGGCGACGGCGATACAGGTCTCCCGGACTCTAGTAATCCTCCAACGTCGAAAAACGAGACTCGTCGGCCACTGCCAGCGCGTGGACTTGGCATCGGGTCACGAGTGTCGGACGTTTTGGTGATGGGCTCGCTGTTGTCTTGTGACGACGTCCCTTCACGAGCCGGAAACTGCCAGGTGGTGTTCGCAAATGGGCTGCCTTGTTTGCTGGCACCCAGCAGATCCAAGTCGGCGATTGGTGCTGGTCTTGCTGTATCCTTTTTCTTGTCTGACAGCTCCGGCCTGGTCCGATAACCCAGGGATCGCGCGAGATCCTCATCGCTGTCACATGGCTGAAGTGGGTGCGTGCGTGCCGATCCCCTGCGCTCCATGCTGTCGGTTGTCGAGGGTGCTTTGAATTTGGGTTTCTTGACACCTCTGTCACGAAGGAATGAGCCGAGAATGATGGCGTTGGACACGATGGTTGCGGCGAGGACTTCGGACGAGGCGAACATTGTGCGGAACTGTTGCAAGCCGCGCTTCTGGACCACCAGTGGCATGCGTGCTCCGGTGATGACAATCAGGGCTACCGACATGGAGAAGAGGGCAACGAGCGAAACTTTGCGCTTTATGGGCATGCCAGAGTGGACTATGATCGGAATGGGAAATGCGACAAGGAGGACGTCGGTCACAATGTCGGCGACGCCCATGGTGAGCAGCTGTGCGTAACCTTGTCGACATCGCGGCCCAGGGTCGGGGTGGACTTGCCAGTAATGGGTAAAAGGCTGGCACTCTGCAAAGGTCGAGATGAGTACGGCGGCGAAGGTGACTACAAGAAAGATGCGGATTCCACGCAGGCCCCACTCGTAGCCTCGTCTCCAGAAGCGTTGTGTCAGGCGCTTTAAGAATTCGGAAACGGTAAACTTGGCCATCCAGATGCTGGGGATACGTTAGCGTGGGCTTGACTGGTGCAACGGGGCGCACGTACAACATGGCGTAGAAGACGCGTGCTGCGAGGACCATGCGCGCACCAATTTCACGGTGGTGGATCTTGGTCGGGTCCGTCAGGGCAGAGGCGTCGACGTTGTTTGTGCCGTAGATGAGGACGACGTGGGCACAGCCCATGCGGGCCATGAGGGGGATGATGCTCCAGGCCATGATCTTGTCTTCGCGGAACAGCTGGTTGTTGCGAATGTAGCGGCCAGAGAGGCGGACAAGGATGATGCCGAGGGAGAAGACGGTGCACCACCAGCTGTAGAGCAGCGTCGGGTTGTTTGCGATACGGGTGCGGCGTTCGGGGGGAGATGCATTGTAGAGGTCGCGGGGGAGGATCATACTGTTCAGCAGTCCTCACAGACGCCCTCCTCCGGAGAGGGAGAGCTGCTGCAAGTCGCGTGCTCAGCAGGTCGAGGCGGCAATGGCGGCGGGTGCAAGACTGGCTCGTGCAGGAGCATGGACCATGTCGTTGTCGGCTTGCGTTGCTGGTCCCGAGCCGATGGGAAGGTTTGCGGGGATGGAGGTACGTGGGATCCAGGCACCAGGGCCGTGACGGTGACGCGTGTGTGGGCGAGGGGAGCAGCAGGGGAAAGGGGAGGGGAAGGGGTAGAGGCAGAGGCAGAGGTAGAGACGGAGGCGGAAGCAGGTGTAGAGGTATTAGGAGAGCTAGGCCGGGGAGGGTAGACGAGAAGAGGAGCCGTGTTATCGCATCGTGCCGGAGCGGGTCGAGGGAGAGAGTGTGGCTGTGATAGCGCGAGGAATATCTCTCAGCACAGCTGGGCGTCACCCGCTCGTTATCTGCTGCCAGCCTGCCAGCCTGCCGAGCGTCTTGGTGCCGGTGGGTGGGCGGCGCAACCGATGTGCGCCAGAAGTGTCTGCGTGCTCGCCTCAGACGTGTCAGAGTGGGCGGCGTGTACATGGCCTAGCTGAGAACGTCCTTGTCGTCCTCGATGGGCCCTCGGCGCTCTGACTGGCCGCAGCAGTGTCAAATAGTCGCGGCGCTGACCGCCTGCCTGCGCAGCTTGATCGCTTGGTCGGCGAGGCGCGGTAACTTTGTCACAGTGACCATGGTGCACAGAGTGCGGTGTGCCAGCGCTCCACGTCGGCCTGCTTTGCGGTGTTCGACGATATACACTGGCTGCGAGCTCTGCCTCTGCTGGCTGCTCTGGTCTGCTGGCGGCCATTGATCGTCGCCGGCATGCTGCAAACGTGTGCGCATCAGGCGAGGGTCCGCGGTTATTCATCCCACGCCTCGCGTGGGCGGCCTTTTCCCCGCCTGGGGGCGCTGTCGACTCCGACCGTGCCAAAGCCGAATGCCTACCTGCTGTCAGCTCGCCGCCTAGGCACCCAAACCGTCGCCCGAGGCTGCCTCTCAGCTGCAGTCATGCCACCCGGATGCGTACGCCACGGCACAAGGCGAGGATTATGATACTGCTCGCGTGGGAGCTACACCAAGCGGCCGCTGTCTGATGCGCCGATCATGGTCGAGCTGCCCTGCTCGGAGCGCAATATCTGGGGCCGAGTATTGACAAGGACCCTATCAGCAACGCCCAGCCACCCGACTGTCCGACTGTCCAACCGTTCAACTGTCCGACTGTCCGACTGTCCAACAACTGTCCAACAACTGTCCAACAACTGTCCAACAACTGTCCAGCGGACCACCACGCTTCAGCTGTATCGCAGTATGCGACGCTAGCCACAACTAGAGCTGATGCATTGCCTGTAGGGGCGTGTGTGCTGTAACCCGACAACGCCACCTACAAGCAGGACCGAGTCGGGAGGTAGGCAGACAGGCAGAGGGCGGCAGGTGAGTGTCGGGCGAGTGCCTGTCGGTTTTTAGGTGCCTATCTGTGTCAAGATCAAGACAGATAGGTGTGAGCACGTGCGCAGCCGTCACATGCGTCACAGGCCAGTAGGGACCACGGCGAGATAGCTGCGAGTCATAGAATTAGAGGATTGCAGGATCAAACACGGTGGACATGACTTGGTGTGTGTGTGTGTGTGGCCTGTGTGTCGATGTGTATGGGAGGTGTGTGTCCGAGTACCTAGGTAGATGTTCGTCATGACGAAGCTGCAAGCTGCAAGCTGGGCCCAGGCGGATCTAGGGATCCAGGCTGCGAGAGCGACCCACGCAAAAGTGGCCGTGGAGCTGGCCTGCCCACGGGGAAAATTCTCTCGGAAGCCGTCGAATGGTGCAGTATGGGTTTGGGTATGATTCTGGTATTTCTTCAGGGCAAAAGAAACACGGCGGCTCGCACGCCAAGCCTCACCTTCACATGCGAAACAGCAATCACGGCATCACCACGAGGCAGCGGGTGGAGCACCCGGCACCTCACACAGCACGCTTTCGAGGAAGCCGGTAGGGTCTAGCTCTCTGGCATCAAGGCAAACGTGTCAAAGAGAAGTGGAACGCAGCGGAACGGTTCACATCGCGTAGCAGTGACATAATCGGGCTCTGCTGCTAAACACACGCGCCATTCCGTCATAGCGGGAAACTGGAACATTCAATATTCTGCGCACACGACAGTAGTCGCGCCTGCCCACAATTCCAACACTTTCTTCTTCCCACACTCCTACATCCTCCTCCCACTACTCCAATCCTGCGCAGCTCCACCTTCTGCTCTTCCTACCTGCACCCTCCCAGCTGCACACGTCTACAATCATGTCTGCACCCCAAGTAGAACTCACCAGCACCGACCTGTCGGACCTCGACCCCTCTGCCTCTGTCAACCAGCACGCAGAGCCCGCTCCCGCTCCTGCTTCCACTTCCGCCGCACCTGCAAACGACAACGTGGCTTCCGCGCAGCAGACTGCTGTCAACGCAAAGAACAGCATAATGGAGTGTAAGGTATGTCGAGTGGGACAGAAAACGCCTCCAATCGTTGCCGAGCCCAACTAACGCCAACAGTTATCTGCAGCTCCCACACCACCCGCTTCTCTCCCTAACACCCCGCAGCAGCACAAAACGCCATGGCCGCCGTACAGAACCACCCCTCGGTGCAGAGCGCAAAGGACACTGTCATGAACGGTGAGGTGAGTGCACAAAAACACCTGCCCGTGCTTCTCGGACACTGCTAACAGCTGCTTATCGTAGACGCCCAACTAGCCCAACTCCTCTCCATAACTGACTCTTGCAGGACCCGTCGCGCAACAAGCCAAAGTAGAGAGCATCAAGACTCGTGATGAGTTCGCTGACCTCGCAAACTCCCGCACCATCCCCGACCACAAGACAGCTACTGGCCAGAACCTTACCCGTAGGCAGCCCTGCAGCGCATCGCCTTGATGTACCCAAGACTAATACCGGCCAGACTACCACAGCATGTTCTATCGTCTCCTGAGCTGGAAGAACCCCCGCGCAACCGGAATCTCATTCGCCGCCGCCATCATCTTCATCTTCGCCGCCCGATACCTCAACGTCATCCGCTACATCTTCAAGGCTCTCTACCTGACACTTGGTGTTACTGCCTCCGCCGAAGTTGCCGGGCAGCTTGCTTTCGGCCGGGGTTTGACCTCGCAGTTCAGACCGCGCCAGTATTTCACCATCCCCAAGGCTTCGCTCGAGCGCCTGCTGGACGATGTTGAGCAGCTCATCAACTTCTTCGTTATCGAGTCTCAGAGGATCGTGTTTGCCGAGAACGTGTACACGACCGTCGCTGTAAGTGCCATCTACAAAATTCAGGCAGTCAGCTAGGCAAGCGTGAACGCCCGCTTGAGCCTCTTCCCAGCTCTCTTCTCTTCCAGCCTGTAAGACCATTCTCTAATATCTTCTCTAGGCCTTCTTTGCTTCCCTGATCTCGTACTTCCTCATCAAGTTCGTTCCTCTCTGGGGATTGGCCCTGATCGCAACCATCATCACCTACCTTGGCCCTCTCATCTACCTCCAGAACAAGGAGGTCATTGACGCCCAGCTCGAGAAGGGTTACAACATTGCCAACCAGCAGGCCACCCAGCTCAAGGGCCTCGCCAACCAGCACGCTGGTAACGCTGCCAAGACCGTCCAGGGCCTGACCCAGCAGTACACCGCCAAGGCCCAGGAGACGATCAGCCAGTACCGCGGCCGCTCTACCTCGCCCGAGGTCAAGAAGGAGGACTTCCCTGTCGCGCCCAAGCACGAGCTTCCTACCGAGAAGGTCTCGGTGCCCGAGGTCGACGAGGAGCCCAAGCTCGTCCCCCAGACTGCCTTGTAAGCTTTGAGTCTTTAGCAGCAAACGCGGGGCTGCCCTCAACCAACCTCCAACGGCTCCGCACGGTTCAGCCGTCAGATATCTGGGTCTAAGTCAAGATCCATCGCCCTCATACGCACATACATGTTCACGACGACACGGATGATGAATCTTACGCTCAACCCTGAAATTGAACATACCAACGCACTTGTATCATGTTCTCTTCAAAAGCACATTGCAACTTGTACTTGAGCGTCAGCATGCTCCCTTTTCCGTTTCCATGTTTCTTCTAGGTCGTCTACCCAGACTCTTGTGGCGCAGGTTCCTCATGGGCTTGTCGGAGTCGAACCTCCATAGTTAGGTGTTACCGGCATAGTAATAACAGCTGTCTTTGCAACCACTGAAACAACGTGTCGCTGTGTGATGCTATGTGTTTGCGAGCTTGTGCAAGGTTTTGCGGGAGGCATTGTAATCAGCCATCATAAACCAATCCCGGCCCTCTTTTCTGGTGTCATAGCAGGCGGCCTGAAGGTGAGACATACGCGGTCACCGGGAATCGATAGAGCCAATTATAGAGCGTGCGCAGGCTAAACCGGATAGATCTGCAATGGGCCGTGCGTCTAGGCAGCCGCCTACCCCGTTGCATCAGCACCGCCTCCCCCGTTGCATCAGCACCGCCTCATCCACTTCGCCGCCGTGACACTCGAAGGCGAACCAGTCCTTTAACCCTCATCGCCGCGCCGCTCCTTTCCATTCGTTCTCCTTCTCGCAACAACCCCTACAACCGTTGATTTTCCGCCTTTGTCGACAGCACCATGTTAGTAGACGCTGTCCGCCGCGGACTCTCGCATCCGCATACGACATCTTTTGTAAAGCGCGCCATTCAGGGCGAGGGCAACCATGAAGACATCAAGATTTCCGGCTGGGCCTTTGCCCTTCTCTATGTGAGCTTCATGGCAAGTATGGTCTTCATGACCATGGTGAGTACCCTTTCTCCTGAGTCGCCACCACAACAGCGCTGACCCCAACCCAGCTCTCGTACATGCTCAAGGAGGTCGTCACCACGCTCTGCATGGTCGAGACGCCCCACGCTGCCATTACCGTCTCGCCGTCCACCTCTGAGTCCGCCGATAAGGGCGAGAAGGAGGGTCTTCTTGAGGCTGGTCCGACCATCACCCTCGTCCACCAGAAGCCCATCACCTCGAGCATCCGCGCCACCATCACGCACGTTGTCGCCAACGCCGGCACCTTTGCACGTTTCAGGGGCTTCAGGGTTCACGCCATGTACAGCCTGGCCTTCCTTCTGGCTGCCGAGTTTTTCGAGGCTGCTCTCCCGCGTGTCCCTGGTCAGGCCATCCTTGTCAGCGCTCTCTCCGGCGCAGTCCTTGCCAACTTCCACGCCGTCTGGACACACCGTGTCGTCTCCATGCCCACGACAAAGAGCTTCTGGCAGCGCCTCCCTTCGCAGAGCAACTGGAAGACGCTCGCCCTCCCTGCTGCCATCTCCGCCAGCATGCCCTACGTGTCCGTATACCTGACCATCGGTGTCGGTGCTCTCCTTGGTCTGCACCGCGAGAACCCCGAGCAGTTCCACAGGTACAGCAGTGGCCAGCTGGCCTGCCTCGCGATGCGCGTCGTCGGCGTCGCCATCTTCGGCCTCTTCTGCTCGCTGTTCCTGTGCCTGCCTGCCATCGTGACGCTCGTCCGCATCGAGGCCTCGATCCTGCCCGAGGACGAGGACACGATTGTGCCCTTTGACCGCACCTTTGACGGCAAGGCCGTCTCGCAGATGCACGGTGGCAGCGGCAAGGTCGGCTTCCTCGATGCGTGGCGCAGCTTCAACTGGGAGGCCCGCCGCCGCCTGATCAAGCTCTTCGTCAAGGTCTCGCTCATCATGCTCGGCGCCTTCTTCTTCGTCGCTCACATTCTCGCCTTTGAGGTCTTTGCCATCTTCGGCTCACAGCTCGGACAGCTGCTCGCGCAGCTTAACCGCGAGGACTTCCTTGACATCAACTAAATCCGAGTCGGGGTGAGAGCTAGCTTCATAGCAGCGTTGCAGCATGGGACAGTCGCGTGCCGACGGTTCGTGAGCGCAAACGCATTATTTACGTAGGGTTAGATTGGGTTGCACAAGCAAGCTGGCGTATTCTGATTTCTGTTGTTTTGGGGTCGTTTTGGCCCTGGTTCTCTTTTGTTCAACTACATAACTACAAAGTAGCAATACCAATCTCCATTTATTGCACATACATGCGTCTTCTCTTCGGGTCATGGTTTCCGCAAATAATCAGCCGACCCCCCCTCCACGTTCGCAAGAGCCATTAAAATCCAAACACGCTCGCCCTTTATGTCATCCACGTATATGGCACATCACCGTCACGCACAAGACACTACACTCTCAAGGAGAAGAGCAAGAGAAAGAAAGTCTATTCGTTCCAGAAACCCCCTCGTTCAATTCCTTTCCCTTCCCTTGCTCCACGGGGAAAGAAAAAAAGCCATACCAAAGACCCCCCGCCTCGAACGAAATCGAGGCCTCCTGGATGATTTCTATAAACGATTTGCCCGACCCCATAAAAACGCCATGCCACGCTATGCTATACTATGCAATGCTTGCTTCAAAATGCTAAAATGCTGCAAATATGCTTTGCCCCGCTACACATCGCCTTGTGTCTTGCGCCTCCGTCTGTGTCTGTGTCTGCATGCGTGCTGGTAGCAGCGGGCCAGGATTTTTCCCCCCGTGTAAATGACGTTTAACTTTTTTGTTTTGGTTGCCGTACGCCGTTACGCCTTACTCCGCTCTGTTTGTCGAGGGTCAAGAGTTGTGGTGCAGGGAATGTGAGCGGGTATTCGCGCTCGTGAGCACTCAAAATCGCCCTCTTTCGCTCTCCATCATAGCAAATGACACCTCCTTGCGCGGGCTTTCCGTCTTCACGCCAAAGAGTCCCGACTCCACCCCGGCCTTGAGCTCAAGCTCGGCTTTCTCCTGCCCTGTGATGACACCCTTGAGAACGACCTCCAGATCCGCGAGGCGCACAGGCTTGATGAGGAAGAGGTTCACGCCGCTTGAGTTTGCCTCTTGTTGTGTCTCGGTGCTGGCTACACCCGTGAGCGCAATAATGGTGACGGGAGGGAGCCCGTTGCGAATCTCATGCGCACGGATCTGGCGTGTTGCTTCCAGACCGTCCATCTCAGGCATGTTGATGTCCATGAGAATCACGTCAATGCGAGATTTGTTATCAGCGAGAGCGGCTTTGGCAGACGCGCTGTGTGCTGGAGCGAGAGCCGAAGGTGCAGTCTGGACTGATCTGTACATCTCAAGCGCTTCGAGTCCGTTGACTGCGAGGACGTGGCGATGGCCTAGTTTCTCAACAAAGGTACGAAGCAGTCGCAGATTGATCGGATTGTCATCGACTGCCAAACAGTTCAACGATCGAGTGGGTACCGAGTAAGCCGACTTCTTCGCGGGGCTTGACTTGACCGAGCGTATTTCGGGAGCACTAATCGCTGAAATTAGATGCGGCCGAGATTGTTCCCTGATACGGGCAAATGCGTCAGGGCTTTGAGGTGGCGTGTTCTCGCCGATGCTGAGTTGCGAGATCTGCTGGAAAGAAGACTCGGCATCAGCACCCGCCGATTTACGATTCATATGACGCTCAAGGCAAGACGAAAGAGCCTTTGCCATCTTGTGGGGTCCAACAGGCTGGCCAATGCATTCGAACACAATGCCCGGGACGGTGATAGCTGTGGCCGACTGTGCAGACGCCGCTCCTTGACACACGACGATGACTGGAGGAGTAGGGGAGTTCTTGGGGACTTGGCTGTGGTGAGCTCGCAGCCGTTTCGCAGCTGATTCGGTAGCAATGACTAGGTCCGGCGCTGGCGCGTCCGCACCATCCTCGACCGTTACCATCCCAAACCATTCGTCACAAAGACTGTCAAGCGCCTTCAACATCAGCTTCGTCGCCGTCTTTCCCTTTAGGCTCTTCACGTAGTACTCTTCTTCCTCGTCAAACCCTTCGAAACGGACTTTCAATCCTCGAGTGCGCTTGCAAACCTCTCGTAGCTGTCTTTCCTTCTCTTTCTCCGGCTCCCTAGGACAGAATGTAGGCGACATGATGGATTCCTTCAGTGGACAGCTAACCGTGAACTTTGTGCCTCGTCCCTTTTCGCTCGTAACCTCAACCTCGCCGCCCAGAGATTCGACAATCTGTTTGACGATACTCAGGCCCAGACCGGTACCCTGACTCAAAGGGTTTTCTTGTGCAAAGGAATGGAATAGTCTGTTGTTGATGTAATCCTCCGCCATTCCAATACCACTGTCAGTCACTGTCAAGCGAAACTCTCTGTGACCGTCTGTGATCTCGGACTTTGGCATGAGCTGGAGCTTGACTTTGATGTAGCCCGCAGGGGTATACTTCAAACTGTTGCCGAACAGGTTCATGATGACGCGTCTCCACGCACCAGGCTGGGTCCGGAAAATGTAGTTTTGGCCGTGATTGATGTCCAGGATCAGCGTGATTGGAGGAATGTTGGACTTCTGGGGACGCAACTCGTACGTCTGCGCTGCTGTCTTGGCGTAAGTATAGCCAGCAAAGACACTTTCAACCACGTCCTCGGCCAGGACGCTCATATCGACGTCGTTGATCAATGTCATGATATCATTTGTATGACCTTGGCCGGGGCTGATGATCTGCTTTTGGCTTTGTGAGCGCTTCTTCTGACGCTTCGAAGTGCCCCGGGTTAGATTGTTGATTTTTGCAAAGTCGAGAACATGGTTGATAGTCTCCAACAGCGTCTTGCCGCACGTTTCAATCGTCTGGATGTGGCTTGTCTGTTGACCGTCCAGATTACTGTCTTTGAGAAGATCAGTCATACCGAGAATTCCGTGGAGCGGTGAGCGTAGCTCGTGACTGATGGAAGAGATGAAGTCGGCCTTCGCAGCGTCCGCCAGCTTGGTGTCCAATCGCGCGACTTCAGCCATGACAGAGTTACTAAAGGCTGACAGATAGCTAAGTTCTTGTTCGCTGGTAAAGACACGCATGGGATCTGAACTCCAGATGATCGCACTGGCAAACCAGCGGTCGCGATGAGGATCCCACAACGGATACAGCACGAGGCTCTTGGCTTTGGGGAATACGCTTCGGAGAAAGTTTTCATCGTCTATACTTCGTGTCGATTCGGTCTTGCGTGATACGTAGAAGGGGAATCCGTCACATGCTTCGAAGTCTCCGGGGCCTGAGGGCGAGTTGATTGGCGCAGAAGGTTCGTCGTCGTCAAAATTGAAGATCTGTCCGTGTGAGTATGACCGGAGAAGATGTCGCAGAACGCTTTCCGACATGGAGTATTCGTTGTCAGACAGATCCATGGACCCATGTTTGCTTTTACCCAATGATGCCCCGAGAAGCACACAGGGTTTGTCAGGCTCTGGTAACTGCTCAGACACAAAGTCATCGTCGACGAGCCCTCCAAAAGTACTGATCTTGGCATCGAAGAAGGCAACACCGTCCGCTTCGGTAGCGTCAACGATCATATTCGCTGCTCTGGTAAAGGCAGCTCGGACTTCGGGGGCGATTTTGTCTTTCTGCTCCCCCTGACTGGAGGACGTCGCTTTCGTTGCTGTGTCCGAGACGGGGGCCTCCGGTACAGTTTCAGATACCGGTGTTGTTATCTGGGGTGGATTCTGTAGACTAGAGGTCGTAGTTGCTGTGCTCTTGGCGGTCGGTATGCTCGAATTGCTACTGTCGCGTCGGTCGAGTACCGGCGAGTCTTGGGTGGCACTTGAGACGGTTGATTGACGCTGCCGTTGTAGGGCCGTCGGGTCGATCAGACCGACAGATGGCGTATCCCAGGGGTCCTGCCACCAATCCTCGAGACCACTCTTGCCTTCAGCAAACGAACCAAGGCTTTTGACCATAATCTTGCCTCTGCGCTGATCTTCGGTTGCTCTTGTCATCTCAAGATGGCGCATCAC
This sequence comes from Neoascochyta sp. HWLR27, assembly GCA_019775935.1. Classification (NCBI taxonomy): domain Eukaryota; kingdom Fungi; phylum Ascomycota; class Dothideomycetes; order Pleosporales; family Didymellaceae; genus Neoascochyta; species Neoascochyta sp. HWLR27. The sequence continues at coordinate 51,733 of WODD01000256.1, forward strand.
AGTCCCGGCCATGTCTCTCAGAAATTCGAGTTCGTGGTCACTGAGGCCGTTTCGCGGCTTGTCGTCCAGCACGCAGTAGGTGCCAATGTTGTGCCCACGCGGACTACGAATAGGCACACCAGCATAAAATCTGGAGCGTAGAGACCCTGTAACAGCAGAAAAGCGTTGGAAGCGCGAGTCCTCTGATAGATCGTTCACGACGAGTGTGGGAATGCTACGTGGGTCTTCGAATGGAATGCCTGGCACAGCAGGGGCCATGTTGACGGTGTAGTAGCATATGCTCTTCTCCTTGGCAAATATGGTGTTCCCCCAGCACAGGGAATCATGTGCAAACTCGGGCTGGCCGCTGTGCAGGGACAGGCTCTTGGTGGCCTCGGCCAGGATGTAGCAGTGCTTGCGGTCGAAGAAGGAGATGACACATCGTTGCGTGTTCAGGCGAAGGGCGCCGAGCTGTGCGAAAGCGGTGAGGGCGCGATCCTCGGAGGGTTTGGGTGGGAGATGGTGTTCGAGAGAGGGTGGGAGCTGGTGTTCAAAAGAGGGTGGGGAGGTGGGCCGTGTGGGTGGGAGATTGGGCGGGAGGTCATGGAGGTCGTGGACGGGCGAGGGCGAGGATTGGCGGGTTGCCAGGCTGCCTGAGGTGGTTCTTTGAGGGTAGTACCTGAGGGGTGGCGGGTTAGCTGCAGCCCAAGCAGAGACATGTCTCGGTATCGGTGTCGGGATTGGGGTCCTCACCTGTAGAACTCGCGCTCCTTTGCCAGGTCGGCGTGCTCCATCTTGTGTCGCTTGTGCTGCGCCGGAGGACGGGCGGAGGGATGGTCTTGCGGGTGAAGGGCAGCCATGGTTTAAGGGTCCGAAGATCAGGATCAGAGGTGCCTGGGCGAGGCACTAGATTCCAGCCCGTCGGGCGCTTGCAGTCAAGAGGGCTCGAAGTTTCGAGCTGTGGACTGCGGTACAGAAAGCGAGCGCCAGTTATGCAGGGCAAAGCCCAAGTGGAGCAGGACCGCAGCTAGCGGCGACGAGGGGGAGAACAAATGAGCGCGCGCGGGCTCTCTGGTGCACGCCGTCTGCGGCCCCCGGTGGCGGTCAGACGGCGGCGTTTTTGCAGATTGCCGTTTCGTGGAGCCTAAGCTGGGCTCAGCCGCGCTGGTGTAGATCCCTCTCTCTCGCCGTGTGTTGAGTCGCAAGCTAGTGGCCGCTCGCTCGCCAAGCCATCTTATCGCGCGCCGCTAAGCGGAACCGGCCTCCGACCCCGCGCATGCCGCCTGCCACTTCTGGACAGCAGCAGCCCTCCACCCACGCCCGCAGCAGCACCACCACCAGCACCCCCGCCATGAAGCTCATCACCGTCGCCACCTGCTCCCTCAACCAGTGGGCCCTGGACTGGGAGGGCAACCGCGACCGCATCCTCGAGAGCATCAAGGTCGCAAAGAGCCGCGGGGCCACCATCCGAACTGGGCCCGAACTCGAAGTCCCTGGTACGACATGCCGCCTCAGACACCCAGCCACGACCGAGAGAGAGAGAGAATGACTTGACCGTTTCGCTGACCGTCCGCAGGCTATGGCTGTCTTGTGAGTCTGTCACCGTGTGAGCCTTCTCGGATCCGTGCTAATCACGTGCTCTTCACCAGGACCACCACCTCGAGATGGACACGATCCGTCACAGTTGGTCCATGCTGGCCGACATCCTGATGGATCAGTCTTGCCATGGCATTCTGCTGGGTATGTGCGAGCTTGCTTCTCACTCTTCCAACCACACTGCACAAGGACACACCAGTCTCAAGAAACGTGCACCACAAGACATGACATGTCCTAACTCCGCTCAGATATCGGTATGCCGGTGCTGCACCGTGGTAACCGGTTTGTCTGCACCAATTAGCCCACCATACACCCCAGTTGACCACTGCAGATACAACGCTCGCATCATCGCCCTCAACTCTCGCATCCTGTTGATCCGGCCCAAGCTGAGTCTTGCCATGGATGGAAATTACCGTGAAGGCCGTTATTTCATCCCCTGGAACCGGCCGCAGCACGTCGAAGAATACGAGCTGCGAGAGCTGCCCGATGAGCTGCTGAAACTCCAAGGATCGACCACCGTGCCTATTGGAGACGGCATCGTCTCTGCACTTGACTGCACAATTGGAGCTGAGACGTGCGAAGAGCTCTTCACTCCCCGATCGCCGCACAACGACCTCTCCCTTGCAGGCTGCGAGATCATCACCAATAGCTCTGGAAGCCATCATTCGCTACGCAAGCTGGATACGCGCATCTCGTTGATCCAGGAAGCTACCCGAAAGTGCGGTGGCATCTACCTCTATGCCAACCAGCAGGGGTGCGATGGAGACCGATTGTACTATGACGGCTGCGCCATGATCATCGTCAATGGAGAAATCAAGGCTTTGGGTACCCAGTTCAGCTTGACCGATGTCGAAGTCTTAACAGCGACGGTCGATCTCGAAGAAGTCTGGTCGTACCGCTTTGCACCCTCGAGAGGCATGCAGGCCATTGCAACCCCAGAGTACAAGCGCGTCAAAGCAGACTTCCGCCTGTCCCCTGTAGGTGACATCTTCGACGTCGGCTCTGTACCAACACCGACACGATCGCTTCGGATCCATGCACCGGAAGAGGAGATTTCTCTGGGGCCGGCATGCTGGATGTGGGATTACCTCAGGCGCAGCGGTGCAGCTGGATTCTTTATTCCGCTTTCCGGAGGTCTCGATTCAGCTAGCACAGCAACACTCGTCTACTCTATGGCAAGACTCGTTGTCGAGGCTGTCGAAGCTGGCAACGAGCAGGTCAAGAAGGACATCCAGCGCATAGCTGGACCCTACCACCCCGAGGGATGGCTTCCCAAGACGCCCCAGGAGGTTTGCAACGGACTCCTTTGCACCGCCTACCTTGGCATGAAACAGCAGTCTTCGCAGGACACTCGTAGCCGTGCCAAGCGCCTCGCCAGCGACATTGGCAGTTACCACGTCGATATGGACATCGACAACGCCTTCCACAGCATCAAGAACTTCATGCCCGAGACAACAGGCTTCACTCCCCGTTTCCGTAGCGACGGCGGCGCTCCCGCAGAGAACCTCGCTCTGCAAAACATCCAGGCCCGAACCCGCATGATCGTCAGCTACTACTACGCGCAGATGCTGCCGACAGTACGCCAGCGGCCGGGAGGCGGTGGCCTGCTCGTCCTGGGCTCCTCCAACTGCGACGAGTGTCTGCGCGGCTACCTGACCAAATACGACTGCTCGAGCGCTGACATTAACCCCATCGGTTCCATCAGCAAGACGGACCTGAAGAAGTTCCTAGGCTGGTCGCAGACAGCCTTCTCGCTCCCGATCCTGCAAGAATTTCTCGACGCGACCCCCACGGCCGAACTCGAGCCCATCACCGACGACTACGTGCAGTCGGACGAAGTCGACATGGGCATGACGTACGCCGAACTGTCCGTCTTTGGCCGCCTGCGCAAGGAGGCCCGACTCGGCCCCTACAGCATGTTCCTGCGCCTGCTGCACGAGTGGAAGGACCAGTACTCGCCCCGCGAAGTCGCCGACAAGGTCAAGCGCTTCCACCACTTCTACGCCATCAACCGCCATAAGGCGACGGTCATGACGCCCAGCTACCACGCCGAGGCGTACAGCCCGGACGACAACCGGTTCGATCTCAGGCCCTTCTTGTACCCTGCGTTCTGGAGCAGTTGGAGCTTCAAGAAGATTGACGAGGTGGTGGCGACGCTGGAGGAGAAGGCTGGGAAGTAAATTAGGGGAAGACGTGCTGTGTTGGGTGGGTATGCGGAGGTGCGGTTGTAGATGGATAGATTCGTAGACGGTGTGTATAGAATGTGTTTCGTGTCCGCAATTATATGTCCGCAATTATAATCCTACATAAGAAGTGAAGGCGTGCAACGCCATAACCAACTCCGGCTCATGCTAGCCGCTTCATGATACGCGTATGTACTCTTTTGCCCGCCATGGCCACCTTATTGCAGCACAATCTCCTTCCTGACGGGCTCCTGGCGCATCCACGCATCCTCGTGTATCCTCGCAATCGCGACCCTCTCAGCAAACTCACCCACCCATCGAATGAGCATGACATTCATCATCTTCCACGGCCCGCTCTCGAACTCGTCGTCGTCGAAATCCACAACTTCCTCATCCCACACAAAGCGCTCACCGTTCCACAGCGGCGTGCCGGGCGGATGCATAGTCGCGACGCGCGGCCGCCTCGTCTGGACCGCCGCCTCGTGGCGCAGGTTGCGCGACAGCAGGACGAACTCGTAGGGCCCTGCGGACGAGGGCTCCGAGATGGCGGCCTCGCGGTCCATGATGACGCCGCAGTGTTTGCCAGCGGGGCTGAGGAGCTGCGAGCACGCGATGTCGGCGCCGCTGTAGTGCAGCTGGTCGGCGGTGAAGCCTTGCGCGGAGATGGTGGACGCGGCGAAGCGCAGGACGTTGGAGGCCGTCGTCGTGTCTGTGCCGCGCGGCGCGTGGAAGTAGGGCGGGTAGCGCACGCGCACTGCGTTGCTGCGCTTCTCGCGGCGGATTGTGTACGGTGCCGAGGTCGGGCCGATGTGGAATTGGGTGATTTCTGAGCGGAACCATTCTGGTGCGTTCCGGGGCAGGTCCGGGCAGCTCGTTGGGTCGAAGGGGAAGTTGATGGCGCCCGAGTGCCCTGTCCAGCTCCACGACGGCTCGCTGGAGTCTTTCCTTGTGTGTGGACCGGCTGGACACCAGAGGAGGGAGAAGTCGAATACAGCTTCCGGAAGGCCGTGGATGAATTGGCCACCGCAGTTCTTGGTTAGGGTTTTGGTTGCTTTCGCAACATCTGGGGAAAGGTGCGACTGTTCGGTTGCGGCTTTTGTGGTGACGAGCTGGTTGTAGGCTTGGAACCCGTAGAACCAGTCTTCTGCATCTTTGAGCTCGCGAGGCTGCGACTGCTCCTGTGCGCTTGATGTGGACCTCAGGCTTGCGTTTGATACTGAGCGGAGCCTGTTGACTATGTCTTTAAAGGGCGCCGAGTTTCCGGATGTGGCGGAGCGCGAATCGTCGCTGTTGCTGGATTTGGAGGACCGACGCAAAAGGCTGGGGATAGGGCTTGCTGGCCGTGAATCTGATTCCTGGACTGATTTCTTCCGTCGTGTGAATGAGCGACTCATCCATGATGGCGATAAGCGGTCCGTCGATGAAGGAGCTTGAGTGGACATGATGAGAAGTGACATGGAGGAGATAGATGTGGAGAAAGGCGATGTATGTGGGCCGGCTAGTCTGAATGGACGGGTGAAGTATGTATTGTGAAGGCGGTAGGCTGTGTTGGAAACGCTGATGTGGGATGAGAAAAGAAAGCGCCTTTGGAGACGGCCTTGTCCTTTTACCTCAGCGTAGATGAAAGTTTGCCGCTGATAAAACTGCGCCTTCGAGTGGCATGTGTCGCATCTCAGGACGCGAAACCGGGCTGTGCAAGCAGTCTGGCCGCTCGGTGGAGCCGTCCCCGCGGCAAGACGTGTAGCGTGGGGAAGACTGATATGAAATTGCTAGGTAGGGAGGTAGTGGAGCGTGGCGAACCAAATGCCGTGCTGCTAACGTGGGCTGCATGCGTACAGCCGTAGGTTATCGTAAAGGCGATGGAGACGCGTCCATATTCCCGGCTGCGTCTGAGAGTCGCTCGTGGTAAGGGCCGGGTGGGGTGCTCCCGATTGTGGTTGGCGGCTATGTTTCACGATGCCATGGTAGTTGGCATTATTGTGGGCTCAGATATCGCTGGATCGATTGACTACGTAGTTAGCGGGATGGGCAATCAGGGCGTGCCAGAATTCCATTCTAGGGTGGCGCAGCGAGGGTGGCGCAAGAAGAGTGGCGCATGCAGTGGCGCAGGCGAAGGCGAGTGGTGAGTGAGATTGTAGGGACTTGGTAGAGATGAGACTGCGGGGCAGACAGCAGACAGCAGGCACCAATGACGACGCGTCGCTGCCACGGCTGCTTTTGTAGCTAGCTACACCACCCAAATCGTCACCAGCTCATTCCACAGAGCCCGTCCCACCATGTCAGGCTACGAAGGTGAATATCCCCGTTACTCGGCTCCAGGCCAGCCACGTGCAAGACCAAGACCGGCCGCTGACAAGAGGCAGTCGAACACAACATTGCCCCCGAGGACAAGGCGCAACCGCCCCCGCGCCGACCAGACCTCTCGACCTTCTTCTCGCAGCTCGAGCTCGTCGACACGTCCGATCCGCACACACACACCAATGCGAATGCCCTCCCCCAGCCAGAGAACATGGCCGCGGCGTTCCGCCTGCTTGCCAACGCCTTCGAGATGATGCGCGGACGACCGGCGGACGAGACGACCGGCGACAACGACCTGTTGGCCAGCATGATCGAGGTGCTGCGACAGAACGCAGATGACCCGCCCTTGGAACTCAAGGGTGTGCCGGACAGCTTCCTGGACGAGCTCGAGCGCGTACCCAAGTCGGCTCTGAAGCCCACAGACGAATGCCCCATCTGCGTCAACCCATTCCTCGATGGTGAGTGACAACCCACGCACCCCCGCGCGATCTGCGAGCTTCGCTAACCCGGAACGCGGAACAGACCAGTATCCGCTCGTCGTGCAGCTCCCTTGCCACAAAGACCACTACTTTGATCTGGACTGCATACGTCCGTGGCTCAAACTAAACTCGACGTGTCCGCTGGACCGCAAGGAGCTGCTCAAGAAGAAACAACCACCACCACCGCCTGCCGAAGACGACGAGGAAGAATACGACGACATGTATGCTTGAGCTGTCTTGGAACGGAACAATGAGAGAGTCACCCAAAACTGCATTTGCCTTCCATGAACGAGGGCCGCTTCTCATCGACGCCTTCCCACTATTGTGTCGTCTCTCCTGTTTGCTTCATCGCCTGCGGTCGCCCAATACTGTACTGCTAAAATTCCGGGACCAGTAGCAGCAGCAGAATCCCTCAACATGCATACAGCCCGTAGTTGCGCGTGCAAAGGCTGGTCTGGTTATTCCGGCCAATGATCACTGTTTTGTTGTGATCACGCATTCCAGCTTCGACTGCCTGCAGTGACAGCAAACTGTTCCACCAACACCTTTTCCCTGGTCCCTTTCTAGGACTGCGATTCGTCCTGGACGAGATTCCAGCATGGCACGTCACCCATGCGGCTATCCGCTGTAGGCCGTGTTTCGAGCGCCTGCGCAAGTAGATTCTGGGTAGACTAGCACCAAGCCACCTCGCATCTGGGCTCGTATTCTAATCGCGCTTTTTATAAATCTACCGGGTCATCAGAAGAGCAGACTCTCGATCGACGATCGATGTGCGTGATGCTCGCTCGTGATACATGTCGAAACTTGTGGGTAAGACGCCCCATCAGCACGAGTTGCGAAATGTCAGGATGATCGGATGCCGGTTCGGCCGGGCGAGCTGAGCAAGCAAGTATGAGCAGAGCCTTTGTAATGCAATCGCGAGAGGCGAAGCTTACACGCACTACCAGCGCGTAGAGAGTAGGCCGACGCGAGCGGAGTTAGCGGTACCTAGATGTGGTCAGCATCCAACGTCGGCATAGGTACCAGCGGAGGTTGAATGGGACGACACCGAAAGCCTTTGCGGTTTCCAATACAGCCACTTGGGCAGTACCTATTTGTGTTTACCTAGTCGACAAAGCGTATTCAGCACACGCGACGGCTATCTCTCGCAGCAGGCGTGGCGTGAATTGCCAAGTACCGATCCGGCAGCCGGTACGGGTAGCTGCTCGGACGAGTGTTCGGGCGAACGCGACGGGGATATCTCCACGGCGTCTCCGCACTATGAAAGCGGAACGCTGCGCTCGACACACTATACCGAAGCATGCATTTGCACCGATCTGCAATAGGAACGTCGCCTACGGAACCTGAGCGTCTAGTTGGTTGAGCGCTTGTTGGCCAGTTGGTTGATTGACCGATTGATTGATTGGTTGAATACCTAAGCGCAAGTCGGGCAATCCAGTATACCTGCCATGGATGCAAAGCTTATGGGCAGCTGTGACGGCAGCAAGAAGCGCGCAGCCAAAGGTCTCCGAAGAGGGTGCTGGCAATGTGAGATAACCCTATGGCAGCGTGGGCATGTTGTTTGTTGAGCCATGGCTAACGTGCAACGCAGGCAAGCGGCGCAAGACTCAGGCAGCGCCGTCACAGAGCTTCATAACCTGTCCCATTACCAGTAGCCAGAACCAGCCATGCAAAGAGGAGGACCAGCCGTGTGCGCACCACATTGGAGAGCGACTTAGCAAGCTCGAGCAGCTGTTCGAGCGGTTCGTCTGTCGCAAGACGCCGTTTGTCGATACGGCGTCGGATGTCCCACCGAGTCCCACGCTCGTGGCGTCGAGCGAGAAGACGGACTTTTCACTGCCGGCGATTCCTGTCGACGACCAGAGCGTCATGTCGATAGGCGACGGGATAGTGAGTGATTGATACATGGACACTTGGTGGACCCGCACTGACCGAGGTGATAGCTCGGGGCGCAGACTTGGACGTCAGCGCCGCCTCTTCGCCCGCTGGTGGACAGGCAGGAAGGGCCGCGGAAACAGGACCCCGTTCACACGGCGCTTGCTGCGCTGCTTCCGTCGCAGCACGATGCGGATATCATCTTCGAGTCGTCTAACGGGTGGATGATTCTGGATGGCATCTACAAGGCCTCTCATGACCTCTACGTCAACTGCGACGCACAGTCGTATGCGCTGGATATGGGAGCCGTGGGACGCGAGCGCCCGATTATAGTGGCTCGCACACTGCTGCATCTCGCTATCTGCATCACGTCGCTACCGCCAGAGTTTGATCAAGCGCGACTGCAAAACATGTGGGAACTCGACACTACCGGGACCAACTATGTAACGACAGTCACATCACTAATCATATCATCGGACGAGCAGATGCTGACGCTACACGGGCTCGAGTGTCTGCTGCTGCTGGCCGTATTCAACATGAACAGTGCCAATCTACGGCAGGCCTGGCTGATTGTCAGGCGGGCGATGAATCTTGCGCATCTCATGGGCTTCCACCGGATCGTGGCACAGCCCGACCTGGACCCTCCCATTGCCGTCGTGTCGAATGCAAAAGGGATATGGCGACATCTTGTCGACATTGACCGATATCTGGGCCTGCACCTGCGGCTCCCCTTTGCGGCAGACGACGTGCCCGTGTGCGAGAACGCAGGGGTTCAGGTCGTTCAGCGGGCAAAGATCAATTCGCTGTCGCGAGATATTGCCGATCTGGACTGCAACGTTTCGCCGCAGACGTACGCCAAAGCACTCTCACTGGACGAGAGGCTCGAGTCGATGATGCGCGAAGTGGCGCCAGACTTTTGGGAAGTGCCCAACATTCCGGCGACGGCGCGGTCGCCCGAGTCGTTTGCAGCGCTGGAGCGGCTGATGGTGCAGATGTGGCATTTTGAGATGAAGATTTTCATCCACTTGCCGTACCTGCTGCGGGCGGCGGGGGAGAGCCGGTACGAGTACAGCAAGGTGACGGCGCTGCAGGCGAGCCGCAACGTGCTGATGCGGTGGTTTGCACTGCGCAACGCGAGCATCACGCAGGCGTGCTGCCGGTTCGCCGAGATTGGCGTCTTCATTGCGGCGGTGACGCTGGCGCTCGACATTGTGATTGAGCTGGGGACCAAGGACAAGGACGAGGTGAAGAAGGTCAAGGGGACCGACTTTGCGATGCTGTGCCGGCTGATTGGGGAGATGGAGAAGCTGGGGCAGGCGAGCAGCCGGGAGAAGATTGCAGCGCGCAGTGCGGTTGTGCTCAAGAAGGTGTTGTCGTCGCTGGACCCGAGCCGGCAGACGGGGACGCAGCGGCTGACGATTCCGTACTTTGGGACCGTGGAGCTGGCGTTCAAGAAGCAGCCGGTACGGCCGCTGTTCGATGTCGACTCGGAGACGGGGCGGCGGGTGAATGGGCGGGGGGGCAACCTGCCCGTGTTTTCGTTTGTGAGCAACGCGCTGTGGCCGCGAGTCGAGGAGGGCTATGACTGCGAGCTGGACTGGGACATGGTGCTGTTTGACGGGCTCGAGGACCGGGACACTGCGGGGAACTGGATGTTTTAGGGGAGTAGTAGTAATCGATGGAAGTGGTTGAGCAGGCGTGGTGGTGGTTTGGGATAGGATATGGTCTAGGCGTGCGGTGATTGGCTGCGTGTGTTTGGTGTGTCTGTGTCTGTGTCGGGAGTGGAGGACGTTGTTGGCGTTGGCGTGTCGAGGCCCAGACCAGCGAGTACAATCACGCACACGACCAGCAAAGGTCGCGCCCTCGTTGCTGCTCTCTCCGCTTCTCTCTCCCCTTTGGACGCTTGGTGCCGCAGAGACGCGTGCTGCAGCATGTCGTCTTTTTGACCGCTGCCCAGACGTCGCCCTCACCCTCCACCTCACCCTCCACCTCGCCCTCCACCTCCGCCTCCATCACCTCCGCCTCGGCCTCTCCACCTCGACCGCCCCGGCTAGGTATGGCCATGGCCGCGCCCACGCCCGCGCCCGTCCAGCTCAGCCTGTTCGAGGCCGTCGTCACCGCCTACCCGCCCATCGTCGAGTCGCTACTCGCGCTGCTGCCCACGCCCGCCCTGCTCGCCCTCTTTCACTGCTCGCGCCACCTGCGTGCCTTCCTGCGCGCCTACCCCCTCGCCTGGCGCACCCTCTCGTTCCGCCTGCCCACGCCCCAGCTCGCCGTCGGCTCCTCGGACAACGACACGCCCCCCGACGCCCGCGACCGCGCCTCGCGCCCCTACGCCTTCGACGCCCTGCTCGCCCACGTCGTCGCCCCCGCCGCCACGCGCCTCACCAGCCTCGACGTCTGCAACACGGCCGTCACCGGCATCGCCCTCATCGCCGCCGTCCTCGCCCCGCGCCTGCACACGCTGCACCACCTCTCGGTCCGCGGCTGCAAAAACGTCTCTATCAAATACCACCTCGTCCCCTTCCTCGAGCCCTACACCCTCGCAGACGCCCCCTGGCAACCCGCCCGCCTCGCCCTGCGCTCCCTCTACGCCTACCGCTGCCGCCATCACCGCCGCCGCCCCTACCTGCCCTCGTCGCTCCTCCGCAGAGACTCCGACTCGGACCCCACTCACCAGCTCATCGAGATATGCCACCGCCTCGGCATCTGGACCGACTCGGCCTGGTGCCCCTCCCCCGCCGGCCGCTGCTACCGCCGCAAGGACTACCATGCCGGCCGCGCTGGGCCCCAGAACATGGAGGTCTGGGTCCCCTTTGACCGCCTGTGGCGCTCCAGCAACCGCATCGGGCCTCAGGACAGCACCCGCCGCCTGGGATCCCACGACGGCCGCCTCTGGGAGATTGACGAGTCTGGCGAGGACGGCGAGCCCCTGGGCACCGAAAACGGACCCTTCCCCGGCGAGGGCAAACACGTCCCTGCCCACGCCCGCAAGAGCCACACCATCTTTGTCCACAACATCGTCTGTGCCCAGTGCAACGATCCCATTCTCGAGCGCTGCGAGTCGTGCAGTGTCCGCATGCACTGCATGGGCTGTCGCAAGACGCTATGTGCCAGCTGTGCCTTCAACAAACCCATTCCCCGCAAGCGGCCCAAGACACGTCACTTTGCCAACCTGGCATTCGGCCATACCTCGACCCTTGGCAGCGCGCTCGGACATGCCGCCGGTTCGTCTGCTGCTCTCCACGACCACGATGCCGACAACAAGGCGGACAAGGACCGCTTTTGGTGGGCTCCGGGCTCGACGCGCTCGCCAAACCTCATGAACGAGAGCGCCCACGACGACGACTCGTCCGACTCGGAAGACGGCAATCTCAACGGCCTCCTGGCTCCGCCTGTCAACCGCGAGCCCCCCAAACTGAACATGCACTGGTGCTGTCTGGAGCCCATCTTCTCGGGCGGCGGAGGCATCGCAGTCCTGGGGACGGGCCTGGGCGGTAGAGGCGCAGATAAGATCCGCGCAGCACCGCTCCCTCGCACAAAGCAGTACGAGGATCCAGACTTTTCCAATCAGCTGCGGCCAGTCGACTACATTCGCGAGCTCAAGAACAACGGGCTGTACGAGTACGTGCTTGGGGAGGACGTCGACATCCTGACGTATCTGAAGCAGGACAGCCTGGATCTGCAGCAACAGACATGTCCCCGTGGGTTGTGCCAGGAGTGCTACCGCAGTTTCCGATGGAAGGTATCGTGTCGCGCCTGCAAGAATCCCATATGCAAGGAACACGACTTTGGGTCTCTCAAGGTCCGCAAGTGTGGCTACAGAGATTTGCACACGGAACGTGAATACGTCCGGTCTCACACTGAACCACCCCAGCGCTTGGTCATCCCTGACTTCAGCCCCAACAAGCCCTCCCGAGACATAACGCGCGCCTCGTCGCCCCGTGTTGACCTGTCTTCGTCCGTTGACAACGAATCCGACGCCGAGGGCACGCCCATGTCTCAGTCGCAGACTCTCGTTGGCCCTGGACCCTCAACAGGCGACATGGCCTCATCCTCGGCCTTCACTCTTGTCCCTCCCCCAGATCCATTCGCACTCACCAGCTCACTGTCCTTTGTCCCTGTCAGCTCGTCGCGGCCGCGCTCCCTCAGTGCGTCGGGTGTACGCAGTCGCAACTCGGTGTCGTGGTCGACTTCACCACGTGCGCCACCGCCGACCTCGATATCGAATCCCTTGCCGCTGCCATGCAACCCGCGTCACCCTGTACAGTGGGAGGGCTGCGGCGCATATTTCTGCATGTATCCGCGACCTGTCGGGGATCAGAGGCCGCAGTGCCCTGCCTTGTTGAAGGAGTGCTCGGAGTGTGCAGTGTTGGTTTGTGATGTGAGTGCTACCCTATCTAACCTTTCCCCCTCAACGTGAACAGAGACACAGGCTAACAGCACCAAAGCAATGCGCTGCATCCAGCCCATCATGCACCTGCACTTTCTGCACTGTCAACTACCACTGTCCGGCCTGCGCCCGTAAGCCCAACGTCCAGGCCAAGTGTCGTCTTGACGCGGAGCTCAGGGCGAAGAAAGAAGCCGAACTCCGCGCATTGGCGAAGCTCGAGAAAGACCGGGAAGAGCGTGGGCACGCAGACGAGCTGGCGGGCGCGCTGAATGAGTTCTTCGCTGCGCTGTATACCGGCGGGCCTGACAACGCGTTATCCGCAGCTGCTGGAGCCGGCGCAGGATCGGTCTCGCCGAATCTCGAATTCCCGCTCTCGAGCCCCGACTCCATCACCGTGACGACCGAGTTTGGCGTCCTACAGGAGACAGGAAACCTCACTGTCATCACAGCTGGTGGAGCGTATCTACAGGATTATGTCGATGTAAATGATGCAGATGATGCAGACGAGGATGATGGCGTGGAGATGACGGAACATTTACACGAGGAACAACATGATAGTTCTTCGTCTTCTATTATGACAACTACAACACAGCAACACCCCAGCTCCAACGATATGGGCGACGAAGCCGAAGTTGACACGGACGACGCTTCCATGGCAGTGGGCGGTGGTGTTTCGACGCAGACTGCGCCAGCCGCGGCAGGGCAGGAAGCGTGAGCGAACAAACGACAGCGGTCGGCCGACGGCGGCGCTGACCAGAAAAAGAAGTGCTACTAATCGAGATCAAGTGGAGGCGCAACGGTATACCATTTTGTGGAAATTTCCCTCTTTTCTTTTTCCCTTGTTTGACAGGTCGCGTGTCTCATCGTCTCTCATATCGTATCATCGTCTCGTATCGTATCGTGTTTTGGCAAATTGGCAAGGGCGTAGATTGGGCAACGGAAAGGAATAGTGCAACGTAGTATTGATATCCCCGAGATCAGATGGTTCGACGCACGCATGGCACACGGTTGCGGGTATGGGGCTACAAGCAGGGCCGACCGAGTGTGTGTCGGTGCGTGGGTGTGTTGGTGCTGTCTGTATCTGCATTTGTCGGTGTTGGCGTTTTTTTTTGGGATGTTTCAGGGACTGTAGGTAGAATGGGAGATGATGTAGATTTAAGAAAATCCAGCGAGGTTTTTGTTCGGACCGTTGCGCGGATGGGTACGTGTTGTAGAGGATAACGAACTAACAAAGCTGTGAGTTGTGGTGTTTTTAAGGCGACTGACATGTAATAGCTATCAATCGCCCTCGTTCATTCACTCCCTCTCTCCCTCCCTCCCTCCCCCAAGACCAACACAACTCCACTGTACCACCCTTTCCACAACCCAACAAAACCCCTACCTCACCCCATCTTCCCTTTCCCCTTCTCCCCCCTCCCCCTCCCCATCCCAACCCCTCCAACAAACGCCGCCCTCGCCGCCCCAACAACCCCCAAAACCCCCAAACTAGCCCACTCCTCCCACCTCCACATCCCCACGCCCGCCCTCCCCTGGGCCCTCAACGCATTCAAAAGACTCCACACGCCCGCCACATCCGTAAGCAGCATCGCGGCCTGGAAAATCCGCCAGATCCCAACGTCCGCCGTGTACCGCAGCATGCCGGCCATGAGGAGCGCGTAGACGGCGTAGCTGGCCGCGGATTGCTGCAGGAGCAGGGTGTGGCTGGGCGTGATGGTTGAAAAGGGTGAGGTGGGCGGGAAGGCGGAGTAAAGGATTGTAGAGGGCGAGAAGAGGGAGAGGTAGAGGGTGCTTAGGGATAGGAGGGGGTCCAGGGTTGTGAAGATGTGGTTGTAGATGGGCGGGAGGTGGGGTGGGGTCATGGTTGCTGTTTTTTGGTGCGTGGTTGGTATGGAGCTGTGTGAAGTTGTGTGGAGTTTGGTGAGTGGGTTGGGAGGTGGGAGGGGGGAGGGGGAGGGAGAGGACGAGGGGGACGTCTTGATTACGTCGGTTAGGGTGGCGGCGCGGGGTAGGTGGGTAGTCGTGAGGAGTAGTACCGTGTAGTAAGTGTAACGACTTGCTTGTATACTTGGACAACGCTTTTCTGTGGTATAACTATGAACACGACTAATTTAGCTTTCGTGATTTAGATTGAGTAACTACGTAAACTCATCTATAGAGTAACCACTGTCACTCACCTAAAGCCTCGACTCCCTCACGCGCCCCAGCGCCCCAGCCCTCTTCAACGCATCCCAAAGCCCCAACCCCTCCTCCAACCCCTCATCCTCCTCAACAACGACCCTCCCATCCCCCTTCAACGTCCGAATCTGCCCCGCGCCCACTGTCCCCCAGCTCACCTCTTCACCCTTAAGGAACCGGCTCAACGGCTCCAGAAACGCCTCCTCAACAACCCTCTTCTCGTCGACCCCAAGCCCCTGCCCGTTCCCCCAGAACCAAATCGCCAAGTCACTCGTATGCGTCGCCCCGTACTCGCGCGGCAGCGCCCCGTCAATGCACGCCGCCCGCCACTCGATGCGGTACCGGTACAGCAGGTCGGCGGCGCCGTTGCGCGCGAACGCCCGCGCGAGCCCGCGCTCCAGCGCGTGGATCTGCACGTCTGCGTACACGTGTCCGAAGGCCGCGCGCCAGCTCACGAAGCGCGCGGGGAGGCGGCCCGAGGGGAAGTAGTGCGCCATGAGGGCGTCGCATGCGGCCTGCGCGTAGTCTGCGGACAGCCGGCGGTGCAGCGCGGCAGGGCCTGGGGCCGGCGGCCGCCAGGTACCGTACAGAAAGTGCTCGTTGGCGCACTCGCCCATGAGGAGTTTGAGGCCGCGGCGCTTCATGCGCGCTGTGAAGGTGCCGTTGTCTAGCTCGGCGAGGAGGTCGTGCCGCACGAAGGTGCCGTCTGTTACGGCGCGGAACTGGTGCAGGTCGATTGATGTGCTGGCTTTGATGAGCGTCTTGGTGTCGAGGGCGCGGAGGCGGGCTAGTTTTGCTGCGGGGGCGAGGTCGAGGGGGATATTGAGGGCGCGGAGGAATTCGTTGAATTGGGTTTGCGTTTCGTCGAGGCTCTTGGGTTGCATGCCTGGGCCGTTTGATAGCAGCATTGCGCGCTTCACGACGGCTTTGTTTTCTGGGACGCCGAGGTCGTATGCGACTTGGTGGAACGCCGAGTGTGCGCCTGCAGAGTATCCTCCGACGGTGATGTTTGACGGGTTTCCGCCGAAATAGCTGATGTTCTCGTACGTCCACTGGAGTGCCAGTCTTTGGTCCCAGAACCCCAGGTTGACATCGTAGTCGGGACAGGCGTTTAGGAGCTCCGGCGAGGCTAGAAACCCGAAGAGATTCAGTCGGTAGGCTGGCGCTACGATGATACACCGTATTGGCGAATCACTGAGCAAAGCTCGCGGATCCAGGTCGTTTGGATTACCAAACTGAAGGAAGCCCCCGTCTGCAACTATCAGCTAACAAAGCAAGCAAATACAAAGAGATAACCTACGCAAGTAAAATAGCACCGGCCACCCTGTTCACTTTTAGTAATCTCCTTCGAAAAATGTGGGCTGGCACCTCATACCTCCCTCCGGCGGCTCCCCGACAGGAATCCATATATTACTCTGCAAGCAATCCTCATCCCACAACCGATCATCATTCTCCTTACGCCCCGCTTGTGGGCAAAGACTACATTTCCCCGTAAACCGCCCCGGATTAGCTTTGGTCCCGTAGCGATAGCAAGTCGGCAGGGATCTGGGCCGCTGGAAGCGGAATGGTCCGACGGGAGGCAGTCCGAATGGGATGCCGCCGAAGAAGTGGCACTGTGGTTGTTGCGAGGTCGAGTCAAGGTACGTGAGGCCTTCGACGATGCCGCGGAATTGGAGGTCGCGGAGATATGGTGCTGAGGGCTTTGACATTGTTGTTGGTTTGCAGATTGGCTCGGGGAGATGGGGTCGTCGTGTAGGTGGCTTGCCGAGGTTAGGTAGGGTGTTGGGGGTTTGCGCTAACTATTCTGTATCTAGTAATTTATACTGTCTTGATTCACGGCCGTATCTAGACAGTATGATAAACTTATAATTACATAGAGAAGGGATGAGAAATATTCAACTTTTCGAGAATTCGCCGGCGTTCTCTTCAGAAACAAGTAGTGCTACTCAAGCAATTACATACCGACTCATTCATATCCTTCGCTCTTCGCTGCATGGCTCGGTTTGGTGCCCAAAGTAATGACGGGACTGTTTATAAAATTCTCCCAGTCGTGCGTGAAGAAACTCTGCGACTTTGAGATCTGCACTTCATTCGCGCCTCGCTTCCAGATACTCTCGTCATACGCAGTGATTGCCTCTTTGAGCGACGCCGTCCCCGACTGGACCGACTTCAACGCCTGCACAAGGCTGTGCGCCGAGAAAAAGGCATTGTTCGCGCCCTGTCCACGATCTGCAGTCGTTAGCTTCCTCCATACTGGAATTCAATGAGCTGGGCGACGTACGGAAAGTCATCGCGTGCGCTGCATCGCCACACAGTGTGATCCGTCCATCCTTGTTGTCCCACGGTACGGTTTTCCAGATCTTCAATTGGTCACGCAAGATGGGCGTGTCGTCAGGTATCCACGCGATGGCGCTCTTGTACGGCTCCGCCCACCCGTCTCTTGCCACGTGTGCTTTCAGCCTCTTCAGTCGATCTTCGTCGTTATCGTAGTCTTCGGTGGTTTTCAACGCCCACGTCGACAGAATCTGGAAGGTCCATGTACTGGGGTCGTCCTGTTTCGGCATATCGAGCACGTTGGCCCGGATGTAATGGCCAGCTGGGTGGATCGCGATGTCGACGAGAGGGTGGAGGTTTTCTTTGATGAACAGGGCCTGTTCAGCGGTATACGATGCGTTGAAGTTCATCAGTGCGAACGGTAATGTTTCCTGCACGGCCTCGCGGTTGATCAGACACTGCCTTACGGCAGAGCCCGCGCCGTCGATTCCAACTACCACATCGCCCACTTCGCTTGTCCCGTCTTCAAATAAAACGCACACACTCCCGTCGTCTTGGAGCTCATATCTGCTAAACTTCTTGCCGTATTGCACGTCTAGCCCTTCCGCACACAACACTCTCAGCTTTCGGATGTTGATCTCTCGTGCTTTTGGGATCGGAAATGCGAATGCCTCTTCGCGCGTCTTGCCGTTGTACAGTACAATCCTGTCCTCACCAATGGCAGCGCAATCTATGCTGGGATCTACTGCGCATGAGTTGATCTGGGCACCGAGGTCGTCCGGGAGGAGATCGAGGAGGTATGGGCGTGCCCAGCCGAGCGTGAAGGCCCAGTGCCGGTGACGATATACGTCTGCGCCTTTCTCGTATATGGAGAAAGGTATGTTGGATTTCTTGAGACCATGGGCTAGAGCGCAGCCGGCGGGTCCTGGACTTTATTAGACTGGTCGACAAAAGTGATTTAGGGGCTGTAGCTGACCAGCGCCGATGATGAGAACTTTCATTACTAGAGATTATTACTTGAGAATAGCAGAAGTGTGTGAAGTATTGGGATGTATGAAGTTATCTTTTAGAGGTGTTGGCTACAGGTTTAGTTATTGCTTTCCAAGATCCCTTAGCGTGAAGACCGGAACAAAGCTAAAATATAAATACTTGTTGTGATCTGCACGACGTCGGTTCTCCGCCTTTGATGTGCGGTTCAAGAATGTCTCAGATCTCGGACCGGTGCGGTAAGATCTAGGTTCATCAGATCTTTGTGACCAACTACGCGTCGTGCTCCCGGTCGACGGCTTCTCCACTTTGCTACTTGGGTCCGCATCCTGGGTAGTGCCACAAATATCCGGACAAACATGAGATGGAGAGTAACTTTTGAAAACACAGGCCCATTAATAATATTCTAGTCATTTTGCATAGCCTGGCATTGCCCTGAGATTACACTAAACACTCCTTCCTGATTCAAAGTTTCTCATCATACACTTCCATCCCGACCGCAAAACACACAGCTGCTCTAACAATCTCCTTGACGACCCTGACTTCCTCTTCGTCCCTAGGCGCATAAACCATAATCCAGCTCGGCGGCGCCAACCACGTAACGGGGAATTTCTGGCCCCAGCCCTTCTCAATCACTGTCTTAGCATCGCGTGGACTGACATATACATGCAGCGAGTTATCTTTGGGATGAACATGCGCCACCTCGTAGAAGATCTTGTGCGCAGCGGGGTTGATGGTTTTGACATCAGGCTTGACGTAGATTGCGGGACCAGTACCGCCTTCTGTTTTGCTGGGCCGGGTTTCGATAAATGCCGAGTACGGCTGAGTGTTCGCAAACGTGTGCATCAAGCTGTGCAACGTGCCTGAAGCGTCTGGGGTAATGGGCTGCGGGTGCTGGCGTTGAGGGAGCGTCCAGCGCGTCAGCTGAGGTGGAATGCCATTACGCTCGGGAACTCTGCCGGGCTGGATGTACGCGTTGCCTGTGTCTGGAATAGAAGAAAAATCAAGCAGGTCTTGTTGTTTGTAGCGTAGATAGAGCCCCCATCGTCGGATCTTGAGGTAGCCTTGCAGAGTCGGGGGTGTGCCTCCGGTCCCTGTGGTGTGTCAGTAGAAGACTGTACAACGAAGACAGATCCTCATACCGTTATTCTTCCAGCTTCTGAAATCGTAGTAGAACGCCAGAGCCGCTGCCGTGCAGCAGGCGATTAGGTATTGAGTTGCCATTGTGCGTCGAGTTAGTCTTGAGGCAATGAATTCAAAGATATCCTACGGCAAGACGGACTCAACAACTATTAAGGACCACAGCAAGTCAGTAGAGCGTTTCCATTATATGTTTCGGGTACGACACATTGACTACAAGCGACTCCGTGCAGTGGTGTTGAGGAAAGTCCGCAAGCTAGGTATTTAAGCTTCGGCTCCCCACGTCATTCCGTTACATCGCCTGCGACACCCCGCATCCAGCGACCAATTTGTACACCTCTTGTGCCCAGATTTCAGTCATGTACAGCATTGATCTTACTGTCAGTGTTCATTCCGTCCATTGTCTTGCGCCCACGTCTGTAACAGGGGCGGTACTTGTTCCCCAGGCTGTGTCGTGAAATAAACATTTGCAACGAGAGGCCTGAATCGGCAAAAGAAACGTCGAAACATCGGAATAGCAGCATCCAACACGACCATAGTTACACTAAAAGGGATCCAGGGATGAGACTCTGCAAGCTCCTTCTCACCTCGATTTGTATATTCCCTACCTTCTCGCATCTCACAACTCACAATACACAATACACACCTTACCCTCTCCCCTCGACCGACTCCCCGGCACCCACCATGGCCAACGACACGCTCCCGGCCTCTCTCCACCAAGCTCTCCGCCTCTTGATCCGCGGAAACCACATCCTCCACCAACACGGCCTCGTCGACGCCTTCGGGCACATATCCGTCCGGCACCCACTGGCGCCAGACCAGTACCTCATCGCAGCCTACGACCCAGGCGCGCCCGCCCTCGTGAAGTCGCGCGAGGACTTTATATCCTACTACGTAGCCGACTCGTCACCGGTGGACAAGGACGCGCCGCAGGGCTACTCGGAGCGCTTCATCCACGGCGAGATCCTGCGCCGGTTCCCGGACGTCAAGTGCGTCGTCCACAGCCACTCGGAGACGGTGATCCCGTTCAGCCTCGGCGGCGTGCCCGTGCGGCCTGTCTTCCACATGGCTGGTTTCCTCGGGGCGGCGGGCGCGCCTGTTTTCAATGCCGACGATGCGTATGCGGCGATTCCGGATAAGGATATCCCGCACGACATGCTGGTCAAGAATAAGCCGCTGGGGAGGTCGTTGGCGCGCTTGTTCAATGCTGAGACGCCCGTTGTGCTGCAGCACAAGCACGGGTTCACGGCGGTTGGGGGTAGCGTTGAGGAGGCCGTGTTCCGCGCTATTTACATGCAGACGAACTGTGAGTTGTTGCAGCGGGCTGTGGCGCTGGCGGGTGGGCGTGCCGAAGACGTGGCGTATCTGAGCCCGGAGGAGGCGGCGGCGTGTAGTGTCATGAATAAGAACACGCAAGATAAGTCTTTCAGGTTGTGGCTGAGGGAAGTGCAGGTTAATCGGCTCTATCGGAATGAAGAGGGTGAGCCAAGGCCGCCGGCGGTCAAGGGAATGAATATGTAAGAAAGGTTATCGTAAACTTATGTTAGAAGGTACAATTCTATCGTCCATACAAGATTCCAATGGAACCCGTATAGCCCATTGACTTGATGGAAAGACCAAAGCTGGGTTTCCAAGCTAGGCTGGATTCTGATGTTATATTTGATTGCAAGGTTCCTCATTGAAGTGATATCTTTCATTAAGTAGGATAGCAGCCTGGCGGAGCACGCATCCTACCAAAGCCGAATAACTTTGAGCTATAAATAAATTCGTAAATCGTTACTTCTCCTCTCTCTAACCAGGACTTTCTAATCGCCCCTAATTTCGAGCCCAGGGTATCCCTCACATCCACTAATGTCACCAAAGTACCACAAATGCGCGTCGATATCGACGCCGAAATCCCCCTCGTTGCCCTTCAAGTTCAGCGAGCCAGTGAGCATGTTGATCTCTGAAGACTTGGGCTGCACATCGTTGCCGCTCGTAATGTAGTACTCGGGCGAGATGTGGCGGTATCCGAGCAGCGCGGGTGGCAGCTTAGGCACGGGGTCGTTCTTGTGGGTGACGCGGAATGTCTGACCCATGTCGGAGCTGCCGAGCCGCTCAGAGAGTCCCTTGAGTCCGATCTTCGGTGCGCCGTAGCTGTACAGGTCCGTCACGATACCGGCGTTGCGGAGCTCGCCCGCGGCAAGGGAGGCGAGGGCTCCGCCCAGCGAGTGGCCCGTCGCAATTACTTTGTAGTCGGGGTACAGCGCCTGCGCTGTAGCTACTGC
Organism: Neoascochyta sp. HWLR27; assembly: GCA_019775935.1. NCBI lineage: Eukaryota > Fungi > Ascomycota > Dothideomycetes > Pleosporales > Didymellaceae > Neoascochyta > Neoascochyta sp. HWLR27. The sequence continues at coordinate 73,379 of WODD01000256.1, forward strand.
GTCGACAACACGGACCTTTGCCTCGAGCCAGGATTGCCAGAAACCAATCGAGGATCCGCAGGTGCTGCAGAGGTCGGTGGGGGCTACGGGGAAGTTGAGGTTCGTAAGCCAGTTGCGGACTGAGCGTGAGCCACGGAAGGAGATTACGATGGCCTTGTTGGTTGAGTCTGTTGCGACGAAGCCGGTTACGTCGGACTTGATAGAGCTGCTTCGTGTCAGTGATGTCCGTTGGCGTCAAGTCCGTGGAGCCTTACTTCTCAAACTCGATGACTGTGGTCGTGTTTGCTGCCTCAACGCGGTTGCAGTTCCCCTGGGCGCAGAGCACCTTTGTGTGAGGGCTGTTGTTGTTTGCGAGACAGTACGATGCGGCAGACCACTGGCTGTACAGCTCGAGCTGGCTGAGGACATCCGCAGATACAGCTATCCCAGTGTCAGTCCGACAGAACAAATAGCGAAGACGATAGATTATACACACCTCTCTTCTCAAACTCCACAGGAGCAGCAACGACAGTGCCGACTGTGGCAAAAAGCAAAGCACCCCATTTCATGATCGTCGACATTGTTGTAGATCGGGCGGGGATCTCTGGTCTCACAGAAAAACAAGAATGTTCCACGTCAAGTGACACTGTCGGAGTCTTCGAGCTACTGCAACTCCCACTGACAGCGAAGTCCTCTCAAGATATACGATCGTCCTCTCCCACCATAGCCGACATTTTTCCATCCGTCTGACAACCAACAGCTCATCCCGGACATTGGCCATGGTCTCTGGCTGCCCAAAGCGAAGTCCGAGCTTTGTAGCTCTGTACCTTTCCATGTCCAGTCGTATATCCGTTCCTGAACATCGCAAAATCAATGGGTGGCTTGGAAGATCAGCCTTGGTCCGGGGCCAATCTGGCACGAGGCACGCCTGCATGCGTCTTGCTTAGCCCGGGCAGCTGTACACCCGCCCGTTGTGGCAAGGTTGTAAAAGCGCCGACCGGGACTTGTACGATGATTGAATTCGGCAGTCGGGCTGGACTAGGCTGAGTGGGGCCTGACAGGACACAAAGTGGACTTCCTTGCGATTGACTAGGTAGGTAGCTGAAGCCCACACGTCAGCTCTGGGCCCCTTTGTGCTCTCAAGGTCAGCCTGTGGAACTGGCTCACGACGGAGGTGATGCCTTTCCGACGTTGCCGTCTTCCGGGCAAGTTGCTGTGGCTTTCCAAGTTTGTAAACCTACCTTGAACTATCTCGCATGAACTGCACTACATAGTGGTGTGCAGCGGGCGTTCATGCAGGATCTTACCAGGCCGTTAGCCTCTCCTTTGTGCACCAATCGCTGAGTCGCCAATACAAAATGCAGTGCCTAGCGCCAAACTCTAAGCCGGGCTTTCACTCGGGCGCTTGGGGATATAAGCGGATATCTCGTACTGTGGTTTCAAGGCAGTTGTATGGCGAAGACAACTGTTGTTGCCGCCGTGGGTAGTCATGCCTGTGTGTCGCAAGGCTGAGCTGACTTCATCTGTTTCGGACACCGTCGCCAGCACCCACCACCCCGCCGTACGTGCCGAGAATGCGACTGTCCTCCATTGGAAGCGTCTGCAATACTTTTGAACCCAGTTTTACTGAACTGCATACACAAAGGATGGGAATAATAGATTGCCGAGCTATCAGATGACGTCGTACACTTCAGATGACCTTCGGGGTGTCGAGCTCTTCAGGAAGGCAGAAGAGATGTATTCGCTGACAGCAGGCGCCGGATTGCAGAGCGCGTTCGGTGGCAGCACCTATTGCAGCCTAGGTGTAAGCCCAAGAAAGCCGCCGGGTTTGAATTCGCGGGGTTGACGATCTCCTCGTATTGCCCGGCAAGCGGGTTTCTCGCGTGCCTTGTTACTGGCGATGCGCACACGACCAGCTCCCCAGGAGCACGGATACTTCCACTCTGCTGCAGGATTCGAGAAAGCCTTTGTCACTCCGTATATTGCGCTCACCGCTGCGCGGGTCAGGTGCACGCGGGTTTCTGTGAAGAACAGGAAAGGTGTGTGTGGGCCGTGGAAAGTCGGCGAATTGTCATTTGCTTCTCGACTCGTTCCCCAGGCCAGGTACATTCACTTTACCCAACAAGCTTAGAAATCGCGGGGCCATGCACTCCATGGCCCCGCCTCAAGGGTACAGCTTGTCAGAAACGGGTGCGAGTCGCGACTTTTTTTTTTAGATCTGCTCGGATATTACATGGGGTCACTTCGCTATACGGGGATACCGCCGCCTGTAGAGCCTGTAAAGTCGCGCTGAATCGTGTTAGTTGCCGCAAGATCGAGAACTGACCACACACACATCCACAGTAGCACCGGAATTTCGCAAGGGTGGAAATGTGAATTGCCTCTAACGGGTATCGCCATAGTTATGTATTGATTCACGCGAGCACACTTAGCGTCAAGTCGAACGAATTCTAGAGTCAGACAGGCACACATTTTGTGTGTGCGTGTGGGTTTACTCCGGCGGCTGGAAGGGCTCGACGAGCATGTTGCTGAAGCTGCAACGTGTTAGCAACTCATCGCTCGAGGCGCCATTTGGAAGTTAGAAACGTACCTCTCCAGCTTGTCCTTCCCTCGGACTTCCTCGACCAGCAAGGGCATCTTGACCACGTTGAACTCATCGTAGAGTTCCTCGATCTGGTCCAGGTACTTCTTCTGCATCTTGCGTCGCGCATTGCATTGCTCACAGGGGTTGTCCTTCTTGGGGAACAGCAGCTGGTTGACGACAATGGAGTGGGTATCGATTTCGTAGCTGTTCAGCTCCTGGATCATGCGTTCCGTCTCGTACAGCGACAGGAACTCGGGAATACACACGCACACGAACGTCGTGAGGTCGGCGTCCTTGAACTGCCCGTTGACCTCGCTGATGGTCTTCTGCAGAGCCTCGAGCTTCTCGACGAGCTCGTCCATGCTCTGACCATTGGGCAGACGGCCGCCGCCGCCAAGGAAAGAGTTGAGCATCGGCCCAAACTGGCGCGATAGCTGCGAGACCTTGGAAAGGGCCTTCTCCATGACAGTGGGGAACTGCAGGAAGCGGAGGGTGTGGCCCGTGGGCGCGGTATCGAAGATGATGACCTCGTAGGACATGGACTTGACCTGCTTGAGGACTTCGGCAAAAGACATGGCCTCATCGACACCGGGAATCTGTGGGTGGGTGTTAGCACAGCAGCGTCTGGTGGGTAGAGCGGCGACGTACGCTGAAGGCCAGATCCTGCATCATGCTGCCCATACCGCCGAGACCCGCCATGGGGTCCTGTCCCTCCTCATTGCCGCTGGCCAACATGTCCTGGATGCTGCCGTTGGGGTCAATCTCCATGGCGCTCAGGTTGTCGAAGCCGTTGACGAGGCGCGCATCCTTGCCGAACTTCTGGTTGAAGGCATCCGACAAATTGTGGGCAGGGTCGGTCGAGATGAGGAGGACGGATTTACGGTGCTTTGCCAGCTGGATGGCCAGCGAGCACGATGTCGTTGTCTTGCCGACACCGCCCTTGCCGCCAACAAAGATCCAGCGCAGCGACTTCTGGTCGAGGATGGACTGTAGCGTCGGCTCCATGTCCTCCGGGTTGTGAAGCGCCTGCAGCGCTGCGGTTGTCGCCATTTTGTCGTATCGAGTGTGTGTCGTTGTCTGCGTGCAGTCTGGGTCGAGGCGTCTATGCGGTGTGTCGGGCTTCGAGATCAAGACGATTGGTTGTCTTCTCGAACGTTCGTCTTGTTGGGTCGCCAAAGTTCATGTGGGACCAGGCTGGAGCGTCATGGCGGCTCGCGTCACCCCGCATATGTGGCTGTGGCTGTCACCGCCGCGCCACACCATCATCACCTCTCCTTTGACCACACTGCCAACATCATGTTCAACGCTGATTCATGTTCTTGCTATAATTACATCTACAACGCCATTGCAGGAGCTCACGCTTGGACAAATGACCAATGCCCACGAGCTCGTATTCGCACTCGCATACGCCCAAACACCGTATCATGCCAAACCGCTGCCTTTGCCAAATCAGGCGACATGCTCATTTCTTCTTTCCCTTGCCCTTCGACTTGGTCGTCGACCCATTCGAGACTACACTGCTGGCTCGTGACGTTGATGCCGATGCCGGCGAGGCCTTGCTCTTGACTGCGTCAAGCTGCTTGTTCTATCAAAACGTTAGCACGCGCCCATCCTACTCAGTCTCATCACGTTTCACTCACCTTGACACCGTTCTTGGCCTTCTTCTTGACTGGCTCCTCCTCCTCCTCTTCCGTCTCCTCATCTTCGTACGTGCGCTTGCCTCCCTTGCCGTTCTTTCCATCAAGCCCACCCAGCTCACGCACCACTGTCGCAATGAGCGTTGTGCACCGACGACCAATTTCCTGGGGTGTACGGCTGAGGAAAAACCAGTCGAAACGGAACAGTGGCGACTCGCGAATCTCGTCGCGGATCTTGTCGTAGATGGTCTCGCCCTCGACTCCGTGCTTGTGAAGCATAACCAGAAGGAACCGGTCCTCTTCTTCCGTGTAAACCTTCTTGTTTGTTGTTGACACAGTGTACTTGATCGTCATCTGCTGCAGAGGCATGCGGTACATGCCAATCTTCTTAGCGAGGAGTCGCTTCTTGTTCTCCGAGTCGCGGACTCGCTGCTCGCCCTCTTCAACAACGTTGAGGTACTTTTGCCAGTTCTCGAGAGTCTTGTACTTCTTCCAGAATACCTTGGCGTATTCTGCAATCTCCTCAGCATTCTTGCCGTCCACCTCTTCTGAAATACCGTCGAAGTTTGTCCGGCCGTACTTAGCGGACCCATTCAGGAACTGTTGCAGGTCTCGCTTGTTCCACTCCGGGAAACCCTTTTCGATCAAGCGCTCCTTCTCTGTCTTCTCTTCTTCGGTCAGCGGCTCAGCATTGTCGATTTCCTTCTGTGCCAGTTCTTGGTCGGCTTCACGCGTCTCGAGATCTTCTTCGGAACCCTCGGGAAGGGGGGCTTTGAGGTTGTTCTCTTTTCGGTACCAGGCTGTTTCCTTGTCCTGGAGTTCAGCTAGCCTGTCAGGGAAGAACTGGTAGTCGTGGATGACGATCTGTTTGGGCGCTCGAGGAATACGGGGCTGCTTGTTCTCGGTCCGGCCTCCCGTGGCAAGGGCGTTACGATAGTACTTGTCGATACCGTAGTTCTGTTCCTTGCGCTCTCGCTTCGAGGGGTTAATCCAGGAGATTCCAATGTCCTTCTTGCGGGGCTGGAACGTCTCGCCGTTCCACTCATAGGTCGAGTCCGAGGTGAACTTCTGCAGATCGTCAAGACCCAATGTCTCGTACTTCTCGTTAAGCTTTCGTGTCGCCTCTTCACCTCGCCTGAGAACCGCGTCGAAGTCGTCATCGTTCATGTCGCCTTCGCCAAAACCGATAGGACCCTTGCTGTTAAAAACCTTCTCAGCACCATGCTGAATCATGGTAAGAAGTTCATCCTTCGAGGCAGCGTTCTTAACAGGCTGTTGAGCACGACCCTGTTGAATGACGAGTTGATCGAGTCGCAGCTTCTGAGCCGCACGTTCCAAAACCTTCTCCTCAATCGCACTTTCTGTGACAAAGCGGAACACATATACCTGCTTGGTCTGTCCGATACGATGGGCTCGATCCATTGCCTGGAGGTCGGCCTGCGGGTTCCAGTCGCTGTCGAACAGGACGACAATGTCTGCAGTAGTCAAGTTGATACCTAATCCACCGGCGCGAGTGGTCAGCAAGAACAAGAACTTCTCTGAGCCCTCCTTGTTGTAGTCGTCAATAGCTGCAATACGGTCCTCATGCGCGGTTGAACCGTCAATTCGGCAGTATTGGTAGTTGCGCATGACGGAATAATCCTCCATGATGTCAAGGACACGACTCATTTGGGAAAAGATGAGCACTCTGCTACCCTGTGCCTTCATGCGCTTGAGAAGCTTGTCCAGCATAACCATCTTTGCAGCGTTGTTGACAAGATGTTCGTCGGTGGTGTAAGGTGGGCCCGGCTCGGCACCTTCGAAGAGGTAAGGATGGTTGCAGCACTTGCGTAGCTGCATGACAATGTTGAGAAGACGAGTCTTGGACTCTTTGTTGCCTGCGCCGCCGTTGACTGCGTCAATGTCCTTTTCAAGAATCTTCTTGTACCACTGCACTTGCATGTCGGACATGCCAACGTAGAGATTAATTTCCTTCTTCGGAAGAAGTGATTTCTCGACATCGGCCTTGACACGTCGCAGCAAGAAAGGCCGAAGCACCTTGTGAAGCTGTTGGACGACGGTGTCAGAATCCTCGTTCTGCTGGGAGAACCAGTCATCGAAGGCTGCAGAGTCGCCGAAAACATCAGGAAGCAGGAAGTTGAGCAGCGCCCACAGCTCGTGCAGGTTGTTCTGAAGCGGAGTACCGGTGATGAGCAGTCGGTTTCGCGAATTGAACATGCGGACCATCTGGGCCAACGAGGACTCTTCGTTCTTGATGCGATGCGCCTCGTCGATGATGATGTACTCCCAGGCAAACTTCTTCAATGCGGTCTTCTCGCGGAGAATCATCTCATAACTGGTGATGCAGACATCGAAGTTCTCGTCGACCAGTTCGTCGCGGATCAGCTCGGCACGCTCGTCTTTGTTGCCCTGCAACACCAACACCTTGATTTCGGGACACCAGCGGCCAAACTCTCGCCTCCAGTTATCCAGGGTTGACTTGGGGACAGCGACCAGGTGTGGTCCTGTGATACCAGCGATGTAGCGCAGGTAGCCGATGAATGAAATGGTCTGAAGTGTCTTTCCCAGACCCATCTCATCGGCCAAAATACCCGAGATACCGTTCTCGTGAAGGGATACCAGCCAGTTGAGACCTGCTACCTGGTAATCACGCATGGTGCCGCCAGCAACGAAGCTTGGCGACTCGCGGAACACCGTTTCGTTGTGGCCACCCCGCTTCTCCTCACGCACCAGCTCGGCATCTTCCTCCTGTTCTGTCTTGCGACGGCGTTCGGCGGCCGCACCGCCCTTGCGCATCTTGTTGGCCTTTGATTTCTTGGTGTCCTCGATATCTTGAGCGTCGATCTTGGCAAGGACCTCCTTGACGTGTGGGTTAGGGTTCGTGTCAATGAAATGACGGAACAGGTCGGTGAGGCCGAGGAGGTATCGGAAACGTCGAATGGTGTCGTCTTCCTATAGTGGTGGCACATATCAGTCGCCTGTTTACTCGCAGGGGCGTGCTGTGCAGTGCCGACATACCTTTGACGCGCCTAGGCGGTCGTGCTTTTTGCCATAGATGCTCTTGCGCATGTTGAGCTGTTCGGCACGCTTTTTGCGTCCGTCAATGGGCGCGTCCCCTGCTACACTGCTTGCGGTTGTGTTGGGGTTGGTGTCCGAGTCCTGCCTGAGCGTTAGTCTGTGTTCATGTGCGCGGGTCGCGACGCGTGGAGGTTTCGTTTGTACCGTGTAATCAGGCGTGTCCTGGAAATACTGTCATGACGCGTCAGCTTTGTTCGTTCGTCTCGTTGCTTTGGCCGCCGCTCGCTGCAGGCCAATGCTGGAGTGGCGGGCAGGCGCAGGGGCAACTTGCGCTTACCCCGAACTTTCTGAAGCCGTTCATCTTATCGTCCTGGTCCTGCATTTCAACATCCTCGTGCGCCGAGACGTCAGCCGTCGAGGGCCCGTCGGAATCGCGGCCGCTGCTCTTCCGCGCCATGCTGCCCGTCCGGGGCTGTTCGCCGCGTCTTGTTGTGTGTGATTGTCGTAGAATTCGCGCAAGGCCAGTCGCGGTGGGTCGACGGTTGGCAGAGCTCGTGGTTGATGGGGTGGGAGAGGTGGTGGGTAAAAGGGCGCGCAACGTCGAAGTAAGTTGAGTGTTGGTCCCCATGCTACGAATTGCTGCTGCTTAGCGCGTCAGTCCGGTTGCCGCTTGTTACCTAAACCGTCGTTACGGCAGCGACCACCCATCTTCCGCTGACCAGCGATCTTCCACTCTCGCCCTGCCTCTGCAATGTTCACGTGCAACGCGTCTACAAATACCAACCTTCTGTGATTCAGTTCTTGAAGCACCTCAATCACGCCCTCGGCACGTCAATTCTACGCGTTATCGAGCATGACGTCAGTTCACCAGCCAGATGGACGGCGCGTATTGGTGTGAAGAAATGGTTCCGTGTATATACAGTGCTCACGCTGATCGCTCAGCCAATTCTATCAAAACCCCCTTCGATACAGGGTATCCCCGCCCGTCACGCCACTTCTTCCAGCCAACGCCTCTTTCAAGATGCCCGCCTCGTACAAAGCTCCAATAAGGGAGAAAAGCATACCATCACAGCCTTTCGCAGCCATGAGGTTGACTGTCACAGGGAGGTATTCGACGTGGTTGGTAATTGTCGAGTTGTAAGGTGCCTCACCAATGGGTATCACGAAGTCGGGGTTCTCTGCCATTACGGAAATGCGACTGTTGCTGAAACCGAGCGGTACTCCTGGCTCGTTCAAGTACACATTGCGATAGCTGGTGCTCCCTGTTGATCCGACATACATGACGAGACTCTCAGAACATGTCTCTGTTGACGGCGCGAGGAAAGTTTCGTTTGTCCACGTCATAAAAGTCGTCTTATCGGCAATTGCCTCTTCAAGAGTCATAGTCTGGTTCTCGCCCCAGCCCCATCGCGCCAGAGGAACTGGGTTGACAAAGGGTGTACGACCGTCGTGTTTTGCGGCATAGTCCGCATAGAAAGGCTCACGAACAAGCGGGATCTGCTGCTTGGTGATCAAGATGGCGTAGGTGAGATTCATCAAAGTGGGAAGTGGCTCGAGATCAGCGTTGTCCTCACTCCAAGCAGCTGAGATGTTGTATGCTTCAACTTTCGCTTCCAGAAAACTCGTGACATTGCCGAGGAAGTTGATCAGCAACTCTTTGGCAACACTGCCTCCTTCGGTGGGCAAGTTGAGAGTCCGGATGGTTCTTGGGTAGGCGTCGGTGATACTGACATTGGCGCCATACATGGCTTTGGCTGCCTCTGTCCAGACAATAGGGTTGCGTGCTAGTAAACCAGGAGTGTCGAGAACAGGGGATAGCGGCATCGTGTGATCAAGCGCAACGAGACCATGCGAGGGCCTGTTACCGTATAGACCCTGGGCTTGCGATGGACCTCTGACGCTACCACCTGTGTCACTTCCCAAGGTGACGTCCAGCCATGAGTAAGCAGCAGCGCCAGCACCCGAGCCTGAAGAGCTCGATGATGTGTCCTGGTAGCCGTCACCGCGAGGGTTGAAGGCCTCATGGTAGTCGACCCAATCGGCGGTCGCGCTTTCGCCGTTGGCAAACTGCGATGTGATCATCTTGCCAACGATGATTGCCCCTGCTTCGATAAGGTTCTTGACAGGGGTGGCCGTGTGGTTAGCAGGCGGGTACAGCCAGTACCAAGCTCGGTTGCCGTTGGAGGTCCGCAGGCCCTTGATGTCGTAAATGTCCTTGATGCCGATACGAACGCCAGCCAACGGCTTTTCAACCGTCTTCTCAAAGTACATACGAGATGGAACAGCGATAGCGAGCTTCTGCCCAACCGTACCGGCAGGAAGCACAGAGTAGGAACCGTCACCCTGGGCAAAGACAGACTCTGTAAAGGCGCCAGTGACATCGCTGTATAGTCTCCATGCCTCGTAGACTTGACCAGCTGCGTTGACGAAGTATGGGCCAGGCTTCAGGTCGCTACATGCATCTCCAGTAAGAATGGTGGCTGAGAGGTTTCCCACAGCTAGCGAGCTGTTACCTTGAACGTAGAGTGCTACAATTGCAAATTAGCTTGGCTAATGAGCAGAGGTCAAAGAACAAATAACATACCCTCCAGGAAAGCTGGCTGCCACACATCATCTTGATCGGCGTATGTGGCCGACAGAGAAGCGATATCTTTGGGGCCATCCTTCGCAACGGTGATTGGCATGAATGAACCATATTCGAGAGAAGCCTTGGCCTCAGCACTCAGAGCAATGCTTGCGGCAGGCTTAGGTGGGAGGTAGTAATCAATGTCCTCGAGTGACACGGTAAAACCAGTAGAAGAAACAGCAGCTTGTACGTTGGCAACAAAGCCAACGGACGCGACGCCGGCGACGGCCTTCCAGAATCCCATTTCGGAAGCTGTACCTCAAGCAATAGCCTTGAGCTGGCCATCATATTGGACAATCGGCCGGCCTTTTATAACAATACGCCATAGTTAGCTGTCAGGCACAAATTGAGCGATTTGACATGCATGGTCATCATATCAAATCCACATATCGGAGCCACCGTCAAGATCCTCCGAGTACCGGTCAGTTCCTCTACTCCCAACATTGGTCATAATCAAAGGTCAATGAGTCTTGGAGTCCTGCTACGCTCGTCGGGGTAAGTTTGCGCGTGGGGTAAGCCTGAAAACGTCGATAAGCCAAGCCCGTAAGAGGTATCGATTGATAAGAAAGTTTTCCTACTATAGTAAAAGGACGTTCGGAGCAGATCGGTATCCACAAAGTTGGAGTTCCGGGCTTATCGCGTCGTCGGAGTCGTCACGGAGCAGCCGGCGGTGTCATCGTCGGAGCTCCATGTGTATCAGTGGGGTACGAGTTGGAGGCTACAAGGGGCGTGATTCGTACTCTTTCTTGGCGCGATAGGTACCGTCTTACGCAGCAGGAAGGTGCGAGTTGAGGCGCATTTCGAGAAGCCGGCGGCGTTCATGGAGATATCGGCAATTAACCAACTACTAATGTGGGGTAGCACATGGCTGAACTGGGATCTTGATGACTGCTACTGTGGCATTCGAGGTCATTCTATGTAGCACACGGACATGATAAAATCGCAGTACGTCTCCTACTTTCCCCGGTTTTAACGGCTGCGCAACAATCCATTGCCCTGTTCGGGAGGGTTATCGCAATTAGCCAAGACAGTCTGTCGGCCCCAGCGACTCTCGCAATGCACACTTTACTGCGTCTTCTTCGCACGACCGCCCGACAGCCCCATTCCCAACTCATATACCAGAGCCCCGCCAAGGTATGCGGCATACAAATTCGTCGGCACACTGAGCAGAGTGCTCAAGAGTACGTTTGTTCCGCTAGGTGTGAATCCAACCTGCTGGCTCCTGGTCCACCAATTGTACGCAGTCGCGAAGGCTGCAACGTCATTGATCAGAGCGTGCGCGACGCCGACCTTTGCTTTCTTGGACGAGAATCCATCGCGCTGTATGACGGGGCTGAGCTCCCAAGCGCCGGTTGCTACAGCGGGCAGAGTAAAAAGCAATGTGAGGATCGTGCTGTAGTAGGACAGCACCGGAAAGGCACTAGGCTGGAGAGCAATGTCTAGGGTTTTGACTGCGGATGATCAGAGGGTGCTCCCATTGGAGTGTCGTTGACACTTACAGACAGAGCCAACAAGTGCTGAGGTTGCAGGCTGGCTAGAGAAATAGTAGACTGCATCAAGGCCTCCGGTGAGACAGGTGAACACAATAGGGAAATGCACAAACGCGGGGTGTTTAGGGTGGCTATAGGTGTTAGCCATTGGAACCAGTTCCAGAGTGAGTACACAACTGACCCCATTGTTGCGTATATGACAGGTAACAAAGATTGGATGGAGCTGGTGGATCAATTCTGGCGCGAGTAGGGGGGAGCTCTGTGGTATTGTACTTTCTTTTCCGTGCAACACGACAGCAGCTGAAGAGCTTGTGGGGAGCCGCTGCGTCCAGTCGGGGTCAACACACCACCATCGAACAGTAGGCTTGCCGTCATCTCTCGTCATCGATTTTTCTATCATGTACAGCCCAAAACCTCGCAACATCTGGTGGCCGGTGCTGATGCCCCTAGGCCAAAGCAGCCAAAGCAGTCAATTAGCGCGAATATGATTGGCCAACCGGCGTCGTCTATCTCTCTCGTCAGACGCGTCGGCCGTGTGTACATATGGATTCGACAAAGAACGCGTCGCCTATCCAAGTCGACTGGCATGACGATTCATACTGGCGCAGTCGCCGCCTCTCGCCGGCACAGATCCAGATTCACGACATCCGCCTGGAGGAGCAGCGACGCGATGCAGGCCCGATGCTGGAAATGCGTGAGGTCCTGTCCTCCTCCTTGCTTCCGGATCTAGAAAGCAGAGACGACCTAGCGAACAGTAAAGCAATTGGCGAAGCGACGGAGAATGAGCGAGTCAAAGGTCTGGTGGCAGAGTTTGGTTGGATGAACTGCCTGAGGAGTAGCAGTGTACAGAAGTCGACATCCGATCCGCCAGACTCTCGGAAATGTCGATGGATACACATTTCCAGCAAATATGCCGACTATCTTTCGGGGTGCTTAATTGCGCTGTCAGACTGGTCGAAGGATCCAAGCAGAATCTTGTCTGCCTTTCATCAGCTGGAGCATTGCATCAACCAACAAGAGAGGTTCTCCAAACACGGGCGATACTTTGCACCCTTCAGCCAGCGCTTAGTCGAAGACTATGCTGGTGATCAAGAAAATGTACCGCTGTTCTTGAGTGTCCCGTTCTTGGATTGGACAGTCGAGGGAGAACCACCACCTCTCAGATTCCAAGTGGATCCAAGAGAGGGATATCAGTCGTCGAAAAGCTCTTCTCACCTGCTACGATCAATATTACAGCACTTCTATCGTCTTGAGGATACTTCCGATCGAGAACCACAGCAGGTCTTTACCAAACACAAGCCATGGACGACTGATCGCAGCTTAGACCTAAAAGTTCGCCGCTGGTACGGCCACTACCCTACAAGCCTCAATGTCGACGAACTTTGGGTACTAGCAGTAGATGCACGCCACATAGTCACTTTCTCCAGTAACCAAAGCTGGAAATCGCGCTGGCCACCGCTGCAGCTATCGGCCAGAATTATGGAGATATCATTTCGTGGCATTCGTAATGCGTACATCAACACCAAAGACGAGCAGGATTACACTTCGTCGGTGCACATTATCACCGCACTGAGTGGGGCGCTAGGAATGCTACATCGCAGCTTCTGGACTGACATCATCCTGTGTCTATCCGACAGGTATGCTAGCTACCTGGGACACCTGCAGTATCGCCTTCACAGGAGTCCAAGCACGAAACTCGTCATGGATCTTCTCCAGGTACAGGAAGAACTCAACATCATCATATCCATCATGGAACAGCAGATGGAGCTTGTTAGCAATCTCCAAGAAATCATGAAACGAAATCGAGTGAGGAGCCAGTCTCGCACCCCGATACGACTCAACCAACAGAAGCCATTGGACTCCATCCCCGCCGCTGGTATTGCAACCTACCGTCAGATGTCCCACTCTCATCTATCTGATCCAGCGGCCCAGCTGATAGAGAACCTACAACGAGAATACGCCGACCTGGTCGACTTACGCGACAACAGTAACACGCTCATCAACCGCACTATCCAGCTCGTCAACATCCGGCTCGAAGACCACGGCAAAGCGATCCTCGTATTCACAATTGTGACCATCATATTTCTGCCTCTATCCTTCGTCACGTCCTTCTTCGGCATGAACTTCTCCGACATTAGGGATATGGAGAGCACACAAAGGCGGTTCTGGCTGGTCGGCGGCTGTTTGACTGTTGCCACGGTTACTTTCAGCCTCTTCCTCGCGTTCTATGGAGGCACAATCATGGAGTCGTTTGTGGACTGGAACGAGGCGCGGAGTAGGAAGCTGAAGAAGAAAAAAATGGCGCAGAGGAATATGCCAGAAAAGAAGCCGACGGGACCGCCTACGTTTGAAGTCTTAGATGCGTCGAGGTCAAGGCAGGCTGTGTTTTGAGTTTGTGTATTTCAAAGTCAGAAAGCTAATCACGTTGATGAAAGGGAGTATATTCATTCGAGATCTATTCTACGCAACGCCAAAAGACACAAACATCCTCCAAGAGCCTGTTGTCTACTTTCCAAGAGCCTGTTGTCTACTTTTCAGGAGCCAGTTGTCCATATATACTATATCAAATACCTTGGTATTCACGCATAGTGCCATTGTCAATCTCATCTCCAAATCCCTCGACACTGCGTGCTGCACTCAACCTAGGGAACTACTTTCCTGGCAGGAACAGCTGTCTTCGAAACAAATCGCGTCTGCTCGGCCGATGACTGGCCCGTCTTCTGTCGCAGCCGGTTAGTCCTCGACTGGGAGCCGTATGCGCGGGACGTCTTGTTCTTGTGCGGAGACGAAGAGACATGGGTACTACGGACGACGTAACATTTCTTGTCGTCCGTGGAGGCGTGCTTTGAGGAGGTTAGCCCGGCCTGATGCGACGGTGCTGCGGTGCGGGCAGCGAGGTTGTGAGTCCTAGCGTTACGCGTCGAAAGGGGTTTGGGTACTCTGACTTCGTCGTCGCTCTCAGATGTGAGAGATAGCGGAGAACAGCACCTTACTACTTTTCGGTCCTGATCCTGCGTCTTGATGTTCTTCTTGGGAGCTTCGCGCACATTGCCGAATCCTGAGCTAACTGAAGAGCTCGCGCTAGAAGGGTGACTGGAGTCTCCGAGAGACGAATCATCGATGTCGATGAGCAGGTCTGGGATTGAGTTCACAGACGGGATGTCTGTTTCCACAGAGTGCAGTGGTGGAGCCAGAGTCGATTTCAGCGAAGGCGGATGGGCTGTGGCTCCTCGAGTTGTGCTGCGCTCATTTACATGACCACGCATGTCTGCCGATCGACTACGAAGCGTGGATGGGATACGTGTAGTTGTCACCGCATCAGTGGGCTCTTGTGAGCTGGTCCTCTCAGCCAACCGGCGCTGCATCCAGGTCGGGCCTCGAGCCGCAATGGCAGCCTTCTCCTGGAACCACTTGGGTGTGCCTAGTGTGAACCCGAGCTCACGCAGCTTCTCGACCGATGGCATCTCATGCTTGTACTTGCATCCGACAGAGGTGAAGGCACACTCGCCCGTCCTGATCCAATGAGTGCAAAACACCTTCTTCGCTGGGTCGGGCTCAATACCAGAAGGATAGGGCACGCGGTATTCGAAACGCGCTAGACGACCAGCAAGAACAGACGGATGTTCAAGGGCAGCGCTCTCGATCGGTGGTGGGGGCGTCGACGAGGTGGCAACAGTGGCCGGTTGGGTTCGAGAGGCTTGGTGAGGCTGCACTTGATCTTTTATCGGTGTAGCTGTCTCTCTCCGAATATCGTGGTCTGGAGAAAGGTGCTTGGGCTTGGGAGACGTTGTCGGCTGGGAGGAATGAGCCGCAGGTGCCAGAAGTGTGAGGAGTGACGCCGGCCCTGTCGACTCGCCGACGAACTTCCAGCCTTCTTCAGACATCTGACGATGGGACAGCTGGCGGGGGACTCGCTGAAGTTGAAAGGGCAGTTGGTCAACCGGCACCAACGGTACCATGATGTTGTCGCGAAGCAGATAATGACGGGAAGTCATCGTTAAGGGACAAGAGTGAATAGCGTGAACAGTCATCGTGATGGATGTCTGAGCGAGAGGTGAAGAAATATGGTATTTAGGTAGCAGTTGCAGATGATTATTATACCGAAAAGAGTTGAATGGTTATGGAACAGGTTGCACGGCACAGAGAGTGGCGGGCAAGCCTATAACTGTGTGCCAACGACCGAACGCAAGACAGCAAGTGTTGTCTTTCATGTCTTAACAAATACAAGCTGCTTTGTGCTCGTTGTTGCGGACAAGCAGGGTTCCGTTATCACCATTGGCATCGTGGCAGTCAAACAAACTTGTTTGTGTTGCCTGCTTGTTTGTGCTCGGTACCAAGACATTGTGAAGTCGACGTAGATGCAAGCAACTATTCGACGTTACACAGTCTTTCATGTTGAGAATCAGCATCGAGCGGAGCGGGGGTTGACCGTTGTATCCCCTCCCTGCATGGAGTGCTCTGAAACTTTGCTTTGTCGAAGAGAGACAGACATCGCTCGTCAGTCAGACAATCGACACCGCAATAAAGCGGTCTTTCTTAGCCAGAGTAATGCCTCATTTTGTGCAACAAGACATTCGTGTAACACGGCTGAGGCATTTCGGGGCGTAATCTCGCTAGCGTCTTAACTCTACTGAACTGACAATTCACCTTGCCATGAGTCGCTACCGCTGTTGACTATGAAGAGAGGAACAATCGCACATTTCAAGACGTCGACAAAACATGCTTAGCCTCAGCCGCTGACCGTGAGTCTGGTATCACACGTAGACTCGCACTCGCTTTGTCTACAACGTGATGCGATGTTCAGCCAAGGCCCGGAACCACAAGTTGCCATTGATGTCGTCGCTGGCTCAGATCTCGAACACAAATAAGTTTGGGTTAGAACCGGCAGTTCGGGGGAATCTAACCGTTATCTGTTAGGCGGGAAAGAACCACGGTTGGCATGAGGACTGCCGACCGCGGGGTTGGCCGCAACCAACTAGCGTTCTCGAGGTGGCGGCTGAGGCCCTCTAGTCCTTCTTAGAGCCTCCCACTGGTACCTTTGATTGCGCGAATTCGAATCATCTAGTAACGAGTTCTCCATCAACTATGTGTTCAATGTGAAGTGACGGGGAGTAGTATGGCGCCTGCATACCTCCAACAAGGGATACTTGGACGCATCAGTATGATTGTGTCTAAATCCATCCTGTTCAATCAAGTGCCGATAGAGTTTAGTTAGCCGTTTCCAATTGTAGGAATCCAAGGGACAGACAGACACGGCATTTCGTGGACCTAGGCACAGCCTGGAAGTGCAAATCGGAACCACCTCCGCCCTCTCAGCTTCTTTATTTCACATCTCCACGTTGACGGATCTCTATAAGGTTTTCGACTAAAAGACATGCAGTTAGTCCATCGTCGGGGAACAGTACGCCACGATGCGAGCAGCGAATCAGCTTCCAGAGACTTGGAGCATGAATCAGGTACCAAACTCCGAGGCTTGAATGGAAGAACGGTTCGCTTGTTGAGTAGTGGTCGTAGACCTTGTGGGCCGCCTTCTAGGTCTTGATGGTCTGTCTGTCATATTGACTGCATCTTTCCTATACCTGATCTCGATGCTGTTTCACCTTCTGCCTCGCTGCATCATCGTTCTCTCTTCGATGGGCTTGGATTGCACCCTTATATCGAACCGCGACGGCGACGACTGATACCTCCTCGAGGGAATATAGCCAAGCCGTCATGGATTCCGACAATCGCCGCGACGAGGTGCTTGCTGTCGCCACTCTGTTTCTCGTTCTGTCGTGGACAACCGTCTCCCTACGATTTTACGTTCGCGGAATTTATAAGAAAACCTGGGGAAAAGATGATTCATTCATGGGCGCTACCTTGGTGGGTTTCAAGATCTTCTTTCAGCATTTATTCGGGGTGTGGATTGACTGTTGTAGTTTCTTTTCACGGTGTATCTTGCCTTCCAAATCACTGCTGCTATATTCGGCACAGGGCGTCACCGATGGGATCTGACGGACGGGGACGCAAAAACATCGCTCCTTGTAAGTCGACAAACTAGCACTGTGTTATCTTGATCCTAACTTGCTTAGTTCTGGTATCTCTGCGAGCTGTTATACACACTTGCTAACTGCACTCTCAAATTCTCAATTGGATACTTCTACCTCAGGATTGCCGTGCGACGATGGCATGTATGGTCTATATATATCTTAATGGGTGGGACCATTATGTTTTCGATGGTTTACTTTTTCCTAGTCCTTTTCCAATGCACACCTAGTAAGTTCGGCTTCTGCTGCCTGCTACTCATCTAGCCAAGCACTCTATAGTAACAGCAACAGCTAACAAATTGCAGTCTCCGAGTTTTGGATCAACCATCCAGCTTCAGAGAAATGCATATCTCACGGCCCAACTACTGGAATCACCTTGGCTCTTGCAGCGGTAAACGCTTCAGCAGATTGGGCACTCGGTACACTACCTTTCTTCATCGTATGGGACTTGAAGATGAAGCGAACGACCAAGGCACTTGTAGCCGGAATCCTGGCCTTCGCTGCAATGTACGTAAGTCAAGGTTGTACTGCGTGATACAAAGCTGATTATTTTGTAGTGGAAGTACCGCTACCATTGTCCGGATGTGTTATATCCGGTCCCTCACGAATGGAGAGGACTTTCTATGTAGGCTGGCCCTACAACAACGAATATATAGCGTACTAATACACTGAAGACGCAACCACAGATGTGGCTATCTGGAGTACGGTCGAACCTGGAATT
The DNA here is from genome assembly GCA_019775935.1 of Neoascochyta sp. HWLR27. Taxonomy (NCBI): domain Eukaryota; kingdom Fungi; phylum Ascomycota; class Dothideomycetes; order Pleosporales; family Didymellaceae; genus Neoascochyta; species Neoascochyta sp. HWLR27. The sequence goes on from WODD01000256.1 coordinate 91,460, forward strand.
GGCATAACTGCCAGCAGCATCGCAACCCTACGCCCACTTTTCAGGAAATTCAGATCGAGTATTGGTGTTGGATCTGGACGCGGGCTACCGAGTCCCTACTACCTTTCCAACAGCGCGCAAAAACACAGAGATCGCCGCGGATATCGACGAAGCATCAGCCCTTCTGACCTGGTGCCAACGCGGATGACCTGTACGACCTCCACGCAAATTCAGGGACCTGAGACAGATATATGCCCGTCGCAAGACTACAGCCTCAAACCGCTCCCACCTATAATCGTCACCGATGAAGACGATGTTCCCCTCGAACCCGGGCGCATCATGCAGACGACAACATTACAGCAGGAATACTATGAAGGTGTTCCACGGCTGCAGCTACGCAACAGTTTCAGGAATAGTTTCACCAGAGGGAGTATCCTCAGTCTGGGCAGGTTACGCCATCAGCAGATATGACATTAATAATATACACGACGATACGCTTTTTGAAGTTCAGTGCAAACACATCCTGATTGATAACCACGGGTTTGCAGATCTGGATAATTTGGTCGGCATTATTCGTTTTTAGGCTCCAATTTTTTTGGTTTTCAGGGGCTCAGCTACCTATTACAATATTGCGCCACGCACCCACTTACCGTTTTCACTCTCACCTCGCGACTCAGCACACGAGCAAGCGGATCCATCCTTAGTTTCTTCTTTCCTTCGCACGCGTTGTGTTACTATTTCCTAATCCTTCTCTCTTACCTAAAATACTCACCTGACTCGATTGCGCACTTCTCCACACAGCCGTACTTTGAGTTACACTGCAAACAAACGTCCACCCATTCACGCCCCTGAGTCTCAAAGCCGCGCGCCACAGCGCCCGCCCGCGCACATCACCATCTCCAGCCCGCCTGGTGAAGCGGTTCCCAAGGACAAAAAAAATGTCGAAAAAAATGCCGTCTGCCACAACTCCACAAGCGAATGCCGCGGTTCTCAGAGATGTCTTCAAAATGTCAACAACCGCACGCTTCGTCCATCTCCTCCAGCATAGCAACACGCTCATCCAGCGCAACGGGCCCTACACCACATTCATCGACACGACCGTCTTCACACGCACACGGCAAGCGCAGCCGCGCCTGAACGCGCCCTCGACAAAAGAACTCGCCGTCTCGCTCGCCGCCGCCCAAGACTCGATCGGCACGGCCCAGCTCGACAGCCCAGCCAAAGAGGACCTTATGATCTTCAAGCACCTGTGGGACGCGACGACGGCCCTGCTCGACGACGTGCTAGAAGCTGGGAACCTGGATCACGAGTCGTTTGGCTGGGGCGTGTACGGCCTTGCGGCGGGCTACATGCCGCCGCTGTCTGGGTCGCCCAGTGACTTTTTGTCGCAGAAGGCAAGGCTGCATGATGCGCTGCTCGCGCTGCCATCTATGGGCTCGCCTGAGCGCAAGAGGGAGGAGATTGTGGTCAAGGGCGAGCGGAGAGTAGAGGTCTTGGTCAAGGCGAGGAGGCAGGTCCATATATGTGCTAACCTGCTGGTGCAGCAAATCAGGGAGGACAACTGGTGTCGTGTTCGATGGGGGCATGGGGTCAAGGTTGCTGAGAGATGGGCTCAGGTGTCGGGTTTGACGGTTTAGGGTGGTAGGGATTAATCGGGTTTCTTGAGAATATGGAGATGTTGCACCTAGGTTGACGTGTGGTGCTGTGGGTCGAGATATTGATATACCACAATGAACTGAGGCTTTCAATTCACCTCGCATTAGTAAACATCCTGATATGTGCTTTGGTGGGACAGGTCACATCTTGAAGTCGTTAGTTCACCTAATACAAAGTGCAATGTATCGGACCAAATGTCAAGTCATTTTCTGCATTCATACGCATACCTGACTGCTTCGAGTATGCGGCCGCTATCTATGTGTGTTGCAGTTGTCCCTGCATGTCTGTCAAGAACTGCGAATGCTTCATAATCCTCAAAATCGCAGCCTGCATAATCCGTAGATATGCTCGTCCCGACCCAAATCCGATAACCCCAGCCGAGCTCCAACGCTTTTGATGAATGTATGCTGAGTTGAGAGAAGGAAATCCATGACACCTGCATGTTCGTACGCAGATGCTTGCCGTACGTGAAAAATTCTGCCGTGCAGCATATACAAGAAGTTACAAAATGATTAAAAGGTTTATGTCGGCCACTCCTGGTCCGCGAACTGCGTGGGTCGAATTGATAACGCATTTTACATGATAATCGAAGGAGCTGATATTGGTCAGTGCGGGGCTCTGAGAAATTAGGTAGGGGACGCTTACTGTCAACGTTCTGCTTGATCGACTTGTGGGGCAGAACAGATCCACCGTTGACGTAGACCTCGTCACCAATGGAAACGTCGTCACCCAAAACAGTGACGTTCTCCAGGCGTGCCCACTTGCCGACGGTGCTGTTCCAGCCGACGATGGTGGACTTGATCCAGGCATGGTCCTTGACACGGCTGTTCTTCAGCAGGACGCAGCGCTGGAGACGCACACCGTCGCCGATAACGACGTTGGGGCCAATGGTGACGTTGGGGCCGATGCGGCAGTTCTTGCCAATCTTCGCCGAGGGGTCGATCATGACATTGCCTCCGTAGACGTAGGGCTCAGAGGTGGAGGTGAGGAGACTCGAGTTCTTGCGCTGCAGCGACGAGAGGTAGAGGCAGGTTCCGGACAAAAAGTCCTTGGGCTGTCCGACGTCCATCCAGAAACCCTCGAGATCGAAGGAGTGCAGGCCGCCGTCCTTGCAGATGGCAGGGAAGGTCTCCTGCTCGATCGACGTGGGGCGGAGCTCGATGCGCTTCAGTACGCTGGGGTTGAGAATGTAGATACCGGCGTTGATGCGGTTGCCGACGAACTCGACGGGCTTCTCGACGAAACGGTCGATTCTCGAGGGATGGCTGGGCTTGTGCACAACGACACCGTACTTGGACGGCTCCTCGACCTTTGTGACAACAATTGTGCCCTCCTCGCCGTGCTGCTTGTGGAACTCGGCGAGCTGTTTGAAGGGGTATTCGCAGGTGACGTCGGCGTTGAGAACAAAGAAGGGCGAATCGTCCTTGCCCAGGATGGCCTCGGCGAGCTTCAGGGGGCCGGCAGTGCCAAGGGGCTCGGTCTCGACGGAGAACTCGATCTTGACGTTGTACTGCGTCTCGTACTGCGCGCGCCAGTCAATTTGGTGATTCTTGTGTGCTATCCACGGTGTGTACTGACGGTCTTCAGGGCCTCGGCCATGATCTCAGGGCGGTAGTTGACGGCGAGGACAACATCGGTGACACCGGCAGCAGCAAGAGCCTCGATCTGGTGCTGGATCATGGGCTTGTTGGCGAACTCGACAAGCGGCTTGGGGTATGTGAGGGTCTGCAGCCGCTATTAGTTTTGCGAGGGCTGAGGGGTTGCGGGTTGCGGGGCTCAGGAGCGAGCGGCGCGGGCAAGAGGGCGTACGAGAGGGCGCAGACGGGTTCCAAACCCTCCGACGAGAATGATGGCTGGAAGGGCTGTTAGCGACGAGTATTGTAGGGGCAATTGCATAGACATACCCTTCATGTTTGTGATAGGAGGTGTAGAGGGGCGGTTAAAGAGTGGGCTTGGAGGGGTCGAAAGCGAGTGGAGTGGTCAACACAAGGTGACAAGTCGAGAAGAAGAAGCGAAGAATCGACCCGTGAACAAGACACCGGGTATAGTTGGAGAGGATATCGAGTCAAAGTCAACGAACTTGGATGGTGAGGACAGCTGGTTCTTATGGCTCTGGCCCGAGAGGCTCCCTAGCTTCGCAGCGCTGCCAAGGAAGGGTCCAGTAATTCCCCTTTCTTCACCAACCATGTCGCTCCCTCGGCCGCTACCCTCGTGTATTCCCTCGTAACGTCTTCAACCCCTTGCAACCGCAGTCCGCTTGTCATGATCGCCTAGGTAGCCTGTTCGTGTCTATTCTCAGCGCTGGCGGCCGCCAGTTGGGTGACATGGTATCGACACGCCAGCGCGATCTGGTCCGTCGATGGTAACCCCATCACGAGAGGCATCACACAGGTACGAGCTGCGCGCCGCGCTGCGTAGCCTGCGGCGCAGACGAGATCCCCTGAGCTGCCTCCACGTGCCTCTCTGTGCCGAAATGAGAGGCGTTGAGTTCCTAGTCTGGAGTCCCGTCGATGCACGCGGAGAGTACCCGAGGCCAGCCCCTTGCGAGTAGCCTTGTGGCTCGTGGGCCGCCTCCTAACCGCATGCAGCAGAATTGCAACGCGCTTCCAGCCAAAACCACATCAACTCGCTCCTTACAGCCGCTGTCAGCACACCTGACCGCCGCGGTGGGGAGATGCAGACATGATGCCGACCTCTCAGCTAGGTATTCGGCATTCGGCGAGCACGGACTCTTCCCGGCCCGGCCCCTCAATTCTCACGATACGATGCCTTGGAGGAAGCATGATTTTGATGACGCGCGTCGTCTTTGCATGGCAGGCGCTCAACTCCACTGCATTAATGGGGGGGTGTTGCTCCGCCTTTACCGATGCCAACCACCAATGCCAACGTCTGCCAATGGTTGCATGCACTTGACTCCAGTCGCTGCTGCTGCGCCACAGTTTGGTCTTGATGAAAGTCATTTTCGTTCTTGTCTTTGCAGTGTCTCAGAACGTTTTGCTTTTCATGCGATCCGCGTCGTCTTCCAGTCCCCCCCACAAGCCATCAAAAATCATGTTGAAGTCGTACGTACCCCATAGTTAAAGGAACCTCTAGATATCTAACCATGTCGGACTAGAGGCTAGGTAGCTACTACTTTACACCTGGTTACCTGGTATGTGGAGCATGGAGCACAACTGCCTATCCCGGCAACCCTCCTGAAGCCATGGGAAACTGAACGCTAACGCATTGTGAATAGAATCCACAAGTTCTTATTCCCGGCCGCACGGGGTAGACTTCACAGCAGACATCTCTACCACGCTGAAAACATTTGTAGATTAGGTATGAGAAGGGGCTGCGACGCTGGTACCTACAACTCATCCATCTCCTTGGTGCACGACATCATTCGGGACAGGGGATACACTGCCAATCCTAACATTCGCCACCCTACGTGCCTACATCCGAACTGCATCCTTCGCGCGCCTTCCTGTCCAGGAAATTTTGGCATAAAGCCATTGAAGACTGACCGTAACTGACCGCAATTACTCCGCGCGACTACGGTTCGCCACTGCACTCGGCCATCGGTTTGTGTGACCAAGCCTGCACAACCCCCCACGCGCCGGCGCCGTCGCCGTCGCCGTTCTCCTCGCTTACCTACACCGATGAACGGGATGTCTCTTTTCGAGCCGCCTAGATGCGCTCTAGCCAAGGACTCACGCCCAGCAACAAGGTGCTCCCTATGGCTTCGTGCATGTGAGACGTTGGAGTCGACTCGTGTCCTCTTTTCAATGTCCCACAAAGTTGTACTCGCTGGCCCACTTCCAGTTTCCCTTGTCGTACTGCCACAGGACCAGCCCAACAGCCTTGCCCTCTCGAACATTCTTGAGCACGTCGTCCTGGACAGCCTCAAACGCATCGTCGACTTTTTTTTCCTCGTTGACCTTGTTCATGACGGTCCAGTGCGGTCGCCACCCTCCTCGGTCCTGCTCGCTGAGGTGAGGCAGCCACTGCGATCTCAGATCGCCATGCACGGCTTTCATGCCGTTGTATCCTTTGCCAACGTTCACACCGACTCCTAAGCGCATCCGAAACGGTTTCCCCGTAGTCACGAGAAACGGCTTCGTGCTGGCGGCGAGCTGAGAGAGACCCGCCTCAATCGTCGAGTGCTGTGAGTGTGGAAGAGCATGGAACAATGTGAGGTGCGCCGGTATCCGGTTGAGCCTCTTTGGGAAATACTGTTCGCGCATCTGATTCATTGGCACGGAGAGGGAATCTGTGAGCTTCAACGTAAGGACGTAGACTTGTTCTTCTTCCTTTTCCGTCTGTGGTTTGTGCTCCTCTTGGGTAACGTATTCCGTCTTTTGATATCCCTGGCCGCGTCTCTCCGGGCTAGCCGCAGGTGATCGATGGGACCTCCCTTGTCTCCCTGGATTGTTGTTGAGGTCTGTTGGCTTTATTTGACCGTTGGCATTTTGTGGTTGGCGGGGTGGCCCTGAGGACCCGCCGGCAGCGGCTGCATAACTCATTGCTCTGGATATGCTACGCGGTGCGGAAAAAACTGATCTTTTGGAGAAGACGGAGAAGGCTGACATTGAAATATCTCCTGGAAGAAAACGATGGTCTCGGTTTTCATTCACCGTCCGTCAAATTGGTACATCGATACGTCACTGGGCGGGCGCTAGTGGGACGGGCGCGCGATGTGGAGATCGACATCATGATCTGTGTAGAACATCGCTGTTCTAGCTTGCAACTTCGCACTGCTCCGTGGTAAGTTCACGATCTTTCGAGGTGAAACGTGGTGTTGCAGTCAAACCAAGTTGTATACTCTGGATCCCCTGGGCTCCTCGGGCCTCTCGCAGTAGTTAGGCTAACCAACATTAATCTCAAAATCCATTGTTGAACTCCATTGAAACACCAAACTCCTTGTTGTAGATGTGCTCTCGATTAGATCTCCTTAAATCAGTGTCTGTTGATGACTCGCCATCTTCCAGCCTCCGGTGTCCCCATCCGTCGCACCCTCTAGAACCCACGAGCTCGAGCAGATGGCTCTGAATGTTTCATCTGCCCTCGTCGCCTCGACACGGTAGTAGATCAGTGCGCTGTCCTTGCCGAGGGGAATGACTTCGTCGTGGCTCAGTGTGTATGATTTCCATGGCTTGAAATCGGGACCTTGCAGCATCTCGTGGACCGTAGGGGACGATACAGCGGTGAGAATCAAGTCTCCCGGGAAAATCATAACTGGGTTGGCAGACAGTAGTGGCAGAAGGTGCGCGCCGGAGCTGCACAGTGCGGCCCAGGCCTTGTGTTCGAGACTGCAAACAGCCGCGGTGAGGGAAGGATTAGTGAGGGTCGGGGTCGTCATGGCGGATGGCGATGGAAGTCCTCAGCACTGAGGTAGAGAGATAGCTTGACGGTGCAGATGGCGAAATCGGGATAGAGCTAAGTGTAAAGGTAGCTGATTAGATGCATTTGTCGCAGCACGCGGTTGTGATTTCATTGTTGTATGCGCCTTGTGCAAGTTGCGCAGGTGATCGTCCTATCCGGGGTAAGCTCCACTGCGCACCGCCATCCGGCCGCGGTGGCGTAGACGGCTTTGTCTCTGCCTGAGGCCTTTATCGCCACCCCTTACCAAGCGTGTGGCAGAAGCGTTGGAATCTTCTTGCGCAATGGCAGAGGCGATTGTCGCCACAGCATGTGACTGGGTTGTTGCGGCCCAGGTCAAGGACGTTGGTGATTGAGCACCGCGATGGCAATGGCGATGGCGATAAGGAGGCGTCACATGGGCTAGGCGCGCGATTGTGGATCCCGATACCGAAAGCGGGGAAGATGATGCGAACAGGGCGGTGGCACAACAACTGTCCAAGTTGCACGACGACAAGACGCAGAACAGCGGCTTTGTGCAGCAGAAACTTGGGGCAACATGGCAAACAGTAAACGGCCAGGCACACACTGCGCGCTTTCGGTCGAACGTGCTCGAACAGCCGGCTTATCCTGATCTCATTGGAGCACAGGCCCGCACTAGCGTCATTGCTCGGTGACTGGCCGTCACAGCCTCATTGCCGCCTACGCCTGCGCCTGCCGCCTACATATAAACCTGGTTGCCGCCGCCTGACCTGCTTCTCTTCTCACTCTCACACCACCCGACCCCTCTCACTCGACTCGACTCGCACATTAAACACACCACACACTTCGACACTCGTACACTCCCACAGCTATGCAGATCTTCGTCAAGACCCGTACGTTGCGCTTGCCGCCACCGCCTCCATCTACGCCCTCAGTTTGCTGACAACGCTACAGTCACCGGTAAGACGATCACCCTCGAGGTTGAGTCGTCCGACACAATCGACAATGTCAAGTCCAAGATCCAGGACAAGGAGGGCATTCCCCCAGACCAGCAGCGCCTGATCTTTGCTGGCAAGCAGCTCGAGGATGGCCGCACCCTGTCCGACTACAACATCCAGAAGGAGTCCACCCTTCACCTTGTCCTCCGCCTCCGTGGTGGTATGCAGATCTTCGTCAAGACTCGTAAGTCGCCACTGCGCCTTTACCCTCAGGTCCAACACTAACAACCCCCAGTGACCGGCAAGACCATCACGCTTGAGGTCGAGTCCTCGGACACCATCGACAACGTCAAGTCGAAGATCCAGGACAAGGAGGGCATTCCCCCAGACCAGCAGCGCCTGATCTTTGCTGGCAAGCAGCTCGAGGATGGTCGCACCCTGTCCGACTACAACATCCAGAAGGAGTCGACACTGCACCTGGTCCTTCGTCTCCGCGGTGGTATGCAGATTTTTGTCAAGACACTCACTGGCAAGACCATCACGCTTGAGGTTGAGTCTTCTGACACCATTGACAACGTCAAGTCGAAGATCCAGGACAAGGAGGGTATCCCTCCTGACCAGCAGCGCCTCATCTTTGCTGGAAAGCAGTTGGAAGACGGACGCACTCTCTCAGACTACAACATCCAGAAGGAGTCCACCCTCCACTTGGTGCTTCGTCTTCGTGGTGGTATGCAGATCTTCGTGAAGACACTCACTGGCAAGACGATTACTCTTGAGGTCGAATCGAGCGATACCATTGACAACGTCAAGTCAAAGATTCAGGACAAGGAGGGTATTCCCCCTGACCAGCAGCGTCTCATTTTCGCTGGCAAGCAGCTCGAGGACGGCCGAACGCTCTCGGACTACAACATCCAGAAGGAATCGACGCTGCACTTGGTGCTGCGTCTGCGTGGAGGACAGTAGGCGGTTTGCTGTTTGATGATGGGTTACAGTACGGCGTTACGGCATGATCACGATCTACGGATTGAGGTCTGAGGTTCATTCATAGTTTACATGGCCGCCAAATGGTCTTTCACAATGCAAATACCGAGCCTACGGGCTGAGACTTTGCTCTCACACATCTCTTGCTCATACTCGGGGCGATACTCTTATCACCGTGATTTCCCTCAAATTTGGTTCGCATACGAGGTTAGCGATTGGGTTTGTATACTTTGTCTGGCTAACTCTCACTCGCATCAGTTTACTCTGATTTGTAAGTTAGACATCACGGTGTTGGTACACAATAAGACCGAGGTGTTAGGTCACTTGCCCCACACCGTGACGCACTGCAAGTCCGGACTTAACTTATGCCCGGTAGATCCACCAAAGCCGCAACCGCAAACACATCATAAAAGCAACCAAATTCTCCTTTGTTCAATTTTCCCATCTCAAAGAGCCTCTCACTGCAATTCAATACAACCCGCGCAAAACTCAGAGAAAAACCCCACCGTCGCAACACAATGGCTGAACACAAGATGGAATACGTCAAGTGAGTGTCCTACGCCACGGCTTGGATACACCGAGCTTGTGTCAAGCTCTCCACATGACTGACGGTTCTCCAGCTTGGGAAAGTCTGGCTTGAAGGTCTCAAAGGTCATCCTGGGAGCGATGAGCTTCGGTACCTCGGAATGGCAGCCCTGGGTGCTGAACGAAGCCGAGAGCTTACCGATCCTTGAGCATGCCTATAAGAACGGAATCAACACATGGGACACAGTATGAAGCCTCTCCTTGCTCACGTACTTGCGTGCGTACAGCTAACCATGACTGCTCTAGGCCGACATCTATTCGCATGGAGTGTCCGAGAAGATCATCGGCAAAGCTCTCAAGCAGTACAACATCCCCCGCTCCAAGGTCGTGCTTCTTTCGAAATGCTACTTCGGCGTCACAGAAGAGAGCCCCAGCCTCGGCATTGCGGCGGTATCAACAAACGACGGCCCTGATATGGTCAACCAGGTGGGACTGAGCCGCAAGCACATCTTCGACGCCGTCGAGAAGAGTGTAGAGAGACTAGGCACATACATTGACGTGCTACAAATCCACCGCTTGGACCGTGATACTCCTCGCGAGGAGATCATGAAGGCGCTCAACGACGTGATCGAGAAGGGCTGGGTCAGGTACATTGGCGCCAGCTCCATGGCTGCATGGGAGTTCCAGACGCTGCAAAACATTGCAGAGAAGAACGGGTGGCACAAGTTCGTCTCCATGCAGAACTACTACAACCTCATCTACCGCGAGGAGGAGCGCGAGATGGTACGCCACCTGGTCCATCACACTCTACAATCTATAATTAACCCGCCATGACAGATCCCCTACTGTAAAGACACAGGCGTAGGCCTCATCCCGTGGTCCCCCATTGCGCGGGGTGCCCTCACACGGCCGTGGAGCGACCGCTCGTCGAGCCGGGCGCAGACCGACAAGTTCCTGGAAAACCTAGTGCACTCGCGCGAGGACAAGATCGACCAGGAGATTGTCAAGCGGGTAGAGGAAGTGGCCAAGAAGCACAACGTGAGCATGGCATGCATTGCGACCAGCTGGTGCATCAAGAAGGGCGTGTGCCCGATCATCGGCCTAAGCAGCAAAGAGCGCGTCGAAGAGACGGTGCGCAACGTCAACTTCAAGCTTAGCGACGACGACGCAAAGTACCTCGAGGAAGCGTACCGGCCCAAGGAAAGGCAGGGGTACTAGGTGTAGGTGTAGAGCAGGTCGCGAAAGTGGAGCTGCCAGGCAGTACCCAACTAATTCCGAGACGACGCTACGGCTACATGGAAAGCAAGCAAGGAAAAAAAAAACGAATACAGGGAACACTAGCCAGAGGAAACGTACCATTAATGTAAAAAATCATGCACCATACCGAGTCGCGCTCGCCTGCACTGCCCGACCGAGCCCTCTTCTCGTACTCACGATGCCTACCTACCTGCCTACCTAGCCCACTACTAACCGCCCAGCCACAGCCTAACCCAACCCAACCCGCCGACGCGCCTGACATGCCATGGCATGCCATACCATGCGAATCTGCCTCCTCAACCATCTCTCGACCCACGCAAAAGAGAACCCCACCACACCGCCCAAGGAACCACAGCCGCGCGACGCCACGCCACCCACGTCGTCGCGCCGCTCCCCCAGCCCCGCCCAGCCCCTCCCACACACATCCAGCTCCAGCCAACTTACCTCCTTTGTAGCTAGCTAGGTACGCGCACGCAGCGCACGCACACGGGGCCCTGTCTGCCTAGACTGGACTGGACTGGACGACCTAGCCGAGGCAGCGCAGCGCAGGGCAGCGCAGGGCAAACGGCCACGCTGTACCGCATCGCATCGCATGGCTTGGCGCGGGCTGGCGTGGATGGGGTTGGCTAAGCGGGCATCGCGCAATTAAATGCGGCGTCCGTGAAACACGCGTGCATGGCGCGGTGCGGTGCGGTGCGGTGCGGTGCGAGGCGCTGCGACGGGCGTGGTGAGTAGGCGGGAGGGGGAGAGGTGCTGGGCTGGCGCGTAACGCCGCGAGCTGAGTGTGTGTGGCTGGCCGAGGGTAGGGAAGGGAGTGCTGTTTCGAGGTTGGCGGTGGGGGTGGTGGAGTGGGTGTGGTGTTAGATAGGACAGGGTAGGGTATTGAATGGGATGGGATAGCGTTGGTTGAATCTGGGAGAGTGGATTGGATCGGGCGATGAAGGTTGAGGTGGGGTGAGGTGGACGGGTAAGGGAAATGAGAGAGTGAGAGAGGTGGTGTACAGAGGCAGATAGGTACAGGTAGGTACAGGTAGGTTGCGTTTTAGTTGTCATCGACGCTGTGTGATGTCGATGGTTAACTGGGTATACAGAGACGCCCTTCCCATCCTTCACCTTCACCCTCTTCCACTTCCCTCCGACATCTTCACCTCACCTAACCCAACACCAACTCCAAATCCAAATCCAAATCCAAATCCACACCCTCCAAACCGCAGGACCCCCCAGCTCCCACACCAACGCTACAGGCCCTACGCACCCGCGCCCCCACCAGGCAATAAATACCTACCTACCTACCTACCAACCCACCTGTATTGCGACCGCGACCGCGATCGCCCGCCGGCCGACGGCAGTGCAGATCGCGAGGGAAGCGAGCGGACGGGATCGCTGCGTAGCGCGTAGCGTGTAGCGTCTGCAGCGGGGCGCTCTGGGTTGACTGGCGGGGCGGGGGCAGACGAGAGGGCTGACCGGTCGGCCACGGGAGGCGTCGGCGTTTGCGAAGAGCGGTGTGTGTGTCTGGGTGTGGGTGTGGGAAGAAGGGGTTTCGAGAGGGTTTGGGCGGTGGGGATCGGAAGAGAGCAGAGGGGGGTGAGATGAAGGGTTCAGAGGGAGAGAGAGAGATCTGCGCCTTGGTCTATCTACCTACTCCTGAACTAAATGAGGCTATCTACAAGCCGTGCCACAAGTTTCCTGCTGCTCGTCTGGACAGATCGCGTGTCGCGGCAGGCTTTTGCCCACTGACTCGACCGGCTCCAACCATACGTAGTCTGCGTCTCACGCGGAGTTTGACAGCTGCGAGTCAGAGCTGGCGGGGTCAGATGGCAGAGCCACCGCGGCCGGTTGATGCTGCAGAGTGCGCAAAACATGGTTTCCCATTCCTATTGCTCCGGTTGCCCAAACACTGATAAATACATACTTTGAGGAAATAAATAGGAAATAAATGGTTGGTACTGTTCCGAGATCTGGCCCAGCAAAGCCGATCCGCAGACAGTGACCAGAATAATGAGGTGGGTCGTGACTATTTCTGAAAGTCGACTCGCTCGCTATGCCAATAACACAATCGTAAAAGAAAAGAAAAATCAGAAAATGCCAAGGAGATTGATCCTATATCCAAAGAGATTGGACACGCGACCATCTGGGCCCTTGCGCGGTAAGCAAAATACTGGGTGTGCGGGATCAATTCCCGACCCGCAAGAAGGACAAGCGTTCGTGGCTTTCATGGCGTGGCCATCAAATCGTGGGCCATCGTTGAGCCGTAAGAAAGAGCAAATGCAGCGTGACATCGTTGTCGCTTGAGAGAGTGTACATCAGTTGGGTCGTTGACTGGGCGTTCAGACGCCGGGGAATCGCAAAATGCAAAGGCCGTGCATCGTTTTTGGGGGGATCGTGAACCGTGAGGCAAACATCAAACACGTAAATCGTAGGTTGTGTGGTTGGGGAGTAAGCTTCTGATGTCGACGATGTGGTCTCGTAAAAAAAGACAGAAAGATACTAGATGGCGATAAAAATGAGCGTCACGAGCCATCTTAGTTGGCCCGGATGACGAGCTTGGACAGGAACTTGTTCGACAGCGAGTCGAAGTCGGACCGGTCAAACTTGCAATCGCTTCTTGAGCGCAGGTATGTATCTAGGGGCCGTTAGTACGATGCAAGCTATCAGAAGCAATTTACGAGCTTACCATATTTTGTGACGTGTCCGCGGACCTCAGTCATGGCATCGCACACGGCTGGGTTCGAGTTTAGCAGGTGGTGGTGTTTCCGGGTGTCCCACTCGGCAAACGACGGCAGCTTCTGAGAGATGGCCGAGAACAGGCCAACAATGACACCGACGGGTGTGCCCTCCATGTCAGCGCAGAACTTGTGGACAGCCGCCTGGTCAGGGACTCGGTAGCTGCAGTCGAACTGAATCAACTCCCAGACTGCCAAAAGGATAGCGGCAAGCATGAAGATGGTAGGCCAGTTCTTCAGCTTGTCACCGCTGTAGACGGACTGGTACAGCGAAGACAGCTCCTCGAGGACGTCCTTTTGCAGCTCGCGCCACATATCGGCAAGCGCACACTTGACCTGGAAGTTGATCATGACGGGCGCAATTGTTGTGCCGCAGAACTTTGACGACTGGTCCTCGACCTTGCCGGGAGCCTCATCGTCACCAAGACCCTCCACCATGGTGACGTGGAGAGTGAGGTTGTAGGCAATGACGAGCTTCAGTGCCTTGCGGATGACGGGCAGCTTCTCGCGGCAGTAGTACCTGTACGCGGTCTTGAGGAGTTCGGTGACAAAGTATGTGCCCTCAAAGTACTCGTCGACAAACTTCTCGAAGCCACCATCAAGGTGGCGGTCAAGGTAATCGGAAAGCATGGCGCGCGAGATGCCCTCCATGCCAGCAGAGAGCTTAGCCGTGTTGATCTCAAAGTGCAGACCGTTGAGGGTCTCGTGCCAGTCGACACCGAAGCACTTCTCGTCGCGCACATAGACCTCACGGGCCATGATGGGCAGGTACTGGCCATAGCCGTGGGTAACGTAGATGAGGCGCTCATGCGGCGAGAAGCCCTTGATGTTGCCAATGGAGAAGCCGAGGCTGACGTGACGCTCGTAGTCTGCCTTCCAGTCCTTCATGAAAAAAGCAATGTCCTTGATGTCAATGCGCGTGCACGGTACCTGCCACAGACGGGCGTGCGAAGGCTGACAGCCTGCGCATGGGTCACCCTTGTCACAGGTCTTCTTGAGGAACTTGCACCTGAGGCAAGCACGGAGCTTGCGGATCTCGTGGGCTTGCTGTCGCTGATCCGGCCTGAGGGGGCCACGTCTCCTTCCGACGCGCTTCTCGCCAGTCGTGTCTTTCTTGGTGGTGTGAGCAGGCGTCTTCTTGACAATGGTTTTTGCGGGCTTGGCTCCCGTCGGCGTCGCAGTCGTAGGCGATTTCCTGCGACGGGCGGGCGGCGAGCTGACAGCCGACGAGGTTGGCGAAGTTGAGCTCGAGGCCGACTGCTTGATGACTGGCTCGATGCGGGTCATGGGCGGGCTGACGGACTGGTTGGGGGAGATGTAGTTTGCAAAGTCCTGGTCAAACGACAGCGAGTGCGAGTGCGAGTGCGAGTGGCCGTGGTTGCAGTTGTCCGAGTGGCTATGTGAGTGGACGAGCTCGAGGTTGTTCTCTGACTGCGGTGAGTGGATGGGGAAGTGAATCTCCTCGAAGCTGCCCAGGGAGCCAGCCGATCGCGGAACGTCAGAATGATTTGATGTTGTCGAGTCTGAGTTTGTGCGAATGTGGAGGGACTGGGCGGGGTTGAAGATGATGGCCGACGTGTCGGAGAAGTCGTACGAGTTCCTGTGGTGGTGGCCAATGTCGACCCAACCGTTGTCGCTGCTGGACAGGGAGCGGATCTCCATCCACTGCTCGCCTGGCGAGCCCGTCGAGACGCTGGCGGGATGCGAGGTGGGGGTGAAGTCGTGGGTGTTGATGTTGGTGAAGTCGGTCTGGAAGTCGGTCATGAAAGGGGCAGTGTGCATCGACGGTGGCATGTCCATGGTGGTGGTGGTCATGATGTTGAAGGGTGCGCCCATGGACATGGAGTTCATGAGGGCCTGCGACGTGTTGATGTTGAAGTCGACAGGCGAGCCCTGCAGCTGGGTGCCGAAGGTGGTGTTGAAGTCGAGGTTCTGCTGGGCGTAGGCGTCGTGGGCAAAGCCGTCGGTGTTGAGGTTCATCCAGGTGGCGAGCATGGGGTTCATGGGCTGCATGGCAGTGGGGAAGCCCAGGCCGGCTGTCTGGAGGGGCGCGATGGCGTTTGTGGTGGGCATGGAGGTGTGGGCGGAGGTGGCGGCCATGGACTGGATGCGGCGGTGCTGGTGCTGCTGGTGCGCATGTTGGTGGTGGTGCTGCTGGCTCTGGTGGAGGTGCTGCTGCTGCTGCTGGTGTTGTTGAAGTTGTTGCTGTTGCTGTTGCTGCTGCTGCTGCTGCTGTTGTTGTTGGCTGTGCTGCTGCTGGGCCGGGTCATGGTGGTGGTGCGAGTGCTGGGACATGGCCCCCGGGGAGATGGGCAGCGGCCAGGGCTGGTACGCGGTGTATTGTGTGCGGTTGGGGTCGAAGGACGGGTCGAAGGCGCCGTCGACGGTGTAGAGGGAGCCGTCAAAGTCGAGGTGTTGGTTGTCCATGGCGGCGCACGGTGGGCAGAGTGAAGGTGGTGGTCGAGATGTCAGCCTCTCGCTCTGGATCTGGAGCTGAGGGTGGGCGGTGTAAGCGGCAGCAACGGGGCAGCGTAGAGGGGAGTCAAGGTAAGAGAAGACGGGCACGGGCCACATAGTCGGTGAGAGGGACGTGAAGCGCCCCACACACCAATGGGCGTCTGGATCTGCCGTAGCACTGCTGGCGCTGCAGTAGCCCGCCAGAGCCCGCCAGCGCCCGCCCACGCCCGCCTGCAAAACACGCTTCCCCCCGAGTCGCGCCGAGCGTCGTCGACGAGGCACCCTCGTCGGCCGGGCCCTGGAGCCTCGTCGACAACGGCGTGATCGCTGGGACGCGGGAGAATCATCTGCGGCGAAGGAACGGCAACGGTGCGCCCTCGACGACCACCAACCACGCCATACCATAGGTATGTCTGCCTACCACACCTACCCTACAGCAGACGACGCTGATTGCCGGCTGCCGACAGCCGCCCGCCGCCCGCCCACTCGACCAACCACGACTGCATCGCATCCTGCCCGCCAACGCAGTGTACCGACCTGCCTCCATCGCACTGGCAGCCCCCGATCCAATTACCAATACCTGGAGAATGTCGATCCAGCGACCCCTCCCCAAGCCCGCCCCGTCCGCGTTAGACTCGGGGTCCACCCAGCACACACACACGCACACGCACACGCACCCGCCTAAGCTGCCTACCTAAGCTGCCAAATCTGGCGTCGATGCTGCAACACGCAGGAGAGGTACATAATGTAATAATAGCTAGCCCCTCTCTCCCCTCCCCTCCCCCCACCCTCAACTCTCAACCCAAGAACGCCTGCTGCTGTCCGTTCTGTCCCGGTAGCGCCCACGGCCCACCGACCTGACCTGACAGTGCCATCATGCTACACCCCACTAGCATGACTGGCAACCACCTCACTTCAACATGCAAAACTCACCGCACCGCCCGCCATCCTCACCACCTAATAGTCTAACACGCCTCCCGCCCTCACTAACACACGCCGCCTCGTCAGCCCTCGTGCTGCTCTCACACTCGCGTCTGTCTCTGTTATTCCCACCGCCCCGCTTCGGCGCCATGTCCATGTCATGTCCGCCAGCTGCGTATCACGGCCGCGGCCTCGTCCCACCGCCGCCATGCCTTGCATCTGGTCCGCCTCTTGTCAACGCTCCGACCTCCGTTCTCCACCATGCAGTGGCGTGCGTTTCGCCACCCAGGCCACCAGCTCGGCCGCTCGGTAGTCTTCCTCGACTCCGGCTGTCCATAGTCCGTCTGCCACCGGCAGTGTAACACCACCGTGGCATGTAGCTAGAGCCCAGTTCCACCATGCTCCTGCTCTTGCTCGTGCCTCGCTCTGCCGTTTGTTTCGTTTGACCCTCTCGATTCCTGCCTCTGCCTCCTTGCTTGCAATCCTCCCGTCCGTGTCTTACTCGTGCCCGCCCAATTCAATCTGCTCGCCGATGCTGCTTACTGTTGTACCTGAATGTCGCTTGCATCCTAGCGAGAAACCAGTGCCTGTCCTGTCTTACCATGCCTTTGCACAACTCGGAATGCCCGCTGCCAGACGCTCATGACCACACTTTGGGACTCGCTGCTCGATCCCACGCCGGCCAGGTACCTGGCACCCTTAACCATCATGCGTGGGACGCTGTCGAGGCACTCGATGCCGTCGACAAGGGACCAAGCAGCCATACACAACATCGTCAGCCGCCCTCGTCAGCACAACACATGCCGGTAATCCATCATCACCCTAACCAAACACACGCAACGGACCTCGTCCCAAACTCACAACCCACGACCCACGTTGCCTGTCGTGCCGTCTGTCTCCCCCAAGTAATCCCCATCAAAAACGTGGAGTGTCGATCTACCCTTTGCGCACGGGCACACCCGCACCGTTCGCCACTCTCAATCAACATGACCCTTCCATCCCTCCCCTCCATTCCATCCACCACCCAACGGCGCACAAACCGCCTCAAACGCCTTTCCCCCGCGACTCGGCTGTCGCTTGTGCACGCGAGCTGACGACGAGGCGCCCGCTGCATCGAATGCATCCGTTCACGCAACGGGATAATGGCACGAACCGCTCGCTCGCTCGCTCGCCACTACCCGCTCGTCTGGGCGCCGCATGGGCATCGGTGAGATAAGCCCCCCGTGTCCACGCCCGTGTAACGGTACGGCGCCGGTGGGCTGGGTGCGAGCGAGGGGTCATGTCAGGAGGGAGGGCATGCAGGTGGGTGTGTAGAGGTAGATGGATGGATTGGTAGATAGGTAATTGTCAGCCGGCGTGGAGTAGCGGCGACACTGGTCTGGGCTGGACTGTGTTGTCAAGGGGCGGTTGCAATGGGCTGTTGTTGTTTGTGTTCTGCGTGCGATCGTTCAATACGTCGTCAGCCTGCAATGTCGGTTCTCGACGCACTGATGGAGGAATCGGAACCCAAGACTCGCCTTATCGGTCGCTCGTTCATGGTGCAGACAAGATGCAGCAATCTCGGCTCTTGCTTACACAGCAGCTGTTCTGGGATGTCGTAATATCAGCACTCTAGAGTCGCTGTCTTGAAAAGTTGCGTGTTCAGTGCCCGTGGCTGTGCCATACCAAATGTGGCAGTTATAAAGTTTAGGAGCATGGATGGTTGTGTGATGTCTTATCAGCTTCGGATAGCTAGGAGACGCCGTTGTAGGTGAATTGCACAAGAACAAGACCAGTGGATGCTCGCGTGTTGCGGTCGGCGTCAAAGCTATACCTGTCGATGAGGAGTCGTCAGCATACAAGAGAGGCATAAAACTCCTTCTAAGCAATCTCGAAAACTCTTCGGGTGAACTGGTACTGCAATGAAAGTCTAATGACCCGGGTTGACACGGATTCGTCGGACGAGGATCGATGTAGTAGTGCTCATAAGCACAACGCCTTCAATATATCACCCTCGACATACAATGCACATCAATGACCTGCATACGATTATCGTCAGTTCAAAGAAACCCCAGTCCGACTGTTTGTCTGTAGAAATTGATCATGGGATCCAGTGCATGTCGGTCTTCGGACCTCGGCTCCCCATACTCCGGATATCAAACAACTGTGACATAGGCAATGCAGCAGAAAATGTACGGGTACAGATTCGTGCGATATCAACTCGAGTGATTGCCTATTTTCTGTATACCATTAAGCACACCAGTTTGAATTGTCCCACATACCCACCTCTACCACACACCTAACCACACATACAACATGGCCCACACCGGTGCATTACCAAAGGTTTGCCGATACATCACAACACACAACGACGATGGAAAAGCCGTCTTCAGCAATGCTCTCGATGAGGAGAGCAAAATGCAGCCCAACGATGACGGCATCGCCTTTGCGCTCAGCTATACAACCAAAGGCTTCCCCGTCGACATGACCAACGATGCAGACATCGACGTATACAAGAAATACCTCAGTTCGCCACCAGGACTCGTAGTAGCAGGCGGCACCGTGCTCCGACACGTTGACATCCCGCCCAACACTGCGTGCACCATGCATCGGACTGTCAGTCTGGACTACGGCTGTGTGCTCGAAGGCGAGATCGAGCTGCTGCTGGATAGCGGCGAGAAACGCATCATGAAGCGCGGCGATGTGGCTATCCAGCGAGGGACGATTCATCAATGGCTCAACAACAGCCCGACCGAGTGGACGAGGATGCTGTTCGTGTTGCAGGAGAGCAAGCCTTTGGAGATTGCCGGGCAGAAGTTTGGAGAAGACCTAGCGGGCATGGCGGGCGTGCGATCATCGGATTAAGGGGCATGGTGTGTGTTGCGCTATAAGCCAGTTATAAAGTGAAGCTTGAACTTGGGAAGGGTGTAGGTAGATACGACGTAGAGACGGCTGCTGCCCCGCCAAGAAATCTGCCCAATCGGGCTACGAGCACTCCACTTCACATCTTTGCCTGTTCTTTACCTAACGAACGAACGGGGGCAGCTCTCAGCAACCCTTCTGCCAGCGATCAAAGAAAACGTGCCGGCGGCCTTGGACTATGACATAAACCCACCTCTGACACACTTCAAGCCTGTCCACGAACAATACTAACCCTGCGTCTAAGACGCCCATTGTTCGCGCCCGGCCACTCGCACATGCCCATCCACGTGCAATCCAGATCCCGACGCCGCGACGTGCGAGTTAAGAAAATGGCGCTCCCCGTCCGTACCGCTGACCAGGCTCCTTCTTCTCGCTTGGAAGAAATCATCTCTCCTGCAGATCGCATCCAAGAACTTTCAGATTCCGAAAACGAGTACGAAGACATGGGCACCGTAACCGTTGAAGAGCAGGCCAATATCACCTACCTGGAAAGTGTGACGTCGCCCCTCAAAGATCCTCTGCAGACAGCTACCTCCAAGACCGAGGATGAAACGTTCAAGGTCATTGAGCCGTTTCTTCAGGGGAACCCGCACGGATTCCCGCTGAACTCTCATGGTATACCACAGATCCAGCGGTCAGCGCATGTCGAGTATCTTGAGGATTCTCTGGGCGATTACCCTGCGGGATTCGCCATGATGGATGCTTCCCGCCCATGGATGGTGTACTGGGGGTTGCAGGGCTTGACGGTGTTGGGCCAGGACATCTCAGAGCACCAGCAAAAGTAGGTTGAGATTTCTATCATGTTGCCTCAAATCGATGCCATCCGTATTACATCTCAACCGTCTCTACCCTCTTCTGACCATATTCAGGGTACCACACACCTTTGCCATGGCCCAGCACCCCGATGGAGGTTTCGGAGGCGGCTTTGGTCAAATGGGCCACCTAGCATGCTCATATGCTTCAGTCCTCTCACTCGCTGCAGCGGGAGGTCCTGAATCGTACGATACAATCAACCGCAAAAGCATGTGGCATTTCCTCGGCCGGATGAAGCAAGCAGACGGAGGCTTCACCATGACCGACGGCGGCGAGAAAGACATCCGCGGCGCCTTCTGCGCCATGATCATCCTGTCGCTCCTCAACATACCCCTTGAACTGCCCGCCGATGCCCCAGCCCGCCAGCATGGCCTCACAACCTTCACGGACAAGCTGGGCGAGTGGGTGTCCAAGTGCCAGTCCTGGGACGGCGGGATATCCGCGGCGCCGGGCAACGAAGCCCACGGCGCATACGCCTTCTGCGGCCTCGGCTGCCTCGCCATCATGGGCCCCCCGAAAGAGACGATGAACAAGTACCTCGACCTAGACCTGCTGGTGCGCTGGCTCTCGTCGCGGCAGTGCTCGCCCGAGGGCGGCTACAACGGGCGCACCAACAAGCTCGTCGACGGCTGCTACTCGCACTGGGTCGGCGGGTGCTGGTCGCTGGTGGAAGCAGCGACGGCAAAGGGCATTTGGAACCGGGCGGCGCTCGCGCGATACATTCTGTGTGCGGCCCAAGACAAGAACGGCGGGCTGCGCGACAAGCCGGGCAAGCGCGCAGACTCGTACCATACGTGCTACAACCTGGCTGGGCTGAGCGCTGCGCAGAACCACTACGTGTATGATGAGGAGATGAACAGGGGACTCGGGGCGGCGGGACTGGGTGCGCCGTTCCGGTGGCGCGCGGAGGGCGCGTACGAGGCCGACGACGTCGTCTGGGACCGCGCCGATGTCATTGGGAAGATCCACCCCGTCTTCATCATCCCGTTCCGCGCCGTGTACGAGTGCAGGAAATATTTCGAGGATAAGGAGTCGTTTTGAGTACGTACGTACGTACGTAGTCGCCCTTTTCCATAGACAGTAGCTAGCCTCATCTCCAACGAACGTACATGCATATACCATCTACTATGTAGTTACATACACCACACGCAGCCTAACTAGTTATACCACTCCCGTAACTACGCATCCATATACACGACCAGCGGCGGCCCCGAGACCTTGGGCCTGAGCAGCGCCTTGATACCCGCATGCGCCTCGCACTCGTTGTCGTAGTAGTCCATGTCGGCCTTTGACGCAAACACGGTGCGCGCAACGAGCGTGTACCCCTGCGAGCGCGGGTCGTCGTGCGGTGTGTTGGCGGCCGCCATTTGGATGTACGGCTTGCCGTCCTGGAGTTGGGGGATCAGCCCACGTTGGAGTAGGAGGTGGGTGGGTAGGAGATGGCGGCCTGCACGCAATGTTTGCGCTCAAGGACGAGGACGCTGTGCTGGGTGCTTGGCTGCCTGCGAGAGATGATGCTCCGACCTCGCACTACACCCGCAATCCACTCCGCTGCACTGCACTGCACCGCACCGTACCGTACCGTAACTGCATCATATCATGGCGCCCGCACAGATCACGTCCGCGCCACACACACGGACAGACACACAGACAGGCAACATGGCACGGCGCAACGCTGGGCGGGGCCCGCAAGTGATGAGGTGCCTGGCGTGCAGGTACAGGTGTGCACGGGCAGCGGCAATGGGGGGCGGGCGGATAGATGGCGTGCCAGTGGACGTTTGACGGACGGACGGTGATGTTGAACGACAGACGACTAGGAGATGGCGAGACGGAAACATACCTTGAGGGCGGTTTGGCTCAGGGCCGAGTACTTCTCAATGGCCTCTTGCACGGCTGCTGGGTCCGGGAGCTTGAAGAGGGTGATGCGCATGATTCGGGACATGGTGGCGGGGAGGCGGGTTGGGGGTGGGGGAGAGGTGGTTGGGGAGGGGAGGGACGGGTGCTAGATAGGAAGGTGGGTGGGGGTTGTGGTTGTGGTTGTGATTGTGATTGTGATTGTGATTGTGATTGTGATTGTGGTTGTGGTTGTGGTGAGATGGTGGTGATGTGTGTGGTGTTGGCTTTAAGGTGTGTTGTTGTAGAGTTGAAGTCTGACACGCTCTTCGGGATTAGTGAGGAGAGCCAGCGGGTGCGGGACTTGACTTGAGACCGGTTCCCCTTCTTCCTGTCATGATTACGGGCGGCTATGTGGCCTCTGGATGCAGTGCACTTGGGTGTTGTTCCGACTGCATATCTCGAAGTGGGTAATAGTAATGGTAGCTAGTTGCATGGTCTGAGTAGGTCGACGGACGGGAGAGAGGATGCAAAGTCAACACGGACACTATAACGAGTCGGACCCTGCCAGCCTATTACTCTAGATCTCGATGCAGCGTGGGTAGCAGTAGCGTATCTATCTGCGACCTGGGAGTGTCGGAGAATGAGCGCACGCCGCATGGAGCTACGGCATCGAGTAGATGCTGTTCAACCTGGCACGGTATGTGGAGCTGGAGTCTCGAATCGAGGCGATCACCGAGGGCACCACTAAGAATCGGAGAATATGGTATGGCAGGTTACAGTCGTCTTGCACGACGGGCGTGGGAGGAACCGAGTCGCTGAGAAGCGAATGCAGGGAATGCGGCCGATTCGAAGATGGAGATGGGCTGGACTGGACGGGACTGGACTGGAGTGAATCAAACCATGGCAGACAGCAGTTGAGCAGTCGTGCAATCAATCAATCAGTCAATCAAGCAATCTTCAATTCGGTGCCTGGGAGACATGTCCATGTCGAGTGGAGCGAGCGCGAGTGAATTGCGCAACTCTCTTCACCGCTCTTCTCTTGTCTTTGTCGAGAATGGCGGCCGTGCGTCATGCATCCCCAGATTTTCCCTTTTCCCGCCGCCCGTGCTACTCGCCCGTTTCGCAACCCTCCAGTTCGTTCCTCAAGACAACGACCACGACCACGTCCGGGCGTACCGTGTCCTGTACGTCTGGACCAGCTGCTGTCCTCGGCGCAGTCGTCTGGCCATGCAGCAGCCGTCCAGCCAGCCCGCCCGCCCGCCGAGCGTGCAGCCTGCGACTCCTCAGGCCCCCACTCTGGCCATGCATCTACACTTCTAGCCTGCCTCGCCCGAGTCGTGGGCCGACGCCGGCACAAGGCGGTCTCCTACGTGGATTGGATTGTGGATTGTGGATTGTGGTCCTGTACCGATACCGATGCGATGCGATGCTATGCTATGCAATCGAGACGTATCCAGCCCGCTGCATCGCTCTGTGCGCCCTCGCACCACTGACTGCCTGGCCGGGCCTGGCTTGCTCGCTCGACTCAATCTCAATCTCCTCCTGCAAACGCTAAGCACCTGCATCGCTTGCGCCAGACCAGACCCAGACGCTCGAGCACTCGCTGCAACGACTCCACAGCGGTTGCTTCCTGGCGCACGCATGCCGTACAGCAACCGCCGTTGATGCTTCGCCCCTCTGGGCTGTAGGCGCATACAATTCGACGTCGACAGTCAAGCGCCTTTTGACAACTCACCGTGCAGGTGCATGAACAACGCCCGGACCCCAACGACACTCTCTGGTAGCACCAACCCCAGTTGCCCGCCAGCCCTCCCGCCCTCCACCCATCCAGCCCCTCAACGTCAGCAATCAATCCCTCTGTAACGCCTGCTACGTCTGGTGTCACTCCCCCACTACCTACCGGCCGCCTTCTCGTCGTCGCCCTCCACATGGCGTCCCATTCATTCTCTTCTACGCGCGACTTGCGCCGCCCATGGGTAGCCCTGTCGGTGGCTCGAGGTCCCAGTTTTTCCTGCATCCCGCCATGCACTCTTGGCTTGGTCGCTCTTCACCTTTGACAAGTTGCCCCTTCGTATCCCAACGCCCGCCAGGACAATGCTCGGGGATCGTTGGACCCTTGCCCGTCTTTGCATCCTCTTCTCATGCAACACAGCATGCCCTTGGCCGGGCTCATGCATCCAGCGAGTACGGGTCGAGCGTCATGGTACTTTGTCGTCGATACCTCCGTGCCCGGCGCCGCCCTATGCCGATCTGAATGTCGAGCCTTGACGAACCATTTACCGCGCTAGTCCTGCAGCATAGTGGCAAACGCGAGCCATGTACCTACCGTCTGCCAGACACCGGTCAAGCGGTGCCTGTTCAGGTATGAGGTCCTTTGCTACAACTCTGGAACCCTAGTTTCTGTTGGTGAAAATACGGCCAGCGCATCGTTACTATGGGTCCCCTTCTACTCGTCTGGTACAGAGCCGCAAGACCCGCACTACCTGCATTCCAGACGTCCAATTGCCGTGCCTCCTACTGCCCGCCCGCTTCTGCATGTCCTAGCATGCCTGCTGCACTCGGTTGCCGCGATAAATTACTCGCCATCCCACACTGGGCGCGTATAGTTCCCACACACCCATATACCCTCTGCACGCCATACCCTCCCGTTTTCTGACGCTCCAAGCTCACTAGCCGACCACCCTCACAACTACAGTCGTCAATTCTACCTGTTGCCCATTCTTTACCACCTTGTCGCACAGGCGAAGCCACTACTGCCTCTCTCGGTCTGGCCCCAACTCGCAGTAGCCGCTTCAGTAACATCCGGCATCCACCTCTCTCATTTGGACTTTTGAACCTGCATCCAGCACTACTCGTAGCCTCGCCTGCTTTGCATTACAGCTCGACAGCCACTCAAACGCACCCACCATGTTCTATATCATGTATCTGACAGGTACGTCTCGCCTTCAATTCTCCTCTTGGCACTACATGCAGCTCGAGCACCCCTCTCGGCTAAGCAGAGCACCTTCAAGTCCCTTGATCTGTCTCTTTGCTTTTTCAAGTCCCTGCAGCTCCAAATCACCATTAGCCACCGCACCGCAGCCCGCTAACAGTCATTGCAGGTCTCTGCCAAAGAAGGCACTGGCCTGACCCTCTCTTCCAAACATACCGCTCAGGGTACGGATATGGATGCACCGTCCGAGTGAACAACCGCGAGTACTCAACAGATGTCGACTACGAGTCTGACGAGCTGGCCAAGAATGCTGCTGCCACCCGAGCATACATGATCTGCCGCAACTTTTCCGTCAACGATGGCATGTTCCCCGGACACCGACCAGGACAGGGCGGTGTCGTCCAAGGAATGCCCGTGGCAATCGGCACCGGCAGGAGAAACACATGCATGTCGAATGATTTTGAAACCGCCAGCAGCTCAAGTGGAGGTACCAGCCCCAGGAACAGTGACTACGGCCTCGACACAGTAGGAAGACGATCCAGCAAATCCTCAAGCTCGTCCACGTCCAACTGCTTCTGCGGCAGGGGAAGCGTCCGCGTATACGAGAGGTGCACAAGCTGCCTCCGAGAGGCCGGCTACCAATGCTAGCTGGACACCAAATTTAGACGATACTCAACCCGAAAGACCCCCACGCCTTGTATCTGCGATATCAATCGGGCTCACTGCGCACAACGTCTACAGCCACGACAGACACATACCTTTCACGAAAAATAAACGACTTTCCATCCGCTTTCATATCTATGGGTCGGCCATCTGTTCTTCTTTTGCAGCTGCATAGCGACGGCATCGAAGCGTTTAGCGAATCCCCTACACCTCCGTTTGGGTCGGCTCCCTTTTTTTCCTTTTCTCCTGGGCTGGATGTCTCCTTTTGAATTGCCCGAGCTACTGTGCTCTATGATTTTCGGTGTTTCCTTTTTTTGCGGGCAAGAAGACGACGATGATTTACAAAAGAGAAAAGATCATGATGAAGGGCTACACAGCCTGATGACTACATTTACGAAAGATTACGATATCGAATTCAATAACGAATTTCTTGACAAACAAGACTATAACCCTACAGCACTGACAAAACTCCAAACTGCTTACCATGTTTAGAACTATACAAACAATGCACCAAAATGACAACAGCTCGACGCTGGTACATACCACTTCAACCTAGTGCCGGCCGCAGTTCCACCTGCTCTGTCCAGCCGGCACAGTTTTCTTGAAGCCGCATCGGCCCTCCTTTCTTTGTGTTTTCTGAGCACTTAACACGTATAGGTGCTGCCGGCGCTCCTTCACCATCACTATCCTCACTGTCGTCGCCTGATAAGGACGAGGACGGTGAAGACGTCGGCACAGAAGACAACGAAGATGTACTGCCTGTATCGGATCGCATAGCCCGCCTCTTCGTAGGCGGCTTTGGTCCAGCCGAGCTATCTGAGCTGCTCTCATCTTCTTCTTCATCCGTCCCTCGCTTTCGCTTATTCGACGAGCGTCCTAATCCTGGCAGGTCGGATATATCGATGAGTCCCAACCCATTCACGACAGACTCTAGGGCTTCACTGGAAGATCCTGATGAAGAGCTCCGGGCAGAGTCGGCAGATGCTGAACGGCGCGGTGAACGACGGACAGGCGCACCTGCAGCGGATCCGGCGGCAGGCGGCGCAGTCGTAGAAGATTTGGCCGCAGAAGATGCAACAGGAGGAAAAGGACGGGGACAGCGACGGGTAGCGGGAGCACCAGCGGCAGGGCTGGCAGTAGGGGGTCCTGCGTTTGCTCTAAGGAAAAGCGACTGAGCTGAGCCGGCGCCAGTTGGGTCTTGAAGCTTACAGCCAGCATGCATGTTGTCGTCAACAACGGTGCTCGACGCCGAAGTAGGAGCCATCTCGCCCTCACCACCCCCAGGCACCCCAGGCGTACCCGCCATGAGCGAATCCGTCGACGACCCAAAAGTCGACAAAAGCTGCATCCTCCTCCTCCTCGTCGCCATCCTGCGCGCCTCGGACCGCTTACACTCGTCATCCGACAGCCAGCGCTCCGGATAATCGCAGTTGCGCGCGGGGTTATGCGAGCACGACCGATAGAAGCGCGAGTACCACAGCCTGTCCTCCGGGTGCCTATACGCGACGCGCCTCAGGATCCCCTCGAACAGGTCCCGCGAGCAGCTCCTCGAACGTCGTGCCCGACAGGAGATCCAAGAGCCGGCTCTTCAGGTCGACGTACAGCGAGTCGTCGGCGCTGCGCAGGATGTCGCGCCCCGTTTGGAGATCCGGATACGTCAGGCGGTGGTAGACTTCGCTGGAAGCGGCTGCGTCTACGGCGCCGTCGGGGTAGAGCAGGTTGCGCAGCTCGTCGAGCGTGCAGCTTGCGCCTGGCGCCGCGAGCTCCTGGCGGATGCGCGCTTCGATGTCGGCTCGGCTCGGCTGGGTGGCTGCGTGCCGGCGGTGTCGTTTCGAGACGGGCTAGCCATTGTTTCTTGCGTTGCGTATATAGGCGTGTCCGTGTGGGAGTTGTGCCGTTTCGAGCGGTTGTGCCGATGGTATAGTAAAGTAAAGAGTATACGGCTTCAACACATTCACTGAATTGAATCAAAAAAAGCTGTTATCCTTCCTTCTTACCTCCCATTTCTCACCGCAGCTCCACAGACATATATACCCATCCCAACCCCAACCCCCAACTCTGCGCGCGTGCGGACGTCTAAGTCAATCCGAGACAAAGACAAAGCACGCCCTGTGAAAGAGGGACGGAAGTACACTTATCCCTTCCCTTCCCTTCCCTTCCCTTCCCTTCGACACAACAACAACAACAGACAACAACGAGAACAAAGAGCGCAGACCGAAACACCAAGAAGGAAAAGATAAAACACCGCCGCCGCCGCCGCCGCAGCAGCAGCAGCAGCAGCAGCAGTAGCAGCAGCAGTAAAGCCACCCCACCCCGCGCCGTCAAAGGGAGGGAGGACGAGGAGGAGAGAGGGGAGGGGACGGAGGAGGGAGGGGAGGGGCTTTGTCGAGACGCGGGCGGCAGAGGGGGGTTTGCTGGGGTGTGGGTGTCTACACTGCCTCGACAAGGTGAGTTGAGGGTTGTCAAACAATGTTCATGTGGGGGTATACTTGAGTTGAGTTGACTTGATTTGACTTGACTTGACTTGACTTGGCGTGTGTGTGTATGTCTATGTCCGGTCGTGTAATGCAGTGCAGTGCAGTATAGTGTAGGCATCCATGTATGCATTCATTCGTTCATTTACTCATTCGTCTAGTTGTTGAAATCTAGAATCTAGGCGACGCCGTCACGGTATGTATTCAAAACGCCAAACTCCTTGCTCGATGCTCTACTCAGCTCGATTCGCTTGTTGCTTTCCTCTCTTCTCTTCTCTTCTCTTCTCACTCCAACTTCCTTGTACCCGCTCTTCACCTCTCAAGTCCATACTCGATCCGCATCCCGCTTAGACTCTCACATCCTCGCATCTTCGTTTCCCCGCTCCTCCTCCCCGCCACGACCCAGCCCAGCGCACAGCCTAGACTTTGCTCTGCGGGCGCGGCGCCGTCGCAAGCGGCAGGGGCACGAACAGCGGCGGCCGCGACGCCTCGTACGAGGTGGACTCGGGGGAGCTGCCGAGGAAGAACTTGCGGGGCGCGTCGACGGGCTTGAGGGGCGCGGGCGCTTCTTCCTGGCGCAGACGGTGCAGAGCTGAAGGCATTATGGTGTGTGTGTGGTGTGGGGTAAAGAGTTTTGTTTGTGAGAGAGGTTTGGTGGGGGTGTGTGTGTGGCTTTTTTGGGTTGCTGGAGGGGCGCAGCGGGTTGGTGGTGGGATGGAGTGGGTGCGTTGGTGTGTGCTCGTTTTGTGAGGTTCTTGTTCTCGGTCGAGTCGAGGAGAATGCGATGTGTGTGTGTAGTGGACTGTCTGCTGGGGGCGTGGAAGGGGGATTTTCTCTACTTATACCCTACCTGCGTCCTTTGCGGCGCTGGTGACGGTCATGCGGGCACGCGCTGTCCGGACAAGTGACTAGCAGCATTTTTTGTCTTGAGCCGCTTGTTTCCTATCGCAATCTGCGCGCCCGCGCCTGGGAGGTATGACAAAGCACGCAATTTGGGGGAGTGGTGATCCAGAATAAGCGGAGCTTGCGCTCGCTGGGCCAAAATCTCGTCCGAGGCATCGCCGTGTCGGGGATTACGCATCATTGGTTGGAAATCAGACGGAAAGCCGAAAATTAGAGCCGCGGCTTAACGGCATCGCGGGGTAGAGAGCGCTCTCATAGTGTTTTCTTTGCTTGTGAGATGTGGCCGTCTTGCGGCGCAATCTCTGGCTTGTGACATACAAAGAAACCGCTCGCGGCGAGACTGTAGCAACATTGGCGAGGCGGTTACGTCACTCGCTCGACCGTCTGCGTGCGTCCTGGTCCAAAGCCTTCGACACCCGTCCAGAGGAACACCATGTCATTTCAATGACTCGATATCAGCATTATAATTTGTGTCGCGTTGCCCAAGCTGTACATCTATAGAAGTGTTGTCTTGCTTCTGCGCGCCTTTGCTTATTTGTCGTCGAGGTAGTCCAGTACTTGGAGTGCAGCGGCTGCAAAACTCGACTTCTGAGCAGCACCAGTTCTGGATGAAGAAGGCGGGCCTTAAATCATCGGGTTTTCAATGTCTGTTGTGCGTGTCATTCTCTCAATCTTTTTCCTGTAGACAACCACACAAAGATATCTAGATTAGGGGGACAGAAGCCACCCCACAGTCAGTGCAGTTTCGAGGTCTGATCGAAGGTGCTGCGGGAGCGATTCGTGAATCTTTGCTGCCTCAATCTGTTCAAGCTCCTCCATTGTGATGTACCGCCGCATGTGGGCGACCGCTGAAACCGGAAACGGGACCAGTTGCACCTCGACAGGCAATACCACGATAGACACATGCGTCCTGTTTCATACATTTTGTTCCAAGGCCGGGGTCAGTAGAGTAGATACAAGTTGTTTTGCAAGCATGCCTCGTGTGAAGCTTGGTGTTTATCGGCCCGGCAGTCAAGGCTTAGGATGTGTAGCCAGGTACCTCGCATTAGCCTCAGATTGGCGAACACCTGTTCATCTGGCTTGGCCCGGACACTGTGCCTAGACGTACCGGCAATGGTGACGAATGCAAAGCCTTGTTTGTTGCAAAAACAAATGCTCTCGAATGTGATTGGGCTGAGAGGGCCAATGGTGAGGGATGCAGGGCTTTGGAGGTGTCGCGTGTCATGTCTTCATGTCTCTGCCGCGTGGCTAGTGAGCAGCGCCAGGGCCCAGTGCATTGAGAAGAGTTGTCCATGATGTCACGTCTGGCAAGCAGGGCATAGGGCTGTGTGACTGTGGTTGTTAGTCTCTGGCAGTGGTGCAGGCTGATTTGTGGTGTGTATAGTGCTGGGGTTGGACGGAGCAGGGGTGTGTTGGGTTTGTCAGATGTGAGTACGAGCAAGACGCAGAGAAAGTGCGTGGTATGGATATTGTTGGGAGTAGTGAATGCCTAGTGGAGAATTTGAGGGGGATGTGGTCCACCGTTGGCATTCAACAGGAGAGGTGGTTTTGGTGATGAAGATGATTAGAGAATAGATTCAGACCTCGGCCGGCCGATGGTAAGTAGGGCAGATCACAGACGGCTCGCGTGTCGACTTGACGAGGTCATGTGGGGCGTGTTGGCGGCGGGCAGGTGGCTAGCAGCGTGCTGAGTAGAGCGGAGGAGAGTGGAGGGTCGTAAGTAGTGCGAGTGTTGACGACCACGTCAGAAAGCGTTGGTAGCGTCGAAGGTTGTGCACGCCATGATGGCCAACGGTCATGTCGCAGCGTCATAGGCTGTGAATCGGATGGCTCGGATGGCTACAGGTAGGTGGGCAGACCAGACGGCGCACAAATAACGCCCGTCGGATACGACATGCGACGTATCGGGGTACGGTGAGGGCTGACTGTGCTGCCCCGGCGTCGGTGTATAAGCAATCCAATCAAGGCAAAGATAGAAGCACAGCACAGCACAGCTCAGCTCAAGACAAGACTGCCCAGAAAGCCGAGGCAGTGCAGTTTGCAGTTTGCAATTTCCGCGCCAGATTGCCAGCGGATCTGCCCATGGGATGGCTGGCACAAACTCAGCCTGCCCCGGGTGGGTGCCGAGTGCCGAACCCTGGAGTGATGTTTCGCAAATGCACTTCAGTCGCATTCAGTCGCATCGAGTCGTATTCAGCTCTGTTCAACTCGGTCCACTGAGAAGATGCAATGTTGGCTACTCCTCGGAGAGAACAAGTACCTTGCAGGACGCCACGCCTTGGTCTGCTGCCACGCCCGTGGCGCAGTGCTCTCGTCAGCAATCTCACAAGGCACGCTTTTGGCCGGATTAGGCCAACGCAAAGGGAGGCCAGCAGCCAAAAATACGCAGGCGCCAAGCGGGTGGAGAAGCAGATCCTCAGGGACCCGTCGCTTTTGCTGCTTCGAGGTGCCGCAGTAGCTTATGAGGTCACTGCCATCCTAGCTCTTCCGGCCTGGCATACGGCGCACAGCCGCCTACCTATCCGCTGCTCCCGTCACGGCGCGCATATAATCTCCTCGGCCTGCGCTCCGCCGCCGCTGGAGATTATCTCGTGTTTTCTTTCTTGATCATCTTCTTGCATCTGGTAATACCTGCGCTGCATTTCCTATAGTCTAGCATGAAGTATTCCTCCTTCCTCTCCGTTTCGGCGCTTGCCACCTTAGCGAGCTGTACGTGATTCGCTCCTGCATCCTCTCCCCCCAAAACTCTATGTACTAACCTCCCATAGCTTCCGCTGTCGTTCCCCGCGAGGCCGATCCAAGGCTTGCCCCCGTCGATCCCAACTCGTGGAAGCGCGCATCCCCTCAAGCCCCAGATGGCTATGCCCCCGCAAAAGTCGACTGTCCCTCGACACGCCCAGCCATCCGGTCCGCAGACCGTCTGTCCGACTCGGAAACAGAATGGCTCAAGAAGAGGCGCCCCAACACCGTCGACCCCATGAAGGACTTCCTCAAGCGCGCAAACATTGACGGCTTCGACGCCGCCGCCTACATCGACAAGCACAAGGATAACACCACCGCCTTGCCCAACATTGCCATTGCCTTCTCGGGAGGAGGCTACCGCGCCCTGCTCAACGGAGCTGGCGCCATGGCTGCATTCGACAGCCGCACACGCAACGCCACCAGCCCTGGTCATCTCGGTGGGCTGCTGCAGTCGGCGACCTACGTCTCGGCGCTCTCAGGAGGAGGATGGATGGTGGGCAGCATCTACGCCAACAACTTCACCTCGGTGCAGAACATCCAAGACCATGGCGAAGACGGCGAGATTTGGCAGTTCCAGAACTCGCTCTTCAAAGGCCCGCCCACCAGCGGCATCCAGATTCTCTCGACAGCCGACTACTTCTCCAACCTGGTCAGCACCGTCAGCGACAAGGTCGATTCTCCAGCGGGCGCATTCAACTCGTCCATCACCGACTACTACGGTCGTGGACTCTCGTTCCAGCTCATCAATGCCAGCGATGGCGCTCCTGGTACGTACCCATTCGATGCGAATGCGAATGCGAATCCAGCACTTACTAACTTGGCCAGCCTACACCTTTTCGTCGATCCAGGACGACCAGCAGTTTTCCGAGGGCATGTCTCCCATGCCCATCCTCGTCGCCGACGAGCGATCGCCCGGTGACCTCATCATCTCGCTGAATGCAACCGTGTTCGAGTTCAACCCCTTTGAGATGGGCTCGTTCGACCCCACGACGTACGGATTTGCGCCACTCAAGTACATTGGCTCCAACTTCTCCCACGGCGAGCTTGCACAGGACCAGGGCTGTGTAGCAGGCTTCGACAACCTTGGCTTCGTCATGGGCACAAGCAGTTCCCTGTTCAACCAGATTTTCCTCTCCCTGGGCAGCTTCGACCTCCCCCAGATTCTCACCAACGTCATCACGGATGTGCTGACCCGGATCGGAAGGGATCAGAATGACATCGCAGACTACACACCCAACCCCTTCTTCAACTACCACCCCGAGACGAACCCCAGCGCTTCGCACGAGCGCCTGACTCTGGTCGATGGCGGCGAGGATCTGCAGAACATCCCGCTGAACCCTGTGATCCAGCCGATGCGCAACGTAGACGTTATTTTTGCCGTCGACTCGTCGGCCGACACAATCGCGCCATCTGCCCCCAACTGGCCCAACGGTACTGCACTGGTGGCGACATTTGAGCGTGCCGAGACGGACATTATGAACAAGACATCGTTCCCGTTCATCCCCGGCCAGGACACGTTTGTAGCGCTCGGCCTCAACAACCGCCCCACGTTTTTTGGATGCAACAGCAGCAACGTGACATCGGGAGACAACATCCCGCCGCTTGTCGTGTACATTCCCAACTCGCCTTACACGTTTGAGTCCAACACGTCGACGTTTGCTAAGCTCGACTACACGCTCAATGAGCGCGACGCCATGATTGAGAACGGATACAGTGTCGCGACCCAGGCCAACTCTACACGTGAGGGAGCGTCTGACTGGCCGACGTGTGTAGCCTGTGCGGTGCTGTCGAGGAGTATGGAGCGAAACGGCGAGCAGGTCCCTGAAGCTTGTCAGAAATGTTTCCAGAACTACTGCTGGTCAGGTGAAGTTAAGGCTTCATCAGAACCCTACTTCCCGCAGATGATTGATGCTGAGGCGGCGGCGGCAAACAAGGAGAAGAGCGCGGGTGTAAAAATGGGAGTGAGTACATTCGGGCTGGGGCTGATGGTCGCCGCGGCTGGATTCATGGCCATGTGAGGAAGTGACGACTTGACGGATTAGTACCTAGCGTGGTTGCATGTTTGGCGTTTTGGTGGCATATACCTCTGTTTTGCATATGGAAATTAGATACCTGGTTAGCTATCTCTCGACTATAATTGACGATATACAAGCAATTGCGTGCAACCCAATTAAAACGGAGGTAAAGGTGGTTATATCCGATGCGGCTCAGCGGGAAGCCCCGCACCCTCTTCACAAAAAAAGAAGTTGACACCCCCGCGCTTCCGCCGCCGAAACACTGCAACTGCAAGCCAGTAATCACAACCCGATAATATGGCGACACCTGTCCCTGCACTGGGCACAGCCCCTGTCCTCTCGACTCCCGACACACACCTCTTCGAAGACCCCACACCGCCCGTCGACCCCGCCACTGTCGCGCGCACCCCCGACGACCAGATTGCACACACATACGAGATCCAGAGGACAGTCAAGGAGATACTCGAGGGAGCATGGAAGAGGGTGGCGCTGCAGTTCCCGGATCACATGCTTGTTGATGCGCCGCGCGTCTATGAGCACCTGGGGAGAGAACTGGCAAAGGCACAAGACGTCGAGGGAATCAGCACAGAAGAGAAGACAGCAACAAGTGGCGAGCAAGAGCGCCTCTTTATCCTCGGCGACACATCCTACGGCGCTTGCTGTGTCGACGAAGTAGCCGCTGAGCATGTCTCCGCCGATGTCGTCGTCCACTATGGCCGATCCTGCCTCTCGCCCCCCTCGCGTCTACCCGTCATCTACGTCTTCACCACACGGCCCCTCGATGTCGACGCCGCACTCGCTGCTCTGACCGAGACGTACCCGGACAAGGAGACCAAGATTGCCCTCATGGCCGACATACCCTATGCGCACCACGTCCCTGTCCTGCACACGCGCCTGCAAGACATGGGGTATACCAATGTCTTTGCGACCGAAGTCGTCCACGACCCCTCGTCGGCCCTGCCGAACCGCACCGTACCCGTCGACGCCGAAGCGCTGCGCGAATACGCCCTCTTCCACGTCGCAGACCCGCCCGACAGTCTTCTCCTCACTCTTTCGTCGCGTGTAGCCTCGATCCACATCTACCCCGTCTCCCCCGCCAACCCCACGCCGACAGCCTCGCCCGCCTCGACCGCCATGACGCTGCGCCGCCGCTACGCCCTGTGCACCTCTCTCTCAACAACCCCCGTCTTCGGCATCCTCATCAACACCCTCTCCGTGCAGAACTACATGTCGATCCTCTCGCACGTCCAGAAGATGATCACGGCGGCCGGGAAAAAACACTACACATTCGTCGTCGGAAAAGTCAACGCCGCCAAAGTCGCAAACTTCAGCGAAGTCGGCGGCTGGGTCGTCATCGGGTGCTGGGAGAGTAGTCTGATGGACAGCAAAGACTTCTGGCGCCCCATCATCACTCCGTTTGAGCTCAAGCTGGCGCTCGCCAGTGACAAGAGCCGCGTGTGGACAGGCGCCTGGGACGCAGACTTCGGCACATTATTGCGGGAAAAAGACGAGCCCGCCGCCGCCACCGACAAAGACGACGACGACAGCGCCGAAGCCTCCGACAACGAAGACGACGCGCCCCCCGAATTCGACCTCCGCACCGGCCGCTACGTCTCGCACTCGCGCCCCATGCGCACGCACACCACCACGCTCACTCCCGCTGCCGCCACCGCATCATCAGACGCATCGACAGACGCCCCGCAGCAGTCCGGCGCCCTGGCCATCCGATCCAACGGCGACATCGCTGCCATCAATGGAGTGTTGTCGCCCGGTGCGGAGTATCTTCGGAGTCAACGCACGTGGCAGGGCCTCGGGAGCGACTACCATGAGAACGATGGCGAGGTGGGCGTCGGAGCGGCCAAGATGGAAGAGGGGCGGAAGGGCATTGCGAGGGGGTATGTTGTTGGTGAAGGGGAGAAGCATTGATTGCGCTTGACAGACGGGGTAGACTTGT
This sequence comes from Neoascochyta sp. HWLR27, assembly GCA_019775935.1. NCBI lineage: Eukaryota > Fungi > Ascomycota > Dothideomycetes > Pleosporales > Didymellaceae > Neoascochyta > Neoascochyta sp. HWLR27. The sequence goes on from WODD01000256.1 coordinate 127,449, forward strand.
GTGTATGGATTTGATTGAGGACTGAATTGAGTTGGAATGGTGTTGGATTGGTGAAAGCGGTCCGGTGAAAAGAAGACATGATATCCTAGACGAAACGAGAGGGCCAAATTCCTCATACCCTTTAATCCCTACTCTCTCTCCTTTCCTCTCTTCGCTTTTCCCTAGCCCCTGCCCCATCCCATCCCATCCCATCTCATTCCATCTCACCTTCCACCCCAGCACAACACAGCACCACCATCTCACACATGCACAGAAACCAAAGAAAAAAGACCTCACCCATCCATCCTCACACCCCCCGCCCCACCCCCCTCAGCAACCGCGCCCAAAAGCCCACCCATGTACGCCCTGAGCGTGAAATTGTGACTAGCCACAAACGCCAACTGCTCCCTGACGGGCGCAAACACGCGCTCCACCCAGCCGACTTTGTCTAATTCCTCGCGCTCGCGCTCCTCGTCGACGCGCGCCTTTTCGCGCGCCGCGTCGCTGAGCCGCGGCTTCTTCGCGCCCGTCGTCGGCGCCCGCGCACCGGATTCGCTGTGCGAGCGTTTATGGGCGGAAGCTGTGGGCGATGTTGGAGCGCCTGGTGCGAGTGCTGGTGCGGGTACGGGAGCTTGCGGGGCTGGGGGCGGGATCTTTGCGAGTTGGCGGGCGAGGTTGCGCAGGACGAGGACCGAGGAGAGGGGCAGGCCTGCGGCGTCGTTGGACTCGTCGGTTGCCGTGTTGTAGTAACGGAAGTTGGGGCCCGACGACGACGAGCCTGACGACGAGCCGGGCTTGTCTGACGTGCGGTCTGCGGGCGCGAAGCCGTTGAGTGGTGCGAGTGCTGGCTGCGCTGTGGCTGTTGATGGTCGTGACTCCGAGGCCCGGCGGTTGTGCTTTGCGTGGATCGCGTGCTTGATGCTTACGTCGGGGAGATGCGTCTTAACGTGCTGCCCGGCTTCGAACGCCGACTCGGTGCCTGATGCTGGGAAGTGCGTGCAGCCGCCCCAGAGGCACGTGTACTTTTGTGGCCGGGTGAATGCGATGGCATCGCCGTTCTCCATGTCGATATCAGGCTTTGGCTCGAGCAGCCACTGGCCTGTCTCCTGATCGCGAGGGACCTTGAGATGGAAGCCGACGACGTGTTCCCACATGGCTCGGGCGCCCGATGTGAACTCGCCGCATTCGCTTGTCGTCGAGTGGGTTGTGTTTGTTAGCCCGTTCACTGCGCTTGGTTCGCTCCAGCAGCACCGCATGTACTGCTTCTTTGTGCTCGGATCGACTGGCACAGACCGCGGTCGGATGCCCCTGATGGTGTATTTTGGCTGGCCGCCGACTGTCAGCACTTGCGCAGACGCACCGCCAAATGTAGTCGACACATTTGTAATGAAGTCCTTCGCTGGCATCAGTGTCTTGAACCCAGCGGGGCTGGAGGCCATGGCTTCCTGGAATGCCGCGTTGTAGGCAGACCAGAGTTGGATCTGTGTAATCTCTCCTGTGGGGTCCTCTTCGAAACATGTTCTGAGCCACTGCGAGCTGCGCTCTGGCTCATCAAGTGCCACGAGGTGGTCAATGATGGCAGAAGACAGTTTTGGCGCGTCGTCTGTTGATAAAGACGGCTTTGAAGACTTGGGGGCACTCCGACGTTCCTCAAACGTGACGGCGCCGTATTGTAGCAGGCGGACAAGCTGGTTCACGACGCCTTCGATGTTGACTTCACGGGCGAGGGTCTCGACATTGTCTGGAAGCCCTGTAAACAGGTACAGGAAGTCAAGACACGCTATCCTCAGGTCTTCGTCTTCGACGAGGAGCCAATCGCAGATCATTTGCAGAGTCTTGGTGGGTACGTCTGACAGTCTATTGGTGGCTTCTAGGTTCATGGATATCCGGCCGAGGGCCCTCAGTGAGGTGATGATCCTGCCGCGGTCATCGGAATCAACCTGGGCCAGCAGGGACTGGTAGAGCGGGTTCTGAGAGCTGAGCTGCCAGTACTTTGTCAGCTGCTCAGCAATCTCGAGGGCGTAGTGCTGCAGCTCCACCACGGTCGGATGTTTGGGCAGGTTGAGCACTATGACAATTAGATCTTGTATAGAGGGGATCATCGAGGCGAAGAGGGCGTTCTCTTTCAGCATGACCATGTTTCGGATAATCAGGGCCGCCTCGTTGATCATGTTGAGAGCCTTTGCGTTTTCCTCTGGCAGGAGGTCGTCATCAATGTCCAGCGTCCGCAGTGCCTTTATCTTTTTAAGCAAGTCTGGCGTGCCCGACAAGCCGTTGAGGATGTGCGGTTGCTCGAGGTTGTCCTCGACATACGAGATCTCCCAGTTTGTGTCGTAGTACAGTGAGCCGATGTCAATCACCTTTGCGATGAGCGCTTCTGCAAGTCCCGGAAACTGGTCGAAACGGTACTTGTCGCCTCGTTCGTGGGAGATCTTGACCAGGTGGTGCAGCGCATATGCCTCCTCCTCGGGCTCCTTTGACCGCAATGCATGCAGCGCACGAATGTAGATATTGGGACCCGGGAAACCAGTACCCGGCAACATCATGCCCTTGAGAGGTACAGGCCTGTTCTTCTTGTTCAGAATGTACCGTTTCCGCGACTGGACATAGGCGTCGAGGTTGTTGGAGGGAGTCACAACGGCCTTGAGTGCGAGCGGCACGTTGGTACGGGGTTCGTAGTTGGCGATTGCAACAGCGGCGGCGCTGGTGCCGTAGCCATTGAGTTGCGGGGAGCTCAGATGGCCCGTCGCCTGGCGCGTCTGGCGCGTCGACGCCTCGGGCTGGAAGAGGACGCGCTGTGGGGGCGCATGGCGGAGGGCCCTCGTCACGCGGCCGGTGCTGCCGGGCTCGTCGACGTCCATCCTGTCTTCCTTGGGTGTGTTTTTGGCGTCGTCGTCGTCTGAATCGTCTGAATCGTCGCCGCCGTTGCGCAGTCGCTCGGCCTCACGGCTGCCGGGGCGGAAGTAGTTTTCGAGGGTGCGGTTCAGCAGATCGCCGCCCTTTGCCGTGACGTCCTCGAGGATCTCCTTGGGTGGGGGCTCGCGCTTGTGGACGGTGGATATCTCGTAGGCCCTGCGGCAGTCAGCACAGTGCGCAGCGGGTGCGAGGTGGCAGCGGGCGCGTACGCCAGGTTCTTGTAGTAGGCCGTCTTGATGAGGAAGGCCTGGGTGGTGAGGTGGTTGGCGGAGCTCCCGGGCAGCAGATCAGTGGCCAGTCTCCTCCAGGCAAGCTTGTTGTTCTTGGTGTCCGAGACCTTGTCGTAGCCTCCCTCTGCGACAACGCGCTTGTACAGGCGCAGGAGGTCAATGTGCTGGTTGGCAATCTTGGGCTCGCGGTCCAGAACGGTCCTGCAGCTTCCGTCAGCATGCGTGCATGGCAGCTATGGCAGCTATGGCGGCGGGAGCGCGCACCCTCGCTTCTCGTGGTACTTGGCCAGCGTCTCGAGGAATTGGTCGTATTCCTCGGTACGCTCGATCGAAGGTTCCGTCGGCTTGCTAGGCGCCATGGTGCGGTGCGCGCATTAATTCAGGGCAAACGGGCGCGGTTAGCGGGGCCCCAGTCACAGTGAAAGCGCCTCGGTCGCGGTCGTCGTCGTGGATTCGGCGGCGCGCTTGTCGCGGTGATGAACACCAGAATGCCGTTCCACTCTCGCGCCCACGCCGGACGCGCGCACGGACCGTCTTCACGTGACGGATGGCCGCGCCTTCCTCACGTCTTGACTCCATGTCACCCCACCACTGCTCACCAGCTCACCACTGCTCACCACTCGACGACTATCGTCAGGCTGGTCCACAATCGGATTGCCCTCATGATCTACTTTCAACACCTATCACTCATCTCAGACTAACCCAACTTCCTCATCTCACTAACCACCATGCTTTCTTTCCCACTCGCCAAGCTCTCCAGCACCCAAGATGCTCATCCCGACGACCCCAAGCTGACCTGGAAGCACGAATCTCACGATCTGCATTTTGTCATCGACTCGTACCAGGCTGGCGGCTCAGCGCTCCAGCTCCTGAAAGTGGTGCAGGGCACACGGGTCCGAGTAAGAGCCGTGGCGTGCTCACCGACACTGTAATATCTTGCCTCACCAACCTGGACTAACATGCTACATCCAGGAACAGATCGAGCTTGAGCGTCTCGTGCTCGAAGCCAATGAGCTTATCCGAACCATGCAGGAGCGTGGGGTCGAATTGAAGAACGACCAGCTGCCGATCAACGCAATCGTCCGCTGTCCGCTGCTCGCCATCCGATGGAAGCTGTCCAACCAGAAGGTAACAGCCTTGCGATTATCATGCGAGCTGAACTCAGTCTCCTCAGGTTCGTCGTCTACAGTTCCGGTTCAAGTCCAATGAGCACTACGACACTGTGTACCACCATCTTTGCCAACTCGGTCTACGCATGAGCTCCAGCGACGTCAAGGACAGAGTGCAGACCCCAGGCCCAGCACCCTCATTCACCAGGTCGGATTCATCTGCATCCATGCAACATCAGAGGACCGAGGTTGGAGGACCGTCTTGTTCTCCCTCAAAGCTGGCAGAGATCCACAGCCGTCCTTATACGGCTACATCTGCGCCGACCGCTCTCGAATCCCAAATCCAAGAACACGCCCACAGGCGCCCAACCTCGGCGTTTGCGGGTTCCAGCAACGAAGGCTGCAGCAGTTTTCCGCCTTTAAAACCCCTGACGCCCCCGACCTATCTCCAGAGGCCCGACTCGGCTACGTCAATCATGGAGTACCCGCAATCCTCGGCTTTCTCGTCGGCAGGTCGACCGTCAATCAGCGAAGACGACCCAAGAGGGAGAACCACGAGCCCAGACTATTCGACGCTCCCCCCTCGACGAGAGCTGCCGTTCCAGCGCTCCTCCCTCCCGCGGTCATCCGGCAGCGACACTGTCCGGCCCTCGACGGGACTAATGGGACCTCCACCACTGCCCGCGCGCGTCGCCATCCTGCGGCCCAACTCAGCCCAGGCGTCGTTCCAAGACAGCGATCTCCCTCCGCTCCCCCTGCCAACGGTAATCGAGAGCGCCCGGCAACGCCCCCCGCACACACCGACGTCTGACAGCCATGCCTTTGGGCGCGCCTCAAACGCCATCTTGGAAGAAAGCGACATGCCCTCGTCGTCGTCACCGCTCGCACACGGCAGATCCTCTGTGTCGTTCTCGTCGACCCCGGCCAGCTCCACACCGACGACCAAACACAGCGACGTGCTCGGCTCGTACGCCATGCAGTCCGACGACCGCCGGCGCGAGGCGCTCAACGACTTTATCCTGCGCCACCTCGACAGCGACGACTTCATCACGCTGGTGGAAGACATGGAGACGTGCTGGGCACGGGTAGCGCTGGGTCTGTGATTTTATCTCCGGGGCGGGCGGGGCAGTGAATGTGTAGGTACCTGACGAGGGCAGGGATGTAGTGTGATCTGATCTGATCTGGCAAGACATGGTGAAGCGAGATGTGCAGGGTAGGGCAGGCAGGTGGTCTACGCGTAGCACGGGCACGAGCACGAGCACGAGCCCAAGCACAGTATAGCTAAGCAACAAAGTAAATGAGTAAGCATCACAAATACACACGACCCAGACCTCCCTCCCTCCCCCTGCCATCCCATCCCATCCCATCACCCGCTCCCGTCCAAGTCCACCGCCCATCACATGCAACGCACCCCATGTTCCCATCCCTCCGCCCCCAACCAAATGAGACCGCCCAAACGGCCCGAAGCGCACCCACGCCCCACGCTCGACCCCGGGGCGACCCTAACCCATACCGCGCACCCATGTGCTATGCCTCATGCCGATGTGCAGGCCGGCGTGCAGGCCGGCGGGCACACCGATGGCGAGGATGCCGATGGGGTGCCGATTGCGTTGCGGTGCGTTGTGGTGCGTTGCGTTGCTTGGTCTGCTTTATGCCTCGTCTCGTCTCGTCTCGTCTCGCCACGTCACGTCACGTCACGTCACGTCTCGTCGAGTCACAGCGTAGCATAGGATGGTATAGGATGGTATATTATAGTATAGTATAGTATAACGCAGATCGTTGTTTATCCCACCGCTTCTCTTCTCCGGCTAGAGAGAGAGAGAGCGCGCGAAAGAGAGAGAGTGAAAACCGAACCTACCCATCCCAAACCGCGTATCACATGGCATGGTGGAGCATGGAACGGGGAAGCGGGCCGCGGATGGGTGCGTAGGTAGGTAGGCGGACGTGCTAGGCAGGCGGGCGGGCGGGTATGTGGGTTGTAGGGTGTAGGGTGTAGGGTGTAGGGTGTAGGGTTTAGGGTATGTGGGTGTGTAGGTTGTACGGTATGCACCTAGGCGAGTATGAGAGTCGGTACGCGGGGCTCTGCAACACGCGGGGAGAGAGAGTACGTATGTGACGGCGAGTGAAGAGCGTCGCTTTGATTCAGTTCAGTTCAGCTCGGTTCGGTCGTGTGGTGTAGTGTAGTGTTTTGTAGTTAGTACAGTACCAAACGCTCCCCAGAGCATCACTGTACAGGAACACAGCAACGACCCCACAGCGATGACGATGAATAAGAACATGATGAAACGAGGACGCAGCAATGGATATTTCGACTAAAGACGGCCCCCTGGCCATGGACATGAACCCAACCCAACACAGCATAACGCAACCGCAGCCTCAGCCCGCGCAAATCTATCGCTTCTATGCCTCTTCGCCTCGGGCGGACGCGCCAGCCAATACACATACATACACACATATACAAACGGGAGTAGCAGCCGCGGCAGGAAGCCGTGGCGGGGCTACGGCCGTGATTCGCTCTTCTCTCTTCGTCGCGGGGCTCTCTCTCTTCTCTGAGATCTGTCAAGTCTATCAGGTCTCAGCCTCTCTCTCAGCCTCTCTTTCTCTCCCTCTTTCTCTCTCCCCCCCTCGTATTCTTTCTCTTGATCCCTCGGGTTCATGCCTCGTCTCTCCTCGCTTCTCGAGGTCCTCGCTGGGACCCTCTAATGCACGCGATCCAACTCGATGCACAGCCGGTGCCGCCCCAGCCACGGCACTACGCACGGGGCGGGAAAACGCAGACAAAACAGGTCGCGTGCTTGAGCCCAAAACAGCCAACAACGCCCGACTCGCAGCTCCCCGCGCGCACAGCGAAGGTGCCAAAAGTATGCAACTAGGAGACCCAGGGCGGTGTGGGCGAAGCGAAGCGCAGAGTGGTATGCCCGGACACGCCAGAACGCCTCGCAGAAAAAGAAAAATGAGTGCGACTGGAATAGGAAATGTCGCAAAGGAATTCGTCGAACCGTAGAAGGAAAGCGCAGGGCGCCATTACGTGTTGCTGATGATGACTCGGGCGCCTTCTTTGCCGAGCACGCCCCGCTCTTTAGCCTTGGGGCTCCTATCTCGGCCCTTTTTGCGACTCAGGAAGCCGAGCATGCCAGAGGGCTTTTCGGTGGGCGCATTCTGTACGAGCGCAGAGCTCTGATTAGCCATCTCAGACCACGAGCCGGTTTCGTTGAGAACTACCTGTACGCCGCCGCCCATGCTGGTGCTGCGCTGCGAGCCGCGCGGGCGGTTGTTCATAGGGCGGGAAAACGACGGCGGTGGCGGTGGGACTTCGGCGGTGCCCGAGGGAAAGTAGTCGGCACGCTCGCCACGCTGCGATGTGCGCGACCCTGTCGACGACTTGCCGCCGTCGCGGTTGTTGAGCGCGGCGGCGGCAAGCGGGGGGCTGCCGTTGGGCGAGTGGGTCGTGGATCGCGGGTTCGTCGTCGACCGCGTCGGGTGGAGGTCGCCCTCGAGGGAGCGCTGTGTGGCCAGGGGACGGCCTCCAGCGTCGTACTGCGAGACGACCGAGGCGGGCGCGTGTTCGCTGTTGCTCTGGTTGCTCGTTCTCGAGGCGGCTGCCGAGTCGTTGGGGTCTGCGACGATGACGGCGGCGGGCCGCTGGTCTGCGACGACTGTGTAGTTGAAGGGCTCAAACAGCGTTTCAATCATCCTGTGCAGCTCCTCTGCGCGGACCTCTGCCTCTGTCGCATCCTCTTTCAGGGCTTCTCTGGGCTTCTGTCTCCGCGCGCGGGCCTCGAGCGGGGCCTCTTCCAGCAGCAGCTCTTCGAGGTCGTATGTGGCGTCGAAATTTGTCTTGTCGCTCGAGGGGATGAAGACGGGGTCGATTTCCTTTGCCTCGAGGGCGACAAAGTCGAGGGGGCGGAAAAAGGGGTTGTCCATGAACGACTCGAAACTGATGGCGCCGATGCGCTTGGAGCGGTCCTTTTCGAGCAGCGAGCTGATGGCGTGCAGGCAGGGCATCGACACGGGTGGGCTGGTGACGGGGTAGGTGGGCTCGCCCTTTGAGATTTTCTGGGCGAGCGAGTCGTGGCTGCTGGCCTCAAAGGGGCGCTGTTGGGTTGGATGTGATTAGAGGTGGTGCCGGGGGGTTTGCAGGCGGGGCGGGGCGGGGCGGGGGCGGTGCGTACCTTGTTGTAGATGCACTCGTAGAAGAGGACGCCGAGCGACCACCAGTCGACCTCGCACGAGTAGCCCTTGCCCTCGTAGACTTCGGGGGCGAGGTAGGCGAGGGTGCCCGACTTGCTGGTGAGGGGCTTGTGCGGGGTGAAGTCGGAGGCGACGTTCTGGGAGGGGGGATCAGGTTAGCAAAGGGTTGCGCAGGCGCATCAGGGGGAAAGGGAGGGCGAGGGCGACGCACAAAATCAGCCAGATGGACGTGCCCGTCCGAGTCGAGCAGGACGTTGTCGGGCTTGATGTCGCGGTGGACGATGCCCTGCTGGTGGCAGTAGCGGACGGCGCAGCCCAGCTCGGCCATCCAGAAGCGGACGGCGTCCTCTGTAAAGGTTTTGCGGGAGATGTGGAAGCGCAGGTCGCCGCCGTTCATGAGGTCGACGACAATGTAGAGGTACTCGATGTCCTGGAAGCTGTAGCGCAGATTGCACAGGAAGGGGTGGTTGAGGTGCTCGAGCATGCGGCGTTCGCGGATAATGTTGCGGACGCTCTCGGAGCGTACGACTGTGACACGACGTCAGCGGGGAGGGGGGGTGGGAAAGAAAGAGGGTTTGGATGGGGATGGCGGACCCTCATCTTTGCGAATGTACTTGAGGGCAAACGTGAGGCCCGTGTCCTTGCGCTCGACGATGCGGACCTTGCCAAAGGCGCCCTTGCCGACGACGCGCAGCAGGCGGAAGTGGTTGAGGTTGACCTGGTCGGTGAAGACGACGGGCTTGCCGTTGCTCTGGCCCATGGTGGGCGTGTGGGGGAGGGCGTGGTGGCCGGGCCGGGGGAGGGAGCGACGGGTTTAGAGACGCGGCATGGGCGGGCGGTGGTGGTGGTGGTGTAGTGTGTTGCGGTGGTGGTTGTGGTGGGTTGGCGGTGGGTAGGTGATAGTGTGGGGGGATGGGGCAGGAGAGAGAAGAGATGGGGGGGTGCGGTGGAGTGGTGGAGTGGTGGAGTGGTGTCGAGAGGCAGAAGACAGAACCGACAGAACAGAAGCAGTCGACTAGGGCGCCGCGGCGAGACGAGACGGCGAGACGGCGAGACAGCGAAAGGAGGCCCAGGCAGATTTGAAGCCGCACGCCTCGTCGGTGTGATCCAGGGCGGGCTAAGTCGAGTGCAGTAGCGCTGCTAGAGCCCTGCCAGCCTGCCCGTGCTTTGTGCTCTGTGCGCCCGCTTGACTCTGAATCGACAATGTAGGTGAGTGAGTGAATGGCTTCCAAGTCCACTCTGGATTCAGTGTCGATGCACGGCATTCATTGCATTCACTGCCTGTCTACCTACCATAGTACCTGCTACCCATTCATCCACCCACCATGTACCCAGCCAGTTGTATGCACTGCACTCGACACTCTCGCCGCCCCCAACGCACGCCGCCGACCTCTGACCCGCCGTCGCCGCTACGCCTGCCGCAACTGAAACCCCGTTTCCGCCTGCGAATCTCGCGCGCCCCCCACTCCCACCGACCATGTCCCGTCCCTGCTGCATGCCCCATAGCTGCCATTGCTATTATACTAACTATACCTGGTAGTAGTAGGACGAGTAGTAGGAGCAGTAGGTCGTTGCGCTGCTCCATGTAGTTATGTAGTTGTCTCCAGAGTAGCACAGCCCTACATGACTTCTACTACCTACCTACACCACCCACCTATCCCTATCCCCATCCCTACACGCCGTCCATGTCGCTACCCCTGTCGCCCCTGCCCTCGTTCCCTTGACGTCAGCCCACTCGTACCCCCATCTGCTCGCCACTGCGACGTGAAACTTTGCACTCCAATCCAGTCAATCCACTCCAACCCAATCCTCCAGCCTCGATCCAATCCTGTCCGCCTTCCAGAACCCTTCGAAATTTTCCGGCCTGCCCACGCGCCGAGCTACTGCAAGCCTGCGACAATGCCACATGCCACATGCCACGCTGCCCTCGCTTACGGCTGACTGCTTCCTGCTGACTGCTTACTCTGCTAGTCTACCCACCGTGCCCTGACGGCTCCACGCACCCACCCGGCTTGCTTTGCCGGCGTAGTGGCCACGGGCATGGAAGCAAGTATAGAGATGGAGATGCAATTCAGGGCGTCAAGGACGTCAAAGTCGACGTCGACGTGTTATGCTGCCTGGCTGGCTCGAGGCATATTAGCAGGCGCTGCTATACTCCCTCTCCGTCTCTCCCTGTCTCCGTCTCCGCCACAAACTCAACCCAGCCCAACCAACCCAGCCAACACAACACAACTACGCCGCACGCCTGCATCTCCTCACCTCCGACGGCTTGCTCCACCCGGCCTTTGATCCCATCCTCGCCCATTCCACATTCCACATCCCACATCCATATCCATCCCCATTTACTTTCCCACGCCTCTGTACCACAACCTCGTATCCCCCTCCCGACACCACCACGACCACGTGGCGGACAGAGCACAGACTTCCTCTCCCTCTCCCTCTCTCTGTCATTGTCCCTCTCCCCTTCCATCCTCCCCTTCCGTCCTCCCCTTCCGTCCTCCTCCCTCGCCCCCTATCCTCCTCCCATCTCCTCTTCTCCTTCCGTCTCTATGCCTACCCCCTCCCTCCCCGCATCCGCCCCAGCACATCTACACCCGCCCAGCACCCTCCCATGCGGCTCTGTCGCCATGCAGACGCCCGAGCGTGCATGCGTCTGTCCGTCTGCATGTCGTGTCCGTCGCGTGCCTAATTATGTCGTGGAAGCAAAAAGCGACGGAAAAAGAAAAGAAAACGAACGCAACAGAAGGGGAATACACCCGCATCCGTACCCATGCCACCCACGCTCGTCTGTGCCACCTTCCTGTCTTGTCTTGTTCTGGTGTCTGCGCGGGGAGCGGAGTGGGGGACGAGGAAGAGGAGGAGGCTTCGAACAAAGGGTGCAAGACTGCATGCATGCTGCGGGCTGCATCACGGTAAGGCGAGGCGGGAGAAGGGTTGTTGATAGTGCTTTCGATAGTTTTCAGTCCCGGCGTTGTCGGGATGGATAGATACCTACCTACCTACCCAAAGCTACGGCTACCTACCTACCCACCCACCCACCCCCTACCAGATGCGCTTCGCGACCATGGCGTACCGGCTGACATGCCCGAAGCTGGACCCGCGCTCGCGCTCCAGCTCATCCTTCTTGCGCTGCTTTTCGTCGCGCTCGCGCAGACTGCGCAGCCCGTCCGGGTCGTCGAGGTGGATATAGCGGCGCTTGTCGTCGTCGACATCGACGACGCCCCACCCGCCAATGCGCTTGCCGCCCGTCTCGACATTCACCATCTCGCGCTCCCGCATCCCGTGGCACCGGTTGCGCGCCACCCGCAGCAGCACCATGCCGAGGATCAGCTTGAACGCCAGGAAGATGAGGTACACGACAAGGAACACGATGAGCATCGTCGACCCCGCGATCAGGTCGTCGAACGTCCACGACCACAGGTGGTACCAGCTCTGCGAGGGCGTGCCGGCTCCAAACGAGGACCGCCCCAGCGCTCGCCGGAACACTTGGTCAATGTGTGCGAGTGCGGCTGTCGTTGCTGGTGACGATGAGGTGGGCTCAGAGGCTAGAGACGTCGAGAAGGAGGGCATCGGCGGCGGCATGTGTGTCGCAATGAACATGTGGTAAGTCTGGATGGCTGCGCGGATGAAGAGACACGAGAGAGGAATCACCGGTAACCCCAGGCGTCTCGTCAAGTTCGGGTCGCTGAATGCCTGCTCCATGTCAGTATAGCAATGCTACCACTACGACGAAAACAACCCACATTCGAGTAGTAGTCCTTGGCCAGCACGTCAAAATACTTGCTGTACACCGCCGGCTTGGTCTGGTTGAATTTTGTAATGTATGCGTGCTTGAGCCAGTCTACTGCCATCTCACTCCCAAGCACCAGCAGAAACGGATTCAATACCTGTGCAATGTACTTTGGGAAAATGGTAAAGCTCATGGGTATAATGCTCGACGCTGCAAACGTCGCAGACGACGTGGCATTGCCGCCGCCAGTGAACATTGCAGTCCACGAAAGCGCATTACTCTGTATGCTGAGGCCACCCACTTCAACCACATTACGCATGGCGATGATGAGCAGCATCAGCCAGAGCTGAAAACGCTCCACAACATCAGCACACGTGATCTGGAACAGGCTCTCCTTCTCAAACTTCTTAAACACTGTGCCCTTGATTTCAACAAACTGGTTCGACATCAGCAGCGTCAGCAAAGCATTCGAGTACGAGTTCACAGCAACGTTGAGCGTGATGACCTGGTAGAACAAGGCCGTCGCATGGACAACCGTGTAGACGAGTGCAAGCAGGAACATCAAGAACGGACGGATGACCTTGCTCCGACCATCAGGATTGCGATCGAGTGTCTCACGAGAGAAGAGACACTCTAAAATGTCTTGGCCAAGGGCTGACAGGAGGCGATCACAAACCTCGAGAAGGTTGTAGATTACGTAGAGCTTGATTGCCGACTGGCCGCGGATGCCGTGGTACATGCGGCTTGCATCAAAGCGCATCAGCACGAAACAACTCGATACTACAAGCAAGCCCTTGAGGATGTCGGCTTTGTGGTTCGGGAGGAGAAGAGACGGCGTCGACTTTGTCCGACGGTGGCGGAACCGCGATTTGCGTCCACGTCTCGGCCGAGGCTCTTTCAGCTCCGGGAACGTAAACGTCGTCGACATGTCTTGGTTCTGCCTGGCTGATGCAGATTGGACAGCAGAGGTAGATGTTTTCCGTGACAGCGATGGGGGTTCTTCCTCTGCCGGTGTCATCCCTAGCGTAGGGGTATCGGTGTGTTTTCTCCTCTGCCACACCCGAGGAAGGCCACTGTATATGAACGCTGATAGATCGCGGAATTCTTTCATGACAACCGAGGCCCACCATTTGACCAAGATGGCGATCGCAATAAGGAAGCGCAGGGGCAAGATCGTCATCACATGCATCCATGCATCCAAGCAAGCGAGAGCGCCAAAGGCCAGCACACCCTCGACCTGATACGGTATCTGCAGGAAGTTGAGCAGACGTTCGTACTTGATGGCCGATGATTCGTAGGGGAAGTCATCATTCGAAGGTCGATAGATGTACAGTGGAGAAGGTTTGGTAGCAGCGAGCTCCAGCGACAGAAAAGTCGGCATAGACATTGGTGGTAGCGGCAGAGCTGCAGACTGCTCTACATATCGAGGCGGGGCGTTGTGCCTCTCGTGTCTCCTTTCATCTCGCTCCTGCGGTTGGGCGTGTGCGCGAGGTGTCGCGTTCGAGTCCATCCGTCGCATGACTGGGGTTGTGGCTGATCTTGAACTCATGTGTGGGCGACCGTGCCTTGCGTCGTTTCCGGGCGTCTTGACCACGACTATCTCTCGATCCATTTTCCAGTCGCGGCTCTGCGAACTCCTGCGCTTCCTCTCGCTCTTTTCACTTTTTTCGCCATGGGCAGTGCTGCTCGCATGTATAGGCCGCTCCACAACGCCCAGTATGCGATTGCCATCGACGGTATCCGTGTCCTCGCTGGGCGTTACGCTCTCCAGAGCTTCTTCGGGGATAGGAGTTGCTGGGCGGATTGGAATGCTCGCGGGCTCGCTGGTGAGGTCTTGGATCTGCCGCGGGCTGAGTTTGAGCGTCCTGTCTTGCTCCGACGTGCTGCTCTTCCTCCTCGCATCGCCAGGTCTCTTTATTGGTCGTATCTTCTCGCTGGTGTCCGACAAGATGGCCTCGTCGGGAGCGCCAGGGATCTTGATATTCAATGTAGTGGTCGAGGTGCTGTCTTCGTCTGCTTTGTGACCGTTCGTCATGTCGAGCAGCGATCCATCGTTCCCGGTGTCTGTGTTGCGGTGGCCGTTCGGGAATGCCACATATTCAGGTTCGGGGGAGGATGCAGGCGTGGGGAGCTGGTCCACCGCATGCGCCCCTCCATGTGTCCCTTGGTCTGCCCCGTTCATAGCGGTTTGGACTTGGGCGACTGCGCGAGTGCATCGTGCGTGTTGCTTGCCTGCTTCCCCGGAGCAAGTGTCGTGAAGCTCGGGCGAGGCTTGGCGTATCACGTATCGATAACAAGCATGACGTCCTTCGGTAAGAGTTAACTACATTGATAAATAGCTAGGTACTCAAGATCGCTCCATAATCCGATTGTCGCCAGTACACAATAGCTGTGACGATGCAATGTCCGTATCTCTGAGTCCGCAGCGTGCAAAGTTGTCGGTCAAGAAATCTGATCACAGGTCAACATCTGCCCAACTTTTGGAAAATAAAACACTAGTCACGGATATGATATACACATGATACTACTATCCAGTGCTTTGATATATAGTTGTAAGATAGGTCTTACTTGCTTCTAAGTTTTGCGATATCTATCCGTAAAAGTATGTAGCTCTTTGCTTGGTTCCACTCGTACAATTCTTGCTCAACCACATGTGAGATATTATTTGATCTGTATCAGACAAACTTTTCGCCTAGGGCTTTTTCACATAAGAACGAGCAACGTATGTTCTAGTTTCGATGTGGTCCTGCATTCTTGTAGTCCTCACTAACCAAGACCTCTATTTTCTAGGAACATAAACTTATGTTTATTGTCCATTCAAGTTGAGAAATGAGGTATTGTGTAAATTTATCCGACACATCTAAATCATTCCAGTTTTGTAGAGGAAACTTAGCTTGTATTGGTCTGTGAAACTTGCACATTGCAATTATATTGGGTCTTGATACAATCACCTAGCAGCGAAACGAAAGTGCGTTTCTTGTAATAATACAACCTTCCGAATAGCCAATTACAAACCAGATCATCGCAAGATTTTTAAGGAATGTATATTAACACGTCTATGGAAACATTGGTGCATGTCGTTGGTATCACGCTTGTCGTTCTTAAAGATAATTGTGAGCTGAGATCTAGCTTCTGCAGACCTACTGAGACGTCAGAAAGGAGTCATGCTCTAATTATAAAGCCATATACACTTGAATAGTAGTGGAGTAAGTCCTCAAATGTGTAGATTTCCATTACGCCTATCGGGAATGTCACAAGAGATACCACATCTACTTTCTGAGATGGTCGAACCCGAGGCACCTTTCCAACAACCCAAACAATTCGCAAAGACCCATCTCATCTCGCAGCAATCCAGGAACAACCAGACCTCGCCCCCAACCCAACCGCCAAAAGAAAGCCTCCCATCCAAAAAAACGCCCACCCCACGAATCCCACGCGCCGCCTCATCGGAGAACCGGAGAAACCGCGCCCCCCAAACAACCAAATTTCCACCTCACCAGATACCCACCTACTCGCTCCAAGCCAACCTCCACCCCGCCGCACCACCCTCAACCCACGCAACCCAGCTGACCACCGAGCGCTGTATAAGTGGAGGAGGCCGGAAGGACCCGGGCGCACGCGTGTCGTGGTGTGGTGTGACATTTAGTCATCATGTAACCGACGAGGCTTACCGGTGTCGATTCGGTAATCGCTTAGCCACGAGGTACCTGTCGCGGGATGTGACTCGATTCGAAAAGTCGCTGCTTTTCCGGCGCGGGTGCGAGGAGATGTTGGGGGGTGGTGGGAGTAGGCGTGTGAGGCGTTGACCAGCCGGCGGAGATTTGTAGATATAATAGCTAGCTAGGTATGTTGTCTGCGTCGTCTCAGAACAAAGCCGTTGCGTTGCTGCTACAGCTAGCATACACGCGTAAAGACGGTATTTGCAAGCCGTTGCTTTCTATTTCTAGCGCATAGAATACCGGTAGCGGTGGGAGGCTCAAGAGCAGGCACCACCGCCGCCGCCGCCGGAGAAAGCTGCTCTGGAGCGCTAGCGAGGTACGTAATTCCCTGGGGTATGACTAGGTACGCCTGTCTCGCTGCACGACGCACGATCCCATTGATCGGTCATCAGAGAGCCGTGGGTTGCGGTTGGGGAGAGGCATGCCAGGTTGGGGATGCTTTGCCGCGGAGATGTGTGGTTTTTGCGGGTCTTGTAGGAATCGAGGTGGGGAGTCGTGGTAGTTATTATATATATATTATGGTGCAATGGCCCTGGTTTGATGTCACCACATCACGACAACACAACACAACGCAAGACAATACAGTACATTGCATTGAGTATTGGGAGTCTTGCATAGTTTGCAGGTCTTTCTGGGTTATTGTATAGAAGCAAGACCAGGCAAACTTCACCAGATTCGACCACCTACTATCCGCTTCAACTCTGATAACCACCACCACTACCACAATGTCATTGTCTCCATCCCAAGTTCGTATCATCAAGGCCACAGTGCCTGTACTAGCCGAACACGGCGAAACCATCACGAGAAAGTTCTACGCCGACATGCTCGAAGCCAACCCAGAGCTCAGGAACATCTTCAACAACACGCACCAAGCAACGGGACACCAGGCACGCGCCCTTGCTGGCTCCCTCTACGCGTATGCAGCCAACATTGACGACCTGGGAAAGCTGAGCCCTGCTGTTGAACTCATCTGCCACAAGCACGCCAGCCTGCACGTGAAGCCCGAGCACTACAACACGGTTGGCACGCACCTGCTCCAGACGATGAAGACGGTGCTGGGCGCGGCGGCCACGCCGGAGATTATGGATGCGTGGGAGGCGGCGTACTGGCAGCTGGCTAACATCATGATCGGGAAAGAGGGGGATATGTACAAGGAGGCAGAAGGCTGGACGGACTGGAAAGACTTCAAGATTGCACGGAAGGAGAAAGAGGCCGAGAACATCACGTCGTTCTACCTGGAGCCTGTCGATGCTGGGATGAAGCTGCCGGTTTTCAAGCCAGGCCAGTACATTTCTGTCAACGTTTTCGTCGATGAGTTGGAAGGTGGAGTGTGGCAAGCCCGCCAGTACAGTCTGAGCGATGCGCCTGGAAAGAGTTATTTGAGGATCAGCGTGAAGAGGGAGCCTGGGATTGAAATCGGCGACCCAGAGCACATGACGCACCCAGGATACCTGTCCAACATCTTGCATGAGAAGAAGACGGTTGGAGATGTCGTGAAAGTGTCGCATCCATGGGGCGATTTCTTCCTGGACGAACAGGAGATCGACGCAAACACGCCCATTGTCCTCATCTCGGCAGGTGTTGGTCTTACATGTCTGACGAGCATTCTCAAGACGACTCTGGAGAGTTCAACACGGCCGGTATCTTGGATCCAGGGAGCCCGGAACTCCGAAATGCGGGCTTTCAAGAAGGACATCGACGAGCTCGCTACGAACCATAACAACCTGCACACTGTGTACTTCCTGTCTGAGCCAAAAGAAGGGGAAGTCGAGGGCCAGGATTACAGCCTGAAAGGACGTGTCGAGTTGGATAAGGTTGGCAAGGAAGTGTTATTTTGCAACAACGAGAAGACGCTATACTTTACCTGCGGGCCAACGCAGTTCATGATGGATGTTGAAGCCAAGCTGAAGAGCTATGGCGTTTCGAGCGAGAGGGTGAAGATGGAACTTTTTGGAACAGGGGGTGTACCGCGTGTTTGAGCTGTCCGGCGTGACCCGGTGGTTGGCAGCATTGAGGTGATTTATCGTTCTTGGATACTCTATTTTGCTTCATCGTACATATACCGTTCAGCTTCCGAGTTAGATTTTCCCCATTGTATTAATTAGATACTCTACCTGTGGCCAGTAATCACATGGAGCGTGCAGAACGTATGGTCCTAGACCGCCGTTGCAGTCGTATCGAGCAGCTACCTTGAGCGCAATCTGCGGGAGGTCCATGTTCAAGTCACTACCAACTTGCGGCATGTTAGACACGTTTGTGGAGTGAAACAGAATTTTCGGCGCGAAGGTTTTCTTGTAACGTGTGTGCCTTGCTCCGAACGATGTCTATGCGCACCCAGACATGCCGCAAGATGGCATCTGTGGCTCAGCAACGGGAAGCATTGATCGCCAAGCCATCAAGTCCAGCGGCAGGCCGTGCAACCTACCCAGAACACCGCGGACAGGTAGCTGGGAAGAGTAGGTAGCAGATGGGTGGCTTCCCCTGATGGAAATGCGGTGTAATTGCGCGAGGCTGGCATTCACACAGAGTTCCAGGACGGCTCCACCCACAGTCTGTCGAGGAGCGTGGTTCGCTGCGGGACAGTATCCGTCGTTCCGAGACATAAACACTCCTAGTTTCTGTTCGACCAACAGGAAAAAGGCCCGCAGAGCGGCAGGCGCCACTGTGATTGCTCATAAATTGGCCTAGTAAGGCCGAGGAAACGTTCTGCGTGTCCCCCGATGCGCTGTCAGGTTAGGGGAATCATTTCGCGCTCCCGCAGTTCGGTCCCAAACTCTTGATTGGCAGCCCCCCATGACTAGAGAGTACCCACATGACCCAAGTTGTGCGATACCTAGGCAGGTCGACATTCTGGCGGTCAGAACCAGCTCGCCAACGAGTTGACGGAAGGGGGTTGGCGACCCTCGTCACGTTGGTTCTTTGAAAGCTAGTTAAAGGGGCAATCTTCTAGAAGACAGGGGAGTGCAGCGCACCAAGCGCTCTGCGACACGGCCTGTCCAAGCTCCTTCCAGAAATTACGTCGAAGACGCTTGGACGCCTGAAGGGCCTCGTGGTAAGGGATGCAAGAGGCCATCCTTGCTCCGGGACGTTGGTGCTGGGTTCGTTCACAGAGCAAGCTGGGGCCGCAGCCGCGGACCAGTGGCGATGCTGCCTTGACACAGAACCTGATGCAGACCGTGCTTGTGCCGACGAGAATAGTTTTGCGACGACAGGCGGATGGGGAGCAAGTGCGGCGAACAGAAAGTGGTGAAACAGCCGTGCATATCGCAGGCCTGCCCCATTTTAGTGGGGTCTCCAATTCCTACTGCCAAAGTCTGTTGTGCTTGTGCAGGCCGCGACGAGGGTGAAGGGTGAAGGGGCTCGCCCGATCAGGCACGCGCCGGCCCCGTCTGCCGCATCCTGCCGCGCTCTGCCGCGCTGCTGAGGGCAATGCACAAAAGCCGTTTTTGCACCAGGCACCATGTGGGCGAGGACTGCGGGTTGCGCCTGGCGTGCGAGCAAAAGTCGGTGCGGTTGGGTTGTCAAGGTCGATCACCGAAACAGACAGCAAGGCTTCAGTGGGTCTTCCGGCCTCGCGGAACGCGCACAGACTGACCCCGACAAAAGGAAGCATCGGCTTGGCTTGTCAAGGGAAATTCGGCGACGACTGGGCCAATTTCAGTTTCGCCGGGCGCGGGAGGGAAACGTGGGGAGTCGACGCTGCTGGCATGCGGCCACTGCTGATGAAGGCTGTAGCGGATGTGGGCGCATGCGGAGCACGCCAGCACGCCAGCACGCCAGCTCGACAGACAGAGCGGTCACGACAATGCTTCAGCAGGCTGCGTTGTTAGGCCACAGGGGGCCCGCCGTGGGGGAGATGGCTGTGGCGGTGGGCGGCGGGCAGGGGGCTGCACCGGAAAGTCTATACGCTGAGGGTGCAAAGGCTATTGCCAGAGCGAGCGATAATGGGACTCGGTTGGCGACGTCGAGGTCCAGAGAAGCGTTGCAGACTGCCACCGTCTGATGCATGGCTGCTCGCGTGCTGAAGCCGCCAGGCGATGCGTGTCTGTGGCGTGCGGCTCCCACATGGCCTTGTCTGCGTCTGCGTCTGCGTCTGCGTCTGTGTTGGTGCACCTGTCGTCGTTCGTTGGCGGAGATCAGGGACAGACAGAGGCCAGCTGGTGCCAGTGACTTCACCGCTGCGAGGCTGATGCCTGGGCGGATGGCAAGGGGTCTGCATGGCTGCTCCGGTGTGTCGCAAGCATGGGCCGTAGGGCGGCACAATGTAGTCGCCCTCCAGCGCCGCGCCGCCAGGCTGGTTGCGGCAGGCTTCCAGAAGCGCCGTCTTGAGCGTGTGCTGGGATACTGACACTGATGGTAACATCGGATACGACAGCGGCGCTGGGCGAGGGTGAGGCGTGCCGAGTGTGCAATTTGCGCCTCCAAATCTCCCTCGCCCACTGCTGCCTCTTGCTGGGTACTGCTATTACATCAGTTTGACGTGACGGCGCAACTCGATGTGGAGGGCGGAGGGCGTCTGTCGCTCGGGAGGTGGATCCCAATATGCGTACGGGGCGCCTCTGACGCCTCAAAAAGACCGCATGGATGCCATAGCGCCATGACAGCGGACAGCGGACATGGCACCAAAACGTGCTGGCGAAGCTGGAGGCCATGAGTGGGAGATGACCTCCAGGATAGGGCTGCACTTGAAACGTCTTCACCGTGACGCGCCTGCGAGGCTGATCTGCGTGTGCGACTCTCCAGCCAGCTGCTCCCTGATATTAATAGAGGGAGGGATCCTTGCCGTGGGCGTAGAGCATAGCATAGAATCGCATTCACTTTGTCTTGACCCAGAAGACAACGACGACGACGACGACGACGACGACGACGACGACGACGACACACGGCCCAGGGAAATTTGACAGCCACTGCCCGATCATCAACGTGAGTACCCATCATCTATCGTCAAGTTTGCCCGGCACATTCCTGGAGATGCCGTCAGCCAGACGCCCTTGCACAGCAGCGAGCTAGACTAACGCTGAAATTAGCCACGACACTGACTGACGGGGCTTTGTCGAGTCTCATCAGCGAGACAGGAGCGTGCCACAGGAAACGCTGCTGCACGTAGGTGATTGTTGGACTGCTAGATCTACCGTGCCGGACGGTTCAGCTTTGGGTCCTGTCCTGCCCGTGAGCATCGCATCGCATCGCACCGCACCGCACCAGAAGGCGTGCAGCGCGACCATCTGAGCATCCCAGCTCCCCGGGCCGCACAGCATCTACCTACCCTACATAAGCCGGGTCTCGCGGTTCGCGGCCGTCGGCAGCGCCAGCACCAGCACCAGCACCAGCACCAAGAGGGTGCAGCCAAAGCAAAAAACGCCGCCACCGCGTGCCCTGCAACATAAAGCGTGAATAACTCAGCAAGCGCATATTGGCGCATAACTCGTCCCTGGAGGCAAACGGCGGTCACTGCAGTCGGCGCCTCGAAGACGCTTTGACACGTCGGCGTGCGCATCACTCACTCTTCGCCAGCCAGGGGATTGCGCTTTGGACGCTTCGGCCGCTTTGGGCTAGCGCTGCTATTCCACTCTCCGCGCAACAGAGGAAAGAAGTACCTTCACAACACCACGCCGCCCACTCATCGCCACTCTCTTCCCGCTCCTCGACTCCAACACTCTCTATCACAGGTACGTTGACCCCGCCCGCGCCCGCGCCCTTGAGCCCACGCCCTTCCCCCCGTGCACGCCCGCTGCAGGCCCTTCACCGCCCGCTCCCCTATTTGCAGCCGTCGCCCGCCCAGCGTGCCTGCTGGCGCGACGCTCCTCGCACTTTTTCCTCGCCGCTCCCGCTGCCGCCGTCCCTCGACAACACCCCGACTGACACGCCCATCTAGTCCACCTTCTGCATTGACCTGCACGCGGCCCGCCCTAGCTACTCGATAACAAGAACGGGCCACCTCGACCACGCGCTCTTTGACGCTCGTTGCTCACCCCTTCACTTCACCGCGCCGCCTGCAACTGCGAGGCTCACCACCAGCCTGCCGCTCCCCTCACTGGTGCGCTCCATCCTCTTCCTTGCTCACCGGGCCTGCCAGCCCGTCCTGCCGCTGCCCTGCCCTGCCCTGCCCTGCAAGCCTGCCAGCCCGTCCTGCCAGCCTGCCCTCGCTCCAAGATGGAGCTGGACACGATATTGAACGCGCGATTAACAGCCCACGCAGGACCAGGAACCTACTTCGGAATGCAGCGCGCCATGCAGCACGACCTGCAGCAGCAGCACTTTGGCGCTGCCCCCTACATGAACGGCGGCCACATCAAGTCGGAGACGGGCTCGGAGCGTGGCGTGTCACCCCACCCCTCCGACTCGTCGCGCTACTCGTCGCAGCAGCCCCAGCAGCAGCTGCCCGCGTACCCCTCGATACCCCCCCAGCACATGAACACCATGCGCTACGGCTCTCCCACCCAGATGCAGGCGCCCATGCCCATGCTCAACAACAACAACTACATTCCAAACCCCCCCGACCATGCCTATGCCCAGCAGCAGCAGCAGATGCCCGACCAGCAGAGCCAGCAGCATGGTGGCCGCGCTGCGACAGACACCGGCCCTCCCAAGGCCTTCGCGTGCTCGACCTGCGGTAAAGGCTTCGCGCGACGCAGTGACCTTGCACGTCATGGTAAGGGAGCTTGGGCCTCAACATCAAAAGCACCGCACTGACTCCTCTCCTAGAGCGTATCCACAGCGGCATCCGCCCTCACGTGTGCGATTACCCCAACTGCGGCAAGCAGTTCATCCAGCGTTCGGCCTTGACGGTGCACCAACGCGTTCACACTGGCGAGAAGCCTCACATGTGCGAGCGCTGCGGCAAGGTAAGCCACCATCAAAACGCGTCTCTGTACCAAGACTAACGCATTGCAGCCGTTCAGTGATTCCAGCTCTTTGGCGCGTCACCGTCGCATTCACTCTGGAAAGCGCCCGTACAAGTGCCCCTACGCCGATTGCCAGAAGACTTTTACGCGTCGCACCACTTTGACGCGTCACCAGAACCACCATACGGGCACTGTCGAAGAGGCCGCTGCCGCAACGGCTGCTGCCCTCGCCTCACGTGCTACCGCCCCCAGCCGGACGGGTCGTTCAGATGGCGGTGACTACTCTGAGACTGCTTCTCCCCTAAACACTCCCTCTCCCAATGACCGCACCCTCTCCCTCTCTCCTGCAAACGGCATGCCCGCTGGCGTCGTACCCGCAATGCACCGCCAGGCTTCTGACTACGCGTACATGGGCGGAATCAACGTTCCTCCCCACATGCGCAACGAGATGCCCCAGCCGAGCCCGCGCGCCTCGCCTGCCCTGGCCTCGCAATCCTACACCTCGAGCGTGAACAACTCTCGCCCTACCATTACCTCGCACCCTAACGCGTATGGCCCCCCTCCGATCCTTGAGCCTCCTGCGTCTGCAAACCACAACCAGTCCGGCACAAACAGCGCCAACGGCAGCCCTCACATGGCAGCCATGGGCTGGCAGTCGCCCTCTCAGCAGGCCCTCCCATCGCCTGGCGCTGGTGACAACGGCTACGTCTACCCTGAGCCCCAGTACGGCAACTCGCAGAACAGCATGTACTATCAGAACCACAACATCCGTCGCCCGAACAGCACTGAGCCCGACCACTACAACCCCAACCAGCAGCGGATGGGCAACGAAATGTGGGCGCCCGCTGTGCAATAAATCAGCCGTCGTTCTCTTGTACCACTAGCGCATTCAAGTCGCGATTCCTTACATAGGTGTCCATTGGCAGGACCTATACCCCTGTTTTCACAAAAAATTCCGTCTTACCGGCTGGCGTGTTATCTCAATCGACTGAATATCTCGACAAGGGATTTTATGGGTTTTGCAGGGTCTGCGTTCTATTCCCACCTCATGCCTTTGTGAGGGTTTCCTTTGTATCCTCCGATTAGCCGTCACATCTGCTGCAGTCTCTTCCCATCTGGTACTATCGGCGGTGGTGGGATTGGGATTCCGTTTCTGTCTGCTTTCAACCGGGCGAAGGGTGGAGTTGGGCGTGCCTTACTAGACTGGCAACGGTGTCATCAGCTTTCTGGGTCTTTTTCCTTTGCGCAAGCATACTCTCTCGTTAGACTGATACTTAATGAAGGATATCCATCCGCCCTTAGACTAAAAATTGCTGCGCAAGCCAGTAGTGAGAATAATACATAGCAACATGATTTTGTTTAGCAGTGCGTGTCTATCCGGTCTACAAAGGTACTTTGCAGTCGTTCGGTGCCATGTATGCACCGTGTATTGCCTGGATGCACGAGCGCTGGCTCCTGTCGCTCGCTCAACTGACCTGCAGGCGACCCCAGCCGTGGGAATGTGCATTTGAGTTTGGGGGCCGAGTTCGAGCACCAGACGACGATGGCATCACGCGGAGCTGTAGCTTGCTGCATAGCGATAGACCTGTTCGCTGCCGACTGCTCGTCGAACCCAAGACGATACATAGCAGCGTGATAATCCGACTCGTCCAAGTGCCGTGCATGGTTGGTGACTGCGATGCCCGCTTCGGTCGGCTTCAGCGCCGAGCTTCCACCACCCCCCAGCCGCCTCGTATGACGAAGCACCCGCATCTCCTGCACCCTCCCCCATTCACGTCTCGCCACACCACTGCCCTGACTTGACAGTCATCCACTGTGACGCGCGGTACTCATATACACTCTTCTTTGCACAGCCACGCGCGCGCTGTCGACTGCACCTCGGCACCTCTCAGCAGCGGCCGCCAAGCGAATTGCCGTCTTGCATCATACCCAACGCTAGAGCTTCCACGTACCCAACGCCCCGACAGCCGGCGATCCTCGAACACACTTGCACGTCGACCACCCCACGACCGTCGCATATACATCCGGCTCCAACGACCCAAGTGTTCTCAAGCCCGCCAAAATGAGTAAGGTTGTACGGAGTGTCAAGAACGGTGAGTCGCAGTCGTGCTGTCCCGGCCACGGCAAGGACTGACAAGTCTCCCAGTGACCAAGGGGTACTCTGCCGTCGAGGTCAAAGTGCGCAATGCCACCAGCAACGACCCATGGGGCCCCGTGGGCTCAGATATGGCTGAGATTGCCCAAATTACCTTCAACAAGTAAGGACATGCCACCCCTCGGACATGCTGCGCTAACAGCCGCCCTAGCTCGACCGACTTCTATCAGGTCATGGATATGCTCGACAAGCGACTGAACGACAAGGGAAAGAACTGGCGTCACGTCCTCAAGTCGCTCAAGGTGCTCGACTACTGCCTGCACGAGGGCTCCGAATTGGTCGTTACATGGGCGCGCAAGAACATCTACATCATCAAGACACTGCGAGAGTTCCAGTACGCTGACGAGGATGGTCGCGATGTCGGTCAGAACGGCAAGTTAAGCCCCTCACAGCAACGAGGAACTCGGCTAATACGAAGCAGTCCGAATGGCAGCCAAGGAGCTCACCTCTCTCATCATGGACGAAGAGCGATTGCGCGCCGAGCGAGCCGACCGAAAATCGTGGAAATCGCGCGTTACGGGCATTGAAGAATACCCCGGAGCACATAGTCAGGGTGCGCACAATGGAGAGGGTTCTCAGAGGCCTCGGCGAGACCCTAACAACCGTTCACGTCGCACCGAGGAGGAGGATCTGGAATTCAGACTGGCCTTGGAGGCAAGCAAGAACGAGGCAGAGGAGGAGAAGAAGCGCCGCGAGCGTAATGCAGGCGCTGCAACCGATGACGACGATCTCGCAAAGGCCATCAAGCTCAGCAAAGAGGAAGAGGAATTGCGCCGCAAAGAACTCGAACAGACCAACGCCGATCTTCTCTTTGGCGAGGCCACCGCGCAGCCATCCGCATACCAACCTACTGGTAACAACCAGGGATACCAACAGCAGGGCCAGGTTGATTGGTTTGGCAACCTTGTGGATCAGAACCAGCAACAGCAACAGCCGCAGAACACTGGTTTCCTGAACAATGCGTACTCGCAACCAACAGGCATGCAAGCTCAACAGCCTGGTTTCCAGAACGGGTTCGGTGGCTATGGTGGAGGATTCCAGCAGCAGCCCACCAGTTTCGACCATTTCGGTGCTCAGCAACAGCAACAACAACAGCAACAGCAGCAGCAGCAGCAGCAGCAGCAACAGTTCTTGCAGCCCCAGCAAACCTCATTCAACATGAACAACCCGTATGGCCAGTTCGGCGGAGGCGGCTTTGGTGATATGGGCCAGCAGCAGCAACAGCAGCAACCACAGCCATTGCAGGAGCAGAACACATTGCAGCCTGGTTCTCACAACCCATGGGCGAGCAACAAGCCCCAAGAAGCTCTGATGCCCCAACCCACTGGCTCAAACAACCCCTTCGCTCAGGGCTTCAACCGACCAAAGACTGCACAGACGCCGCAATCACAGCGGGTGCCTTCTTTGAACACTTTGCAAGAGCAGAAGACACAAACCCAATTCAGCAACCCTTCTTTCAACCCCACTGCCGCATTCGGAATACCCCAAGACGCGCGTCCGCAGAACGAATCGGACCCCCACACTGCAAGACTCAACGCGCTTCTTGCTACAGGGGAGGGTCAGGATACATTCGGAAATGTTGGAAACCTCCGTCTTCCTGCTCAACATACGGCCCCGGGTACATTTGTCAACTCGGCTGGCGCAGGACTGAACCGAATCAACGCCAACGCCACAGGCAACAACCCCTTCCTCAACTCTCAGTTCACTGGCATGCCTCAGCAGAACCGCATGGTACCTGCTCAGACTGGGCCAGTGGGCAACTTTGGCGCCAATCCGTACGGCGGAGGCAACGCGAACCCGTTCGGCGCCCCACAGCAAAATCAGCCACAAAGTGGAAACAACCTGATAGATCTATGAACGCGGGTCTGACGGAGTAGGCGCGATTCCTTATGTAAAGTTTGATCTTGGAGCGTTACTTTCTGTCTACGCTCAACCCATGCGGAATTCCTGTCCTGTCCTGCAAAAAGAGACACCCGGAGGATGCTCGCATGCGTAGGGCAGTGGATGATGGAGTGACCCGTACGGTAGACATTACATTAATTTTCTCTCTGGCGGGCTCATTCCCATTTCCCAGACGGCCGTATATGATCTCATGTACTCGCGGAAGAGATGGGGCAGTCTGGTCTTACTGACGTTTATACCATTGTGCGTGGTGGGAGGGTTTTGCTATTTCAATTAAATGCCATTCGATTTTTTGCAATCCTTCCGCTGGATACCATGTCTTGAATATCGCTGCAGGTTACCCGACACTTGTGTTGTGCTGGGACATGTCGGAGCTAGGGCTTGCCAAGAAAAGCGCTGATAATGCAAGTGTGGAGACCTCGTTCCTGACCCCGCAACATCCTAGTCGGCGCATCACCTCTACTTCCGTCACAGTATCGGCTCTTGCAGCAGGATCCTCTCAGCACCACTGGCACCACTTTTTTTTTTGGATAGCCTTACGCGACATAGGGTACATTGCTACGCGACACTGATATATCGCTCACCTAGAACGTACTGATCAGCTTCCGCGCCCCGCACATATAGCATGGAGCCTGTGGGGATGCCAACGACAATGGCCGGGATAGACTCGCCCGAGCAACAGAGGACCACGACCAGCATGAGGAGATCCAGAAGATTGCGCAATCGAAGAGCAGCACGTGAGGCCAACCTGCCCAAGAAATACAGCAACAAGCCTAAGCGGTCAACGAAGGCAAAGTTGACGGCGCAACACACCCAGCAGAAGAACGACACGGCCCAGTTTACGAGAGAAGGCACATTTCCCTTCATGAGTCTCCCGGCCGAGCTGCGGATCAACATCTATTACATGGCTCTCTCTCGGAACCAGCCGCTCCTGCTACATGCCACACGCCCCGCAGAGAAAGCTGAAGACGCCCCCAGGTCTCCCAACGGATCGGATGAAGACATCCCCATGTCGCCTCGAGATGTCGTGAATCCAGAGACCCGCATGCGGCGACGCTCAAGTTGTGAGGCGATCGAATCAACATCACCACTGCACGACCCCATCCTACCTGTGATTTTGCGCCTCAATCGCCAGACCTACAAGGAAGCGCGCCAAGTCCTGTACGGCGACAACGTCTTCACGCTATCCCTCTCGTCGGGTATCTTTACCCTCTCTACACTCCACCAGCGCTCGCGCAGCCTAATCAAACACGTCGTCTTGAGCATCCCCTCGCACTACGACATCCTCGACGGATTCGCAGACCTCGTGCGCCTGGGCCTGCGCTACTGCTGGGGGCTGGAGACGTTCAAAATCATCCTGCCAGCCGATCTGGCCGACGAGCAACGGCTCCCGAGCCCCACGACAAGTGTCTACGCCAACGCGTTCCACATCCTGCGCTGGCTACCCCGCGGGTGCAGCGTCGAGCTCGAGGGCAACGTCTCAGAGCCCATGAGGCGGGTAGTCGCTGAAGAGGGCCGGCTACAGACCGCGCTCGACGAGGTGAGTTATGTCCATCCATGTTGCACGCAGCGGAGCGCGCGTCGCTAACATTTCGCAAGCCGAGTTACCTCAAGAGACAGCACCAGATGCCCGAGCGGCACTGAGCACGCATGACGAAACGCCCCATGTATCTTTTCAGCAACATACTTTTACGGAGACCTATACATTGGAACATAGGAGCCACGACGACATCGCTCTTTTGCGCCGCTTCGAACTATATCTATATCTATATATACATCATGGGATTGTGTTATGCCACAACAGCAGGAGTTTCCGGCGCATCTCTAGTCGGAGCCCGCAGAGTCCAAGACGTCCATGGTCACGTCTGGATCCGGCTCTGCTCTTTCCCTTTCTGTCCTTTCCATCTTTCCATATCATGTAACACTCAGTTGTACCACCCGCTACTTTCACCGCCATGGATTACAGCGCAGCCTGTTTGTATGATTCGTGGGGGCAAAAACACGACGGGTCTGCAGAAGGCGCGGCTTGGCTTCTTCACCCTGCTGGCATTACGGGATTGATTGTTCAATGCTATTACGTGCCGCTGGCCATCTTGTCTTTGTCCTCGTCGCTGTGTGCCCTCGATCATGTTGTGCTTTGACGGATTGAGTAGCCTCGTCGCCCACCCTACACCAGCCTGCGTATGCAGTGGTCTTTCTTTGTCCGTTCATCCGCGAGCATCATCCGCGTTGGTGATTCACTTGCGTATACGCTTTTGACTAGCGAACTTGAGTTCTATATCGTGTTTTCATGCTATTTGCGCCATCTACTTCTGCTACGCTACGCTACAGCTAGAGAACGCAACAGACTCGGGAACTGTGCCCAATACACCCTCCAACCGCCGTCTTTACCACGTAGGCACACCGCCCTGCACCAAACCACCCCACCTCTCTTTGCCCTACCCCTACCCAAGCAGGACAAAAGCCTTCGAAACAACCGTCCTGGGCTCAAACGCCTTCCTCTCCGCCGGCGTAGGAAAAAACCTCTTATTCACGACCAGCAGCTCCTCAACCTTAACATTCTCCACAAATGGCCCGGCCTCAATCTGAACCAGCGCAGGAAAGATACACATGACGACGCGCTTCCCCACCGTCTCGGCATCCTTGAGCGGGATCCCGTGCACATCTTCGGGCTTCATCCAGGACGGATCAAAGGCCGTGTCGGGCAGCGGGAAGTGGATGCGGTAGTCCTTTGGACTGAGGAGGAGGGTGCGCTTCAGGTTGCTTGCTTCGGTGAGCCAGGCGTGCGGTGCGTTGGCGGGGTCGAGGCCCGGGGCCGAGGGGAGGGTTGTTGAGAGGGCTGTTAGGAGGTTGTGGTGGAGGGTGGTGAGTTGGGTGGTGAGTTTGCTCTTTTGCGTCTCGTCGTCTTCGTCGTTGAGCATTAGTGAGGCGCCTGTTTTGTCGATTCGCTGGACGGTGGACGGGCCGTCTGTGGGGCGTTAGTAGGTATACATCGAGGGGTGTTGTTGTTGTGGGAACTTACCGCTGAGAAGGGTCGCTTCGAACATCTTGAGTTCTTTGGTGGAGTAGAACCCTTCGAAGAAAGCATCGGGCCTAGCGAACAACCAGGAGAAAAACAGAGCGCTGAGTAAACTCTGCACTGTGTGCATGCTACCGAGCTGCCCCTCGAGCTCTTGCATGTATGCTGCCGGATCGAGAGGCGTACCGCCATCTTTCAGAATAGAGTTGATCTCTGAAGCAATGTAACCCGTCTCTGCCCCATTCGGCAGCTGTAAATCCGCGGGATATTCGTAGACAACGGCATCTCTGACCCCCCTCCGTATGCACGCCCATGCATAGTCGAGATCGTTCGATGAGGGAACTACCGGAAAGAAACGATCGTCCGCGTAGCCGACCAAAGAGTGGAACGTCTTGCGGAACTTCTCGTTTGAGTGGCTCAGAGACGCGAGGTCGTCGAGAATTCGATCGGCCAG
Source organism: Neoascochyta sp. HWLR27 (assembly GCA_019775935.1). Lineage (NCBI taxonomy): Eukaryota > Fungi > Ascomycota > Dothideomycetes > Pleosporales > Didymellaceae > Neoascochyta > Neoascochyta sp. HWLR27. Next base: position 157,698 of record WODD01000256.1, read on the forward strand.
AGTGCCTGGGTTCTTTTGCATCGTCCGCGCGATGAGCTTCATTCGTTGTTCGAATTCTGAGCTCGCTTTTCGGCCGCTGGGATCCCACTCTTTGTAGAGCTGGAACAGGATACTGTTTGTTTCTTCCTGTTGCTGCCTCAGGACTTCCTGTTGCTGCCTCATGACTTCCAGTTGCCTCATCGTGTATTCGTATTGCTGTTTCATGACTTCCATCTGTTTCCGAGTGTCTTCCTGTTGCTGCTTCATAGCTTCTTTGTATGCAGGCCGAGAAGCCGAAACATCGTGCTTGGATGGCTGCGTAGGGTGTGATTGTGAACGTCTCTTTTCGAGGACGGCACGAGGTGATTCTCGTTGGGGTGTTTCGGGGCATGTTCTCGCTCGTCCTGGGGTATCTGGGGTATTTGAGAAAGCTGAGATTGTAGGGGATGATATTGCTCCATTCATTCCCGCAGGAGGTTTGTCCTTGTAGCACTTTTGTCGTTTCCTTGGGGAAGAGCTGACTTTGTCTGCAATATTCTCTTGCGGACTCTCTCCGTTTGAAAGTAATTCATTCACGTCGTCAGCTCCCGCCCTTTTGTGTACCAACGGCATAGCAGTACCCGTCTGTGGTGTTTCTGATGAAACCTCATGACCATGGGATGCGTCGGCAGAGGGAGAATTCGTTTTGGCTGGTGCTTGAGTAGCGGGCTTTGGAGCCATTGAAAGACGGAGTACAACTTTGGGCTTTTTGCCCACCGGTTTCTTTGGGGTCCCTATCGTAAAATCGCTTTGCGTCGATCTGCCGCTATCAGAGTCCTCGTTTAAGTATTCGCAATATGTCTTGCGACCGCCGCTTGCATTGCAGGTCCTGCTCCTTTTCAGATATTCGTCATCAACCTAGAGAAAGTCAGCAAATAGTTATATCATCTACGAATATTCGTATATACCGAATCGTCCGATGGGATTGTTGTCGCATCGCCAGCAATCGTGTTTGGTAAGGTATCCGTCATATCTAGTGGTTCAAGACCGAGACGTTTACGCTGCGAAGCCATCTCACTGGTAATCTGTGAACGCATGGAACCGAGATCAAGACAGGCAGTGCCTTCTTTGGTGAAGTCTTTCATCGAGCCCTTTTCGCGTTTATAGACCAGACAAGTCAACAGCTTGTTTTGGACTGCACTTAAACTTCTTTCCGTTGACATGTTGTCGCCTAAAGCTTTCTCAACTCCTTTCTTGAAATTTTGACCGTGATGTAAACACCAGTCCATGTAGCTGACTAGGAACGCGACTTCTTTGTCAGACCAAGGTCGGCATGAACGAGGCTTGGGTTTGTTCTGCGCCATAAGTGCTGCACGTGTAGGCACCTTCAGGGTTTCCGACGAAGGAACAGATCGAAGATTTGGGTGGTTGGGTTGGGGTCTGGAGATTGAGCTGATCGGAAGGCTGTGAAAAGTAGTAGGGAGGTGCGATCCGCTTTCGCTGCAACTACGACCCACCTTCACCTTACGATTGTCCGACACTCGACTCTAAAGCTGCCAGTTTTCACTTTTCCCACACTAAGAAGTGCAGCTTGAACAGCGACTAGCAAGTACTGTTGTTTGTATCCGTCGCACCACGCGATCCGTTTGCCATTGTTTGCTAGCTGCATTTCGGCGCGTCGACTGCTTCTGGAGACGACCACCTCCTTCCTTTTCCACTAGCAACTCATTACTCCAAGTTGAACTCCATACGATGACAACTGGTAGGTGGCTTACCAGCCATATGTCTCCAGACCTGAATCACCCCGTGAGTTCTGCAGAGACCATCCGCGCGTCGTCTGTGCCAGCATGGCGAGTAGCCATTGACTTTGGCACAACACACACGAGCATCGCAGTTGTAGCGGGATCGGCCGACAGCGAAGCCAGCGATAACCTTGAGTCTATTGGAGGATTCCCGGGAGACCGAGCTCTCGACCGAATCGACATGCAGGTTCCGACAGAGATTGCCTATCTGTCAAAAGAGAATGACAACGCTGTGTCGCTGGGCACAAACCGCAGGGTCCTGTATGGATACTTGGTGAAATGCGCACTCAAGCTGCCTGAAGGGGACATAGATAGAACTGGCTTTCATCCAGAACATCATGTCCGCAAGATGAAGCTATTGCTAGACCCTAACGCTTACACAGCAGGTTTGAGGGAGACCCTACAAAGGGCTCTCTCTGATCTCAAACAGAGGAAGATTATCAAGAAGAGTGAGGACGTTATCACCGACCTGCTAACATGTTTCCTCCAACACACCAAACATATGCTGCAGCTGAACAAGGGACTCTCCGAAGACGATACAGGTATGTGCAGCAATTTTAGACCTTTTCAATTCAACCCACTGAGGTATTCCAGTTGAGTTGAGCTTCACTGTCCCTGTTTGCTGGACAGCCAGAGCCAACAGTGTGATGAGTGGTTGCCTTCAGCGGGCGATGAGACAAGCACATTTTGGTGTAGATGGCCAAGGCACCTGCGATATCTTCATGGTGAACGAAGCAGAGGCAGCGGCGACTCACGCGATAAGCTGTCTACACCATGAACTCAGAGTAAGCCAGAGTCTTTTGGGTCAATGAGAGCTTTTATACTGATAGGAGAACACCAGCGAGGAGAGACTTTTATTTTGCTTGATTGCGGCGGTGGTACTACTGAAGCAGGCTTGTACACTATCGCCCACGAGGAGCCTTTGCGCCTGGAATCAGAAGTCAACCACCCGACAGGTCAGTTTAGTTCTTCCTAATCTTACAACTCTTTCTGTAAACTTACTCACACAATCTTTAGGCGAAGTCTGTGGATCCGATGACCTCAATGAAGCGATGCGAAAATTGGCCATGGAGCATCTGAGATGGGAGACGTACTTGGAGGACCATGAAACCAATACCACGATTGCCAGTGCAGTTGAGTCCGACATCATGGATCCATTCGAAACGTGGGTGAAGCGCGACTTCAGCCTAACAAACACGAAGACCCGCTTTCGGTTTCCGATGAAGGGGCTGAGAGGGAGCAACGACAATCCAAGGATATGTCTGGGCGAGTTCATACTGAGCCAGTAAGATTCATACCTTATGAGATTTAATCTTGAGGCTAACAAGTTGCAATAGTGCTGACATGAAAAGCCTCTTCCTACCGTCTTTAGACACGATTGAAAAGCTTATGAAGGACCAAATCTACTACGCGATAGCAAACAACATCTATATTGACAAGGTAATTCTCACAGGAGGTTTTGGAGACTCGCCAGCATTGAAAGAGTACCTCAAAGAGAGCCTGCAGAAGATCTACAAGCGTGAAAACGAACGCATCCGACTGTTGTGTACACCAAAGTCCAGGAGCGCGGCAGGGGTAGCAAAGGGCGCACTCATGCGTGCCATGAACAAGGACCACGGCCCAAAGCGAGTGCCTATCCAGAGCATTGGAATTCTCCATCACGTAAGCGACGACCCATCAAAGTATCCCCCAGAGGTACTCCGACAGAAAGGATGGGAAGAGAACGAACTGACTGGAGAATCGTACATCATGAACACCATCCAGTGGCTGATCAAAGTAGTACGCCTTTCCCCCCCTTCGCACTATGGCGCAGTCACTAACAGCAAACAGAACCAGAAAGAAGAGTTCAAACCCGTCCACACAATCGACTGGCTCGCAATGCACCCCTTCAACGCAGAGTGGCCCACCTGGATCGCCCAACACAAGCTGTTCGTATCCGACGAGTGCACCGAGGACTTCTACACACGGCACCACACCCACAACAGAGGTACATCCAACCCCCCTTCCCCAAACACAGCCTGATCAAACCACTAACCCCCCACCCCCGCACACAGGCAAAACGACCGAACTCGGCGTCGTCGAATTCGACCTGACGTACCTGAAAGACGACATCCGTAGGCTGTCCCCCGACGACTTTGATAACACCGAGGACAACTACATTGAAGTCAACATCCTGATCCGCCTCAAAATCATCGACAGGAACCTCGAGTTCTCGGCGTATTGGCCTGCCGACGACTTAGAGAACGCAAATGTGGTGCGCGGTAGCCATAAGTTCATGAATGTCGTCTCGGCGTTTAGGCCGGGGACGGAGTGAGCGGGGACGTGGGAGGAGGCGGTTGTTTGCTTGGGATGCCAGGGGTCAGTGCTGGGTTCTGGATGATATGCGATATGTGCAAAGGTTATCTCTTCTTGCTGTTATGGCTGAGTTGCTTGGATAGGGGCAGTTGGATGTGTTTGGAGTTTAGATGGATGTGTTTGAAGTTTAGATGGATGTGTTTGGAGTTTAGATGGATGTGTTTGGAGTTTAGATGGATGTGTTTGGAGTTTGGATGGATATGTTTGGAGTTTGGATTTGCTGGTTTGGTTTAGAAGGATCTGCTGGCGTAGATTGACAGAGACGAAAGACGGCAGAGGTCAAGAACTGAGAATGGCATCCATTTATTACGTAGTAAGAAGACCCCAAACCGTCTCTGAAGAGCTTCTGCTTCTTGTCCAAATCGAATACTCCAAAATAACAAGCCCAACTCAAGAACAAACATCACGCGACAGCACACCCCATCCCCCACCAGATCACCCCCAACTCATACAATCCCTTACTCAAACCGCACACCCCGTCGCCGACGCCCTAACCGTAACCGTAACCGTCGTCACCCCTCCAACCGTCGCGGTAGCCGTAACCGTACCACCAGGCACAATAACGGTCTCAGTCCTCGTAGTCGGCCCATCAGGCAATCCCGTCGTGACCTGCCCCTGCGTGACCGTCGACGTGACAGTCACGCGCGGAACAGGCGGGTACGTAAAGTCAGGTCCCGCACCACCGATCGCGCGCTTCTCCCGCTTCTTCTCTGCGGCTGCGGCAGCGCGCTGCGACGAGGCGTACGGTGCGGCGCGCAGGTTCGCTTTGGGCGCGGCGCGGTGTAAGATGGCGGCGGCGGACGCGGGGGAAGGGGAGGGAGAAGGGGAAGGAGAAGTACCGCCACACGACCCAAACGCCACCTGGCATCCCGCCGCGCAGTAGACGTCTGTGGCGCCGCAGTAGCCGTATTCAGAGCAGCAGTCGCCAAAGGCACTGCCGAGACATGTCTGGGCTGCTGCGCCGCCGCATGTGCCGTCGAGCGAGACTTTGTCGGTTGAGGTTGGGAGCGGCGCGGTGCCTGTGCCGGTTGGTGATAAGCAGGTGCCGAAGGGTACTTGGCAGCCGGCGCCGCAGTGAGAGGGGGTGTCGCCGCACCATCCGTATGCTGGGGTGGGTGTTAGTTGGGTGGTGGTGGTGCTGGGGGGTGGAGTGGGTGGGATATATATCTGGGTAGAGACGGGACGGGACGGGACTTACGCGAGCAGCAGTCTCCCAGGCCGGAGCCGGGGCACGTGTAACCGTTTTCTCCACCGCAGGTACCGTCGCGAGAGATCTTGTCAGTGGGCGTTGGTGCGGGGGGCGCGGTGGAGACGCTGGAGGGCACGACGCAGTCGCCGAAGCCCGGTTGGCAGCCTTCGGTCGTCAGGCAGTGCGTGTTGCTTGAGCCGCACCAGCCGTACAGCGAGCAGCAGGCGCCGAAGACGGAGCCGGCGCACGTCTGGCCCAGAGGCGCGCCGCATTGGCCGTCGGACGAGACGGGGGCGGTGCTGCTTGGGGTGCTGGGTGGTGGGGATGCGGTGGGTGGTGCGCAGGATGAAGGGAGGTCTATGATGGTGCTGGTGGTGGTTGTAGACGAGCCGGTGACGGTCTGCGTTACTGTTTGGATTGGGCCGATCTGGGTTGTGGTTACGATGTTAGAGGTGGTGCTGGAGGATGTGGATTAGCCAGTGCTTGAGTGCCGTCTTGGAGGTGGACCTACGTGATGATGGGTATCTGCGTGATGCCAGAGGTGCCAGGGAACACCGTCGAAGTTACAACGTCGGTGCTGAAAGTGGGCGAGGCAACGACAAAGACGCGGGATGCAATGTCAGGTACTCCGCCAACGTTTGGCTTGTTGAACCTCAACGTGTATGTTCCTGGTGCCATGCTCCTGCCCGTGACGCTGGGGCACTCGAAGCCAGAGTACGTGGTAGAGGCACCTGCGACTGGGCCAATTGATGCTGGTGCAAGGATAGAGCACGTCGTTGTGCGGCCAGCGTTGACGATGATGGGCGTGATTGCGTAGGTCGAGGTCGCTTGCTGAGCAGCATATTGAGTGGGGAACGAGCAGACCGCACCGTTGTCTAAACGCTGTCAGCTCCTGGTAATGTATACTCGACGGGTATCTTACTAGCTGTGAAGCTTCCTGCAATGCCCAAGTAGTTGGTGTTGGCAGCACTGAACGCAAAGGTTGGTGCAGCTGCAACGCCAGACAAGGACGTGACAAGGGCCGGAGACCCAAATTGACATGCAGCCATGGTGGATTGACGGTTCGTGAAGACCTGGGAGGTGAAATACACGGTGAATCAGGAGAAGTTGCCTGGTTGACCAGTGCTCGTAGCTTTGGGGGGCATTTATACATGTCAAGACTTGATCTACACGTACGTCGCCTACCTCAACACCAGGACTTCACTGTTGTAGCTTGTTATTAAGACGCATGCAAGATGTATCGATTGCATCCTCTAGACACTAGGATGTTCATCGAGACTGCAGGTACCCTTGATCGCAGCTCTGCCATATACAATACCGTGCTAGCGAAGGTGGGTTGTGTTACCCGGGACAGAGCCCAAGGACTCGGGAAATTGCAAAGCTGCAGTGTAGATAGACACATTGCGTTAGCCACAATCACTGCACACCGATGAAGACGATACATGGTTTTTGCAGGGAGGTGCAGCTATACCCGTTGCAGGAAGTCGTTGTTGATCGATCGAGGTTGCCGTTAGTCGGGGAGGGGGGCTGAGAATCCTCTGCGGGAAGCAAAATGCAGACGAGGAAGCACCGAAATGTTAATAAGACGACACGGAAAGTGACGAACGAGAGGCTCGTGCCTGGTGTTCGCACTCCGAGCACGTCTATACGATGTAGAGGTACCTTTGCACTGCGATTGAAGTCAGCACTGGGAAATTGCATGTCGATGAGAGAGGCTCGAGGACAGGCGAGGCTGCGCTCAGGGCCGAAGTCGTAATGGGGGGAAACTGAAAAGCAGGTGCAGAGTAGGTGCAGAATAGACATGCAGAGGTTTATTGGTCTACTGGTGTCTGGCCATGCAAGATGCAAGCAAGGATGAGGCGGAAAGCAGGGCCAGAGTAGGTAGCGTGGAGTCGAGTGGGCCCGCATCGACCGGGTGCTCCCGCTGGCGGTGGGCACTCAGATCCGCCCCCGCTGTGTGTACTTTTGGCAATCGATTCATCCGTCCGAGGCTTGTTGCGAGAAGCTGTCCAATGTACTTAGTCACAAACTTCGCTTGACAATGTGTTCCATGCCCCACACCCCCAAAGCTAACGTTTCCTGACCTGCACGCCCTTGCATGTCTGGAGACCCGTCCTCTCTATACTTTACCCGAGCCGCTCAGGCGTCGAAATCCTCTAGATTGAAGACACTAATTAGCTCATGGCCTCGTCTAATTCAGCCGCTTTGAGGGAAGTGGCGTCGCGGACTGCAGGTACTCAGTTTAGCCGATCCAGGCCTCCCTGATGCACTTGTTCGACCGTCTTGCACTCCCCGCTTTCTAGTGACATACTCTCTTCATTGCTTCTGGGAACAACCAGTAGGGACGCCTTCCATGTGGTGCTCATAGGCGGGGAATTCAGTGAGTTCCGTGAGTTCCCTTAGTTGCGCCGGAATGAGTAGGTCATCTGCCACCTGGGTACAGTACAACACGTAGACAGACATCAATCACTGCAAGACATGCGCGGCTCGAAAAAATCGTACTATTCAAGAAACACAACCGTATAAAGCGCAGCGCATTGCGTAAAACATTCCCGATATTTCTGTGCTTGGCTCTCCATTTCGCTTCGTTCCTTTCCGTCGCGACGTGGCCTCCTCACCATCCCGACATGTCTGCCACGCCCCGTTCCATCCCATCCATATGGTGTAGTCCGTCGTGTGACAGACACTGTCGCGCGGCGGAAGTAAGAGAAAGAGTAGAAGCGGTAAAGATGAGGCTAAGTAGCAGATGTTTCGTCGTCTCGTCGTCAGGTCGTCCGCCTGCCCGCCGCGGGGCGGGGAGGGGGTGTTATGGGAAAAAGTCTGGGGTTGCGCAATAGCTAGCTACATTGAAAAGAACATGTCTGTCTGCGGGAGGGAGACGTCGAGTGCATGAACAACTCGGACGCAGTGGAAGGCAGAGATCCAGTCTGTTGGTTCCATTCGTCGTGGGGGAGGATATATCGAAAAAGAAGACGCCAGGCGCCAGGTGCAGGTGGGAGGCTGCTTCTAATAGAGAAGAAAGGTAAAGCAAATGTAGTCCAGAACGCCGTGTCTATGCCGTGCGCAGTGCAACCATCAGGGGAATCATCGTTGGCAGAAGAGTTCAATCTCACCCAGCTGCCCGCCGCCTGGGTTGAGGTCTCGCTGTTGCTCTTGCCAGTTCTCAAACGCCTCCAGGACGTCGTCATCGCACTGGATGCTCACATATGTGCTGTCGCTGTCCAGGTACTTTAGCTTGACCTGCCCAGAGCCAAGCGAGACAGATGTCGAGCGTTGCAGCTTGGCGTCAATCCGGTCTTTGAGTGACTGGAAGCTGATGTTTGTGCTCACAACCAACACCATCGAGCTCCCGGCCGAAGGGCAGTGGACCTTGACCTTGAGCTGGCTCGGAATGTTGGGGTGGTCGTGGAGCGGTGGCGACATGTTGCGCGAGTCCATGGACGCGGGTGTCAGCGTGCCCTGGCTTCGCTCAAATGACGAGGCTGGAGTCATGGTCCGAGAAAGCGGCGTGAAACTTGGCTCGCGGCCACGAGTTCCACTGTGGTAGTCGGGGTTTGCCAGCTCAGCAGCAGTACGTTGCTGGATGAGGCGGTCTCGCTGAATTGCCGGCGATTGAGTTCCACTCCTAGGGGGCAAGCCGCTAGGCGAGTTGTTCTGGCTTCGGTTGACAATCGCAGCGTTGTAAGCGTAGTGTGTAGGGAAGGGCGGAAGGTCTGGCACAGGGGGTTGCGGCCCGGTCGACCCTTTGCGAGGAGGGTTGCCATTGTGGATATCAGGGCTACTAGCCGCCCTCAATCGGCCTTGGGCTTGCGAGGACATGCCAGCATTGGCTGGCAGCGAAGGCCTTTGCGAGCGTGGTGGGTAGTTACTAGACGACGAGTCGCGCGACATGTGGCCGCGTGAGGGAGCAGGGGCCGTGTGTCGATTGTTCTCTTCGTTTGCGTAGCCATTCGGTGGCGTCTGGCGGGGGAAGGGGAACGTCCCTGCAGATGCTGAGCTTGTGCGAGAATTGGAGTAGGATGACATGGGTGTCTCAGCAACTGGCGAAAAGTGCGACTCGACGTTGGCGGCGCTCTGCAGCTGCTGGGTGCGCAAAGTGAGCGATGGCTGAGAGGGGTAGCCCATGGGGAAGCGTGGCGGTGGCATCGCATCCAGCGGACCACCGATGTCGCCTCCTGATGGACGGGACCGTGGCGAGACGCTTGTAGTGCTGTAGCTGTCTCGTGCGTAGTTTGCAATTGCAGGGTCTTCATCGTCATCGTCGTCGTCTTCGGCGTAGGGGTTTTCCAGGACCTGATCACGCATGTAGGCGAATTGGATATCAGAGGGTTTAGAGGAGGCCGTCGTGCCCGCGCTGGTCCTTGCATGGTCCTTCCAGACGCGCCTTTGGGTGTCGACCTGCGTAGCCCACTTCTTCATAGTCTCCTCCGAGGTGAAGCGGATGATGAAGTTTTCTATTCCCGGGTCGCCTTTCCAGAAGATCTGGCATGTATAGGAGCCTGGTTGTGGTTAGATGTGCTGGACGAGTCTTGGTGGGGGACATACCTGGTTTCTGCAGCGAGATTGTCTCTGTAACATTTTGCATAAAGATGCGGCCTTTGAGCTGCAGTTTTGGCTTTCCGTCCTTTGTGACGAGCGATCGTGTCGACATTTTGTTTTTTGGCTTGTTGACGTTGATTTCCTTGCAACACAGGAGAATCATCTCGAATAGGTAGATTTTATACTGGCTAGCGTTAGTTGGTTGTAAAGAGAGGAAGTGGTGGTGCTCACGTCTCGTTCTTCGTTCTTGGAGCTCATGCTATCACCCTTCAGCACGGTAAATTGACCATATAGCAACAGTTCGCCGAAACCTTCGATTCGGTGGCCCTTCCAGTCCTCTACGAGAGTCTTGAGCTCTTCGACCGCTTCGACACGCTCTTCGCGAGCGATGGCGTCGTTTGTGCCCGCAAGAACAGAGGAAGCGGCTTCTATACCTCGTGTGAGGTCCTCCTTTCGCTGGTCGTCGAGATCACCGTTCTTCAACAATTGCTGCGCGGGATTAGCACAATTGCGGGGGGATCCAGGTGGAAAGAGAAGCAAAAACGTACCGACAACAGGAGTGGGTATTTGGTCAAGCGCTGGAAAGGTTTCAACAAGAACGAAGTCAACAACGTGGGCGATTCAACCATCTGCCGCATTTCCGGAGGTCCGCCTGTCTCTTTGAGTTTATCGAATTCACGCATAGCGATTTGCTCGCATTTTTTCTGGTTGGCAATGTACGGCTCGTAGACCTTGAAGGCGTCCTTGTACAGGACGAAGAGATTCCCCCAGTTCTGCTCCGAGGCGGGCTGTGCATTGGTTTGCTCGACGCGGATGAGGAATCGACGCTGGAAATCCAGCAGGGCGTTGAGGTTGAGGAAGATGTCGTGGACCTGGTCGCCGCTGATGATGCCCTTTTCTTCGACAAGCTTCTTGAACTCTTGCAAGAGCTCGAGGTGCTGGACGTATGTGCGTTCCGTCTTGACCATCTCGTCGATGATGTGTTCGCGTTGGGTTCGCTTGATGGTCGATGTCATCGAGGCCGCATCGGACACGTCAATGGCCTGAGAGTCGATCTTGCCCATCTGGACAAGCGAGTCGAGGACGCGGTTCACTACGTTGGTGACCTTCAAGTGGTCAGCGGAGGGAAAAGCGGGGGGAGCATGGTGGGACGGCGGCATACCTTTACGAAACCAGTCGTGTCGTCGCCGTAGAGGTCGCTGAGGATAAAGCAGTTCTCCTGGGAGATGCCGAGCTCGTTGACGCAGGCCTGGATGAATTTGTACGTGGCCATTTTCTCATTCTTCTTTTGGCTCTTCTCGTCGCTTTTTGCGTTTGGGATGACGAGCAGGTTCTTGGGGCCGAGGGTGTTGTAGAGCTCCATGAGGGGGTAGCCGCGGCGGAAGGTGCGCCACAGCAGGGTGACGGGGTCGGCGTCGTCGTCGGCCTTGTTCTCCTCCTCGGCCATCCAGCGGTCGAAGCCGTGGATGGCGCGCAGGCGCAGCTGCAGGGTCAGACATCGCTGGAAGAGCGAGGTGTCCTTGTCGGCGCGCTTGTTGAGGACGTTGTCCGAGGCTTCGACGGGCCCGCCATTGACGGGGGTCGAAGGGGGGAAGGGGCTCTGGTTGGCGAAGAGGGTCGAGGTCGAGGTGGCTTGTGTCGAGGTGGTGTCGCGGAGGGTGCTGTGGGAGTAGCTCGAGTACTGACTCTGGAAGCTCTGGTGGGACATGAGGGGGGGTGTGGCGGTGGAATGCATGCGGGAGTGCTGGGACGTGGCCGAGGACGGGGGTTGCGAGGTGTGGGCGCGCTGCAGGCCAGAGTGGAAGGCTATACCGGCTTCCATGCTAGTTCTTCATATCCTGGACGGCGTAGGCCGAGAGAAGGAGTCGAGGTGGCGCGAGCGCTGGGCGGGCGGTGCGGGCGGTCCGAGCAGGGCGCGCTGGGCGGGAAGTGGGAGGGCAGCGGTGGCAAGTAGGTAGGGGGCGGGTGGGTGAGCGAAGGGGGGGTGTGGCAGCGCAGAGCGGGCGGGGCCAGAGGGCGGCGGGTGAGCGACAGCAGCGGGCAGCGAGCAGCGAGCAGCAGACGGCGGTGGGCTGGGGGCAGCGTCGATGAGTGATAGATACCCCAGCAGGGGGTACGGGGTGGGTGTTGTTTCAGCGAGCGGCCGAATGCACGTGACCCTGGGCGGCGAGCAGACGCTGGGGAGCTTCTGTCCGTGTCTGCGCCTGCGCCTGCGCCCATCACACGCTCACCGTCGCACTGCTACTGCTGCTGCTACAGCGGAATTGCCGTGTATCCTCGGGGCCGCCGCCCGGCGATACGGCTTATGCGGCGGACTTGGCCGTGTATCCAGCGTTGGCTAGACGCATTCGGCTTGGGTGCTGCCACATTGGGGTGCTTAGCTAAGACTCGCTTGGTGTTTTCTTTGGCAGGCCCCTGCTCGCCTCGCCCTCCATGTCCATTAGGGGGCTTCTGTCGCCACCACTCATGCCCATGCCCGCGCACGCCGCCCACGACCATGTCCGCCTCCACCACCCAACCCTACCCTACCGGCCTGTCTGTCTGTCTGGCTGTCTGTCCGCGTGCCTGCCCCGGCGCGTGCTGACCCCCCGCCACTCGCTGCCCTTCTCCGTCCCATTCTCACGCCCGCCGCCCACCGTCACGGCGGGTAGGACACGACGGCGAGCACCGGGCGTGGACATGGGCATGGGCGTGGGCATTCCAGCGTTGGGCAGCAAGCCGCCCGCCGCCCGCCGCCCTGCTTCTGGCGCGATCTGCAGGCCTCCATGCTGTAGGCAGAGGGCCATGGTGTCAGATGGCCGAGGCACGCCGTGATGCACGCCCACGGCGGGTATCTGTCGCTAGCTCCCCGCCCTGCACCGTGATGCGTGATGCTTGTCGCCTGTGCCTGTGTCTATCCATAGACCCATAGATCCATAGACAGCTGACGGCCGCCGGCGTCTGTCTGTCGCCGTGCTGTGGCTGTGGCTGTTGCTCTGGTGGCTAGCGGCAGATCGGTCGACCAAGTGGTCCCTGCACAGTCATCATGGCTAACGTCAACACCAACACCAACACCAACTCTACCTATCACCCATCCCAACCCACACCCATCCGCCCACGCTTCCACGCAGCCTCCCTGCCAGGCTGCAGCCCCCGCGCCCATGCCCCTCGAACTCAACGCCCACTAGGTAGACGGACCGCCCTCCGCCCTACATGCGTCCTTTCCGCCCCGCCGCCCTCGTCAGCGCCAGCCGCTTCGACGAGGGATACTCCGAGGACACGCGCAGCCAGAGCGGCCTCGACATGGCCCCCGATCCCGACCTCCCTCTCGCCCTGCCTGACTGGCTGCTCGACCTGAACGAGGCCCAGCGCAGTGGTACGTCCTCCCTTCCCCGCCGCCATGCCCGCCACTGACCCGCTGCAGACTTCGCCTACGCCATCCTGCGCTCGCTCCGCACCTCGTCCATCGCCGCCATTGTCGATAAGCTGAATCCCCTGCTGCACCTCGACCCCGTCGTCCACCTGCCGCCTGAAATCACCTTCCAGATCCTCTCCTACCTGCAGCCCCAGACCCTGCTGCGCGCCTCGACCCTCTCCAAAGCCTGGCGCGCCCGTGTCACCGACAGCCCTCTGTGGAAGCTGCTGTTCCGTCTCGAGGGCTGGAACTCCAACTTCGCTTCCGTCCGCGACTTTGAGCATGCCGAGCGTCAGCGCCGCCAAGAGGTCAAAGAAAAAGAGCGCAAGACACGCCATCGCGCCCCGGAAGACCTCGAGTCTGACAAGCCCTCGTCCAAGAAGCGCGTCCGCGAGCGCCCGCTCTTTGGCGATGGCCCCTCTGATCACGCCATTCACGACAAGCTGGAACCGCTGTCGCTGGGTGGCCCCAACTGGGCCGAGCAGCATGGGCGCGTAGAGGCAGACGACAAGCCCGACGACGAAATGGAGGGTGTCCTCACATCCTCCCCCGACGCTTCCCGGCGCTCTCCCACCTCGCCTCCCGCAACCACGGCAGGCCTGCCCTTCAAACCCACGCTCCTCCTGCCCGATCCCGAGCCCAGAATAAACTGGCAATTTCTCTATAAACAGAAGCGCAAGCTTGAAGATAACTGGGACGCTGGGCGCTTCACCAACTTCCAATTACCACACCCAAACCACCCCGAGGAGGCCCACGGCGAATGTGTCTACACCATCCAATATTCGGGCAGGTTCCTCGTCAGCGGTAGTCGTGATAGAAGCATCAGGATATGGAACTTGGATACGCTGCGGCTTGTGCACCCACCCCTCACTGGCCACACCGCCTCCGTCCTGTGCCTGCAGTTTGATGAGAGGCCGGGCCATGACCTGGTCGTCTCGGGAGGAAGCGATTGTCGCGTAATTCTCTGGCAGTTCTCCACCGGACGCATGATCAAGGAGATCGAAAAGGCCCACTCGGAGTCTGTGCTGAACCTCAGATTTGATGACCGCTACCTGGTCACTTGCTCAAAGGACAAGACGATCAAGATCTGGAATCGCAAGGAGATTTTGCCCACAGACGACGCCTATCCATCGTCCACAACAAGGTCCTCCGCGCGCTTCCCCTCATACATTATCAACATGCAGGAGCAGGTCGAGAGCCAGAACTTATATTTCAAGCCACTCCGCCCATACAGCCTGATCATGACCCTGGAAGGCCACGGTGCTGCCGTCAACGCTATTCAGATTCTCGACGGCCAGATTGTTTCTGCATCGGGAGACCGCAGCGTTCGTGTGTGGGACGTACGGACGGGTGCATGCATACGCACATTCAACGGTCACACCAAAGGCATTGCATGCGTGCAGTTTGACGGCCGGCGAATCGTCAGTGGCAGCTCCGACGAAACAGTTCGCATATTCGACCGGGCTACCGGAGCCGAAGTGGCTTGCTTGCAGGGGCACAGTAACCTTGTGCGCACCGTGCAGGCCCAGTTCGGAGATCTTCCTGGGAATGAGGAGGAACTCGAGGCCGAGGCGCGAGCTGTCGATCGAAGCTTCTTCGAAGCGCAGAGTAAGGGCCTTGTGGACCAGAAGCTTTCCCGACAGCAACGACGCGCCCGCAACGCTGGTTCTCGCGATCCAAACGCCATCTTTGCCTACGGCGCAAAGCTGCCCCCGGGCGGCGGTGGCACAAAGTGGGCACGCATCGTTTCGGGCTCGTACGATGAGACGGTGATTATCTGGAAGAAGGGTGTTGACGGTGCCTGGGAGAAATCAAAAACCTTGTACCAGAACGAAGCTGTGCGCGCCGCCGGCGGCCAGCCTAGAAGGCCTGTCGTTCAACAACCTGCGCAAGCCGGGAACGCGAATCCGCCGCAACAACCACAACAACAGCAACAGGCGCAGCAGCAGCAGCAGCAGCAACCGCAACAACAGCAACCAGCCGCGCCAATCAACTACCAGGCCCTCGCGCAACAAGCTCAACAACAGGCCCAAGTAGCCCAGAACCTCGCCCAGCATGCCCAAGCGCTTCACGCCGCCTCGCAAGCCGGACCCAACGCCCCAACCGCCGCTCCAGCGCCGGCTCCCGCTCCTGCTGCAGCCGCACCCCACGCGCAACCGCATCACCACCATCACCACGGCGCACACCACCACCATGCGCATCCGCTCGCGGGACCCCTGAACCCACCGGGGACAAACTCGCGCGTGTTCAAGCTGCAGTTCGATGCGCGAAGGATCATCTGCTGCAGCCAGGATCCGACGATTGTGGGATGGGATTTTGCGAATGGGGAAAAGGATATCATCACGGCCAGTCGCTTCTTTGGCGAATCGTATTAGGTTTATGATCAAAAAGTCGGAAAGGGTAAGGCGTAAATAGAAAGGGAAAGAGGGGAGTAGATGATGGACCGACGAGACACGACGAGGGTGTGTACGGTATGTTCACGCTCTTCCATACCTATCGTAATGCACACATATTTGATATGCCATGCGGCATGGCACCACTCAACACGGTCAACCGGGTCTTGATGGTCTGCAAGTGAGTTTCGTCTGTAGATGGTCTTCTAACACACGAACAGCGGTCGACCCGTTGTATAGGGCAGAAGAAGGGATGAGGCAGCGATCCGTTCTCTATCCAGCCTTACGAAACATGGTAGCATCGTTGACGACGAATCATGACATGGAAACGACAGCAAAAATAGCGTCACACGTGTCACCCCGCATGACACCAAACACAACCAAGCCCAAAAAGTTTCATTACTTATTACTGTCGTACGAGGTTCATCTACAAGGTCTCAAACTTGGGCCGTCCCGACCTTAGGGTGGTCCCTGGCTGCCTCTACATCGGCGGACCGCGCCGACCGTGCCGAGGCGGCATCCCCTACCGACTGCAGACTCGCCCAGGGACGTTCGTCGTCGTCGTCACCATACGCTGTCCCATTGTACGTTGTAGGCAGGGCATTGACACTCCGGAACTTGCCGTGGCGCTGCGGCGCATCGATGGTGTTGAGCGGCAGCGAGTCGTCGACTTTCCCACGCCCCGAGCGGCCAGAACGCGACAGATTCGACGAAGAATACGCCTTCACCACGCTGCGGCGGACATAGGGATACACCATGGGCAGGTTGCCGATGATGACGGCGACAAAGGTCTCGCGGACGGCCCAGCTCCCCGCCGCCTGTGCTCCCCCGACTGGATCCGAGATGATGAGTGCGCAGCGGAGGATGCCAGCCATCATGACGAAGATTCCGCCGCTGAAGATGAGGAGGAGAGAGACTTTGCGTTTGAGCTCGAGGTTCGCGCGCCACAGCATGGGCAGAGGGATGGACAGAAGGTATATGTCGGTCACGACGTTGAGGACGACCGTCACGTACAGATCAATTTTGGACACGGCGGGCTGGCAGACATCTGTAGGCACCAGTCAGCAAGAGTACTTGCAGTTCAGTCTAAACAGGTGTGTGAAGAGGGACCACGCACTCCCCGGATCTGGCTGAATCTGCCAGTTGTTACTGAACGGCCTGCAGCCCAGCATGATAGACAGCATGGTAGCCAGGTACGTGGCGACAATAACAGCGTATCCAATCTTGACGCGCAGCTCGAGGTTGGCCAGGCCGACGGTGAGGCGCGAGTAGAAGTGGCACATGCACAGCTTCAGCGACCACAGCAGCAGCACGTACAAGTTCCACCCCACCAGCTGCGTCTTGGAGCCTCCAATGCGCAGGGCGTGCTCCTCGGATGCCGCGTCTAGGGCGGCGCGCTCCGCGGGCGTCATGCCGTTGTTGGCGAGCCCGCGCCACCATGCTCCGACGGCGTAGGCGGTTGCTGTCTCGAGGGCGTAGATGACCTGACGGCGTCAGCATGTACATGACATGACATGGACAATAGAAGACGTACGGTTGCAAAGCACATGAGGTAGTCATCCATCTGGAGGCCCCTCACGCCGACTAGTTTTGTCCGCGCCACCAGGCGCAGTGCCACGATGCTGACACCGACGCCCAGCAATGTAAAGGCCTCGGTGGTGAAGGCGTTGGCCATGGTGTTTTCGAGGTCGGCAGCAGAAAGATGGAAAGCGAGGTTGAACCGCCTGGTGGAACTCGATGCCCAAGCCGCGGGTGCCATCAGCCGAACCTGTCGAGGAGATATACCTGACTACCAGTGCACTACCCGCATAACAGCGCGTGGGAGGGAGGGTGGGTGGATGGGTGCCTGGTTCGCGACTGACCCTGGCAGAGCAAGCTTTCGGAGACCGGCGACGCAGACGCATGTTGATTGCCACCCGCCCTCCTGTTCCCCTGCCCGAGTCCACTTTTGTAGTGTATCACGTCGAGGGCGATCGCCGCAGCCAGTCCGGAGAGCCCCTATCAAGCTATATCATAACGTTTGCTTGTATCGTCGCCCATCGGGCCGACAGGGAAACCGGCAACGCAGAAACCGGCACAGAGCATGCACACTACAAGCAGCGTGCAGCGAAAAAGCACCATCTGCGTTTCCCCTTAGGATAAGATGGCTGACTGTCATCTCATCTCATCACACCACACCACGCGGGGGTTACACGGATAGCGTTGCTTCTTACACCCCTCCATGCTCGATGCTACCGAAGCCACCAACCCCACCAACCCCACCCGATCTCACTTGCTTCCCCATTACGGCGCCCCCCGTGGCCAGGCATTCTGTTCGGCGACGACAGCGCAGTCTGACTGCAGCGCAGCGCCTGCCAAATAAGCTCCAGGCGCGCCCGTCTAGTGTCCGTTGAGCCGTCCGGGAGGCATGGGTGGAGCCATGGAGCCGTGGAGCGGCATCTAGTCTATTCTGGGCTCGTCAGGCGTCCGTAACGAGACGCTTCCTGCAAACACCCCCGGCGTGCGCATGCGTACGCTGTGATATGAGCGACATGGGGCGCTGCGGCTCGGCGCACTTGCGGGCACTCCATCCCAGACGCGTGGGGCGAGGGATGCGGCGTGGGTGTGGCGTGGTTGTGGGCGTTGGGGTGTCATTGGGGGCCTGCCCTGCTGCTTATCTACTTGTCTCTTTTTTTATTCTTCTCTCTTGCACCTGCATCGACGAGCGGATTCGACGAGCCAAGTCACGCGCCGAGGTGATACGAGTGAGATATTCATCATGGACAAGTTTGACCTTGTTGTTGTTGGCGCTGGTATGTCTGGGCTTATCTGACACTGTCAATGTCAATGAGCTACCCCACAAACACATCGTCGACTCCAGCAGCTGACATGAATTGCAGGCTGGTTTGGCCTCGCCGTAGCAAAGACATACATCGAGCTGCACCCCGACGACCACGTCGTCGTCCTCGAGAGTGCATCAGGCGTCGGCGGCGTCTGGACCCCGGACCGCATCTACCCCGGACTCAAGTCAAACAACATGCTGGGCACGTACGAGTACAGCGACTTCCCCATGGACACAAAGTCGTTTGGCGTGGAGCCAGGCCAGCACATCCCTGGCGCCGTCCTGCACAGGTACCTGACGGCCTACGCGCAGCGCTTCGGCGTCTACGAGCGCACGCGGCTCAACACGCGTGTCGAGTCGGCTGAAGAAGACGAAGAGCTGTCCGAATGGACCCTCTGCGTAACCAACACCACGACGGGCGTGGCATCCTCGCTCAAGACGAAGAAACTCGTCGTCGCAACAGGCCTCACGTCGTCGCCGTCCATGCCGACCTTCACAGGCCAAGACTCCTTCACCAGCCCCCTCTTCCACACCAAGGACTTTGCCGCGCACGCCGAAACCCTGCAAACCGCGCGCCACGCTGTCGTCCTCGGCGGCGCAAAGAGCGCCTGGGACGCTGCCTATGCCTACGCGCAAGCCGGCGCGAGCGTCGACATGGTTATCCGGCCCAGCGGGCGCGGCCCCGTGTGGATGGCGCCGCCGTACGTGACGCCGCTGAAGAAGTGGCTCGAGAAGCTCGTGCACACGCGCTTCCTGCAGTGGCTGAGCCCGTGTATCTGGGGCGCCGAAGACGGGTACGGGTGGATCCGCGGGCTGCTGCACGGGACGTGGCTGGGGCGCAAGGTCGTCGACGCCTTCTGGGGGGTCCTGGGCGCCGACGTGGTCGCGCTCAACGCCTTCGACAGCGATGCGCGCCTCGCGATGCTCAAGCCCTGGCACGCTGCCTTCTGGGTCGGCAGCGGGCTGAGCATCCTCAACTACCCGACCGACTTCTTCGCACTGGTCCGCGAGGGCAAGATCCGCGTGCACCACGCTGAGATCTCGCGCCTGTCGCCAAAGACAGTCCACCTGTCGTTCCCGTCCGGCAGTGCAGACGACGTCGCTCTCCCCGCCGACATTCTCGTCTGCGCAACAGGCTGGAAAGCCCAGCCCCCACTGACCTTCCTGCCGACGACGCGCCTCAGCGCCCTAGGCCTCCCGCACGATGCACCACCCGACGCCGCGGTCCTCGCAAAAGCCGACGCCGCGATCCTCGCCGCTTTCCCGCGCCTGCGGGACCAGCCAGCCATAAACAACCCCACTTCCACCTCCTCAAAAGACGATGCCCCCCAACCCCTCCGCCTCTACCGCTTCATCACCCCGCCCCACACCCTCTCCCGCTCCACCCCTCCAAACCTCGCCTTCGCAGGTCTCCTAACAACAATCAGCACGCCGCTCGTCGCACAAGCCCAAGCCCTCTGGATAACCGCCCTCTTCGACTCCGCCCTAACCCGACCCCCCTCCTCCCCCGCGCAAGCAGAGTGGCTTGCCGTCCTGCACGCGCGGTTTGGCAAGTGGAGGTACCCGCTGGGGTACGGGGCCCGCGTGCCGGATTTCGTCTTCGATGCGCTGCCGTATGTTGATATGCTGTTGCGGGATGTCGGGGTCGAGACGCGCAGGAAGGGGAGCTGGTGGAGGGTTGTCGGGGAGCCGTATGGGCCTGAGGATTATAGAGGGTTGGTGCGGGAGTGGGTTGGGGGTAGGGGGATGGTAGGGTCAGGGGGAGCGGGAGCGGGAGCGAAGGGGGAAGAGTAAGTGAGATAAATGGAAGCAGAGACCATCTACCACCAGAACACACGCACAGCGGTGCCGAGAAGATGGGGGTTTGTTGGATCGGCTGTGCGCCCTCCCTTCTATGGTATCACGGATGTATTCGGGAGGTCTTCAACTTGTTAGGTTGACTTGTCAAGTGGAGTTGTGATCTTGGTGTTCGGTGCTTATGTCTCGTTTATCCTTCCCTATGAGAGGGGGTGTAGAGGGTGAGGTAAGGTGGGGGTGAAGGAACGTCTCTCTCCACGTACGCTCCAGCTTGGTCGGGAAAGTAGAGTGAGATGGTCTAGGTCAGCTCGCTTTGGGAAATTCACAAGGCTTCACGCAAACCTGCCCACCTACCCCCATCCACAAATTATACACACACACACATCCACATACGAGACAAGTTCATTCATGTATCCTTTTAGATTAAAATGTTGATATACTACTCTACTCTCTTCAGGATATACAGCCGTGTGCCAGTCTATTCTAACCAACCAACTCATCCCATAAACATCTGATCTGGCAAGTCTGTCCAGCCTAGCCTAGCCTAGCCCAGCCAACCTACGCACAAAGCGTGCGAGTGTGAGGGCGAGGGCGACATGTATAACAAGAACGCTCCAGAAAATCTAAAATATCGCACAAGAAGATGGGCAAAAAAAGAGTCGCTGCGGAAATAGATAGCAAGGCAAGGCAAGGCGAATCGCCTCCTTACATCTTCTCTTCCGCCGCGGCCGTCGACGGATTCCGCGCCGTCGCGTTCGCTTGCGGGTTCTTCTCGCCGTGGGTATTCTTCTCTTCCTCATGATGCGCGGGACTCGAGCTCGAGACGTGGCTGGGCTGGCGTGAGGCATCAGCAGCGGCAGCGGGAGCAGGAGCAGGTGTCTTGTCGTCCTTGTCCTTCTTAGTCTTGGGCATGCGCACGAGCCAGTAGAGGACTAGGGCCATGACGATGTTGAAGATGACGTAGGCCCACAGGATGCCAAAGTTGCGCCACGCCTGCGAGTAGTCCGACGACAGCGCCTTGAGAAACACGTTGGTGTCGTCGATGGCGCAGAAGCTGCAGTTTTCCGTCGCGTTGTTGTCCTGCATGTAGCCGCCGACGGCCATCCTGTAGTCGGCAATGTAATCGCCGCAGTTGGAACCCTGCGGCGGGTCGAAGTGGACGAATTCGTTGGGCGCGCAGTGCACTTTGCTGTTGGCCAGCCCCACGGATAACATGCCAGACACCATGTAGGTGAAGGGCGAGAGGCGGTACATGAAGATCCAGAACTGCGGGAACTGGCCGGGCGACGCGAGGACACCGCAGAAGATCAGACACAGCGAGAACATCAGGTTGGCAATGTTGCCGCCCGTCTCGGCAGAGTCGATACCGGCAATCACCATGTGCGTAAAGGTCGAGGTGAAGAGGAGGAACATCCAGACGAAGAGGAAGAGCTGGAATCCGCGGTAGTGCACGGCGTCGGTCGGCTCGGCGTTGCGGTACAGGCCGATCGGGTAGGCCCAGCAGAAGTAGATGAGGACAGCCATGAGCGAGTTCCAGGGGAGTTCGACGAGAATGTTGGACAGCATAAACGCCTTCCACGAGTAGGCCTTGCTGGGGCGCTCACGGACCTCGTACAGAGAACGCTGCGTGACAAAGTGGGGCATGATTTGCTGGACGAGTTGGCCGAAGATGGTCAGCAGCATGAAGATGGCAAACATCTGATTCTGCATTCCCTGCTGCGTGTTGGGCATCTTGTAGAGCGAGAAACCGATGAAGATGGCCGACGAGACGCAAAGCAGTGTCTTGGAGTAGATGTACGCCGGGCTTCGCCAGTACTGCTGGAAGACACGGAGGGTAGTCTCGCGGAACTGAGCAGTGAAAGGAGCGGCAAACTCGCGGTAGGCGGCCTTGTCCTCCCGCTTCTGGGCAGAGACTGTGCGCTGGAGACGGTCCTGCTGGGAGCGTTCGACTTTGAGTTCCTCAAGATGGCGTTGTACCTCGGCGTACTCGGGAGAGTCGCGCCAGGTCTGGTGCCAGTCAATATCAGTGTGCGATCCAGGGGCAGCACCGATGACCTCCAGCATCCACTCAGCAGGGTTGGCATCAGGTGGGCATGGGATGCCGCCATTGCGGGTAAAGTAGTCGACGAGAATCTTGGAGTTGTGGCCCACATCGCCGTAGTAGACAGTGCGGCCACCCCTGGCAAGGAAAAGGAGGCGATCGAAACGCTGGAACAACATGGCCGAGGGCTGATGAATGGTGCAGAGGATAGCTTGGCCGTTCTTCTTCAGCTTGTCGAGCAGATCGAGAATAGCCCAGGATGTCTGCGAGTCCAGTCCGGAAGTCGGCTCGTCAAGGAAGAGAAGCAGGGCGGGCTTAGCAGCCAGCTCGACACCGATGGTAAGACGCTTGCGCTGTTCGACGTTGAGTCCTTCGCCAGGAACACCGACGACAGCATCGGCATACTCGGTCATATCCAAAAGCTTGATGACCTCGCCAACGTAGTCAATCTTCTCTTGGCGAGAGACATGGGCAGGCTGGCGGAGGAGGGCAGAGAAGGTGAGGGCCTCGCGGACGGTGGACGTGGCTAGGTGGAGATCCTGTTGCTGGGCATAGCCAGTTTTGCGCTGGAAGGAGTCGTCGCGGGGGTTGCCATCGACCAACATCTCGCCAGAGATGACACCCATGGTGGTGCGTGTTGCCAAGACATCCAACAGCGTCGTCTTACCTGCACCAGAAACACCCATCAGGGCAGTCAGAGTACCAGGCTTGACCCAGCCGTCGACGTGGTCAAGAATCCTGCGTGGCTCACCCTTGATCTTGATATCGTAGCAGACATCCTTCCACTGGAAGATGGCGGTCTGGCGCTCAATGATGGCAATGTCGTCCGAGTCGTTCTGTACGGTGGCGTTGCGACCGGTAGGGGCGTTCTCGAGGTCGTCGGTGGATGCGCTCTTGGGGACGGTGTGGCCACGGCGGAAAACCAAAACTTCACCCTTGGACTTTGCAGAGGTAATGAACTCGGTCGAGACCAGGTAGACCATCATCAGACCGAACATGAAAACCCAGAGGATGCCAAAGTTGCGCCACTTGTGGGATGCCTGGTACTCGTACGCCGAGTTGATGTATGTAGCACCGTCGACAAAGGACTCGCCAGGAACAGAGCCAACGGCAGAGCATGCGCGCTGAGAGCCAGTGGCGTTGTTGTAGCGTTCACCCATGGGGATGAACTGGTTGCACTCGAACTGCCTGCCGTTGAACTCGTTGATCATGAGCGATTCGAAGCCATAGCTGACAGGGTTCAGGTAGCGGATCCACTTGGACCATCCCAGCATGTAGTTGGGAGGGATGGCGAAACCAGTGTACATGACGAGACCCAAGATGAGAATGGCAGCAGGTGCCAGGGCTTGTACAAGCGACTTGGACAGGGAGGCGATGGAGCGGAAGAACATGGACATAACCATGGTCAGGGTGAAGGAGATCAGGACGAAGAAGAAGAAGGGGCCAGGCTCACGCCTCAGGTTGGTCATGAAGTAAAGAACCAGGTTGAAGGTAATGGCGTTGGCGATTTTGTAGGGCATGTCAGTCAACATACTGGCAAAGGCCTCGGCGGACGGGTGGTAAAGAGCATATCGCGAGTGCTTTTCGACGATAGGTCGCTGTGCGTAAAGAGTCAAAATTTCGAGAGCGGAACCGAAAGCGTTCATGAGGATGGCGAAGAAGAGCAGAGCAGACCGTTGGTAGAAGCTGCCAGTGGTGGGCTGGAGGTTGAAGAAGACGGACGAGATGATGAGAGCCATGATGGAGTTGGCGATGAGCTGGGTGAGGGTAATACTTGGGTCAGCCTTGAGTCGCACGAAGCCTCGCCACAGGCAGAGCTTGACCTGCTGTGTGTACGAGAGGGTGTAGGGCGACTTGACACGCTGGCCCTTTGCGGCCTGAGCCTTGCGGGACTCTGCAAACTTTCGCGCGTGCTCACCACCGATGGGGTAGTTTTGCTCGTATGCGTCGATCTGGCGGATGAGTTCTGCGCGCTCAACCGACTCCTGCCACAGCTTGGCAAACTCATCAGGAGTGCGAGGCACACGGTTCTCGAAGCCAGAACGAACAACACGCTCCAGCGGGCTGGTCATGGAGGTGAGGAAATCGGCGTCGGTCTGACGGTCGGGGCAGTCGAAGCCCATGTTGACAAAGTACTGCTTGGCCTCGGTGGATCTGCCGAAGAAGATCTGGCGACCTTCGTACAAGACTAGAACCTTATCGAAGAGGTCATAGGCAGCCTGGGGAGCCTGGTAGATGGCGACGCAGGCAGTAGTGCCAAGGATGCTGGTCTCCATTCGGAGAGTTTTGCAGAACTCGATGGCGTTGGCCGAATCGAGACCTCGCGTCGAGTTGTCCCAGGCCTGGAGGGGTGCCCTGCTGAGGGAGGCCTCGGCAATCGTCACCCGCTTTCGCTCTCCGCCACTGACGCCGCGGATAAAGTCGTTTCCAACCCTGGTGTTGATTGTGTGCGAGATACCGTACATGGCCATGATGACGTCTCGCTGGTGGCGGGCGTACTCCTCCTTGCTGACTCCACCGGGAATGTTGCGGGGCCGACGGGCCAGAGCAGCAAAGTAGAGCGTCTCGCCAACTGTCATGGCAGGGAAGTGGACATCGACTTCAGCAGTGTAGATGGCCTCACCTCGGTAGTTCTTCTGCATAAGCTCGGGGCTGACGCCTGGGTGGTGTCAGTAAAGAATAGTGAGTAATGGCATGGCGAAGAGCTTACCCTGGTAGTTGAGCTTGGAAGCCGGGTCGACGTGGAAGCCGTGAGTCTCTCCAGTGATGGTTTTCAGGAAGGTAGAGCAACCAGATCCTGGGGGTCCAAGCACGACGAGCATCTCGCCAGCCTCGACAAGACCATCGCAGTTGCGCAGAATGTCAATCTTGCGCCCCTTGTCTCCCTTGATCCTCTTGAACAGAGCCGGACCCTCGAGCCACACGTTTCCAACACTCTTCTGGTAGTCCGTGTCGGCACCGAAGCCGTGGACGTTGAGATTGCGAAAGGCAATGCCTGCTGTGCG
The DNA here is from genome assembly GCA_019775935.1 of Neoascochyta sp. HWLR27. Taxonomy (NCBI): domain Eukaryota; kingdom Fungi; phylum Ascomycota; class Dothideomycetes; order Pleosporales; family Didymellaceae; genus Neoascochyta; species Neoascochyta sp. HWLR27. Next base: position 182,992 of record WODD01000256.1, read on the forward strand.
TGGGGGTGCAGCGTTCTCGTCCTCGAGCTGCATGTTCATCATGGCTTTTGTCCAGGCACGAGCGTTGAAGTTGTCGCCGCTGGGGTCCAGAGGGGAGTTGTGCTCTGCGGAGAAGGGATTCTGGTGATAGGCGGACATTTGGCTCTGGGTGGTGAGGCGTCGGGCCAGATGCTGGACTTCGCCTTCTCTGCGGGTCGTCTCCTCATGCTCGAGCTCGGCTTGGGTGCGTTCGTACGAGGCATCCTTGGGGTCTGTGTGGTTGCTCCGCGGGGGCGAGTTCTGGGCGGCGATTGTGGAGGCGTCTGAGCTGGTGTCGTGGCGGTCTTCCTCGGGCTGGATATGTGACTGGGAGGGACGGCGAGCGTTCATGTCTGGTGTGGGGGCGCCACCAACTACGGCCTGGTGGTCGTAGTTGGAGGTGAAGTTGCCTACTAGGCTCATGGTGGGCACGGCGCCGCTGTGGTGTAGTGGGGGGCCAGTGTTGTTGTTGTGTTGTATTAATTAAAGAGTCTAGTTTGGATATTAGAAGAAGAGGCGGAAAGGTGTGCAGAATGGCCTCGGGGTAGGAATGCACGAGGCAACACAACACGGCGAGTGGACAGGCTCGCAAACAGCAGCACTGGCAGGTAATAAAGGTACAACGGCCGGACGGGGACCAGGGAGGTGGCAGCGCCACTAGACGCCGCTTAGTCTGGGCCGGCAGGCGGAAACAGACAACGTCCGGTCGAGAAAACACATCGGATACGCTGGATACGGCCGAGCCGAGGGCGCGCGCCAATGACACGGCCGTCTCTACGCTCGCTCTCGCTTGCGCTTTGTGTCTTCCAGAAGAGCGGTCGCTGCTGATCGACGGGCGCGGCGATGTGATGCTGCTTCTTGTTCCAGCGACCCTGCCCTTGGGACAATCCAGATGGGTAGCTAACCACTTGTCCGTCCGTCTAGCCTTGCCAGCAGCTTGAGCTGGAATGCGTCCACAGGCTACCTGCTACGAATGGGCATTGGGGCACTGGGGCACTGGGGCACAGGGGCGCCCGCCTGCAACATTGCGCCAAGCTCCCTGTGCGGAATCGACTCGTCTGCGTCAGCCGCCATGGTGTTCGACACATGATGAGCCATATGGATGTGGCCTGCTGAGTGACGCGGCTCAGATAACTCAACCACGGTCATGGCGCTGATACAGCCACGTTGCCGAATCTTTTCCTAGGTAGTCGCAATCCCAGCCGCCACGCAACGTCAAGATCAACACGCACGTCGACGGCATGTCGTCCAGCGACAATGTACCTACAGTGCCGGCGGGCGGACGAAAAACGCACATGGCATGGCGGCCAGGGGCGCGCTAGACGGCGAGTGGGGCAAATTTCGCCTACTTCGTAACGTAAAATCGCAGTGCAGGCGGGAGCGGATGCGAGTTGCAACCGAGGCCTAGACTGCTGTCAGCCTTATAGCGGCTGCTTGCGCACTTGGGGTCATTAAGATTCGACATGAGCTAATATGAGGCCCTAGTCATGCTGCTACTGCCAACAGATTGGCAGACCCGGAGAGCCGTCCTGCGCACATCTCGGCCTTGCCATGCTAGTGGTGCTTGTAGGAGGTGATCCCCAGGTAGACTGTAGCTGTGGAATTCCTCCGACGGGCTCCGGCACAATTCAACGAGACGAGAGGTGGACGAGTGCAGGTTGACTGAGGAAAATAACAATACCGAGCGACGTCATCCAGATGCAGACACCACAGCCGCGCTAGGCCCAAGTGGGCACTTCACCATGCGAGGCAGCCATCCGCCGCAACAGCATTCTTCATCTCCATCCTCATCTCAAGCCTGCCACTGTCAACAACTTCCGCCATCTGGAATGCAGCAGCCATCTCCACGGGCCTCTCCATGTTTCCACACTCCATGCCAGCGCAACGCATCAAATCTGACCCCACAACCACGTATCAGAGGCATGTAAGCACGACGTCCTCCGGGCCACCCACTGAAGCGAGACGCTGTACGAGCGGGATAGCAAAAAAAGACAGGGGCTGCCCGCGCGGGCAGCGCCTCATCCGACTACCGACGCCCTGCATGCATGCGTGTCGTCTTGCCTATCCGTGCCATTTTTCTATTACTACCCGTCGACTCCGTACAGCACCGAATACCACACGCTCTTCACATGCTAGGACATGATCCCATGCTCCTTCCGCGAGTGGCCGGCGATTCGTCCGCTTTGCGTCGCGTTGCCAATTCTCCCTGTTCGACCTTGTCGAGCGGGGCTAGGATAGAGAGGAATCACACCAATACGCCGTCAACGCCTCCTATCTGGTTCAGTGCTTTGGTGCAACGCCAGCGGGCTCGTGCCACAACATGACCTGGCACCTACCTACCTTATCCCGCGATACTCACCTCCATCTTCTCAAGACACAAATCCTTTCACGCCCAATACTACGGCTTGCCATCTCACCTCCCTCCCAGCATCTCATCGACTCCGCTCAACCCAACCCAGTCCAACCCCCGACCCTACCTACCATGCCTACCCAGCTAACAGCACTCCCAACAAACAATGTTAGTCACCCGCCGCCACCACCCAACCCACCCCATCTACCAGCCAACCAAATCACCTCCACAACACCCCTTTCCCCCTTACCTCTGACACTTGCGAACAACCCCCTCACTCCCCCGTCTCCCTCTCCCTCCAATCTCCACAGCGCCGCCTCTTCATTCACCCGCCCTCGGCTCCGGCTCCGGGCTCCGGGCTCCGGCTCCGGCTCCGGCTCCGGCGCTCCGCTCCCCAAAGCACATCTACCCGCTGGTGCCAAGCGGGCGCCTTGGAGCTCACGTCAGCTTACCTCGTTGTGAAAACCCTTACTGCGCCCTTGGTGAGCGGGTGGACTGGAGTAGGTAGTCGCATCTTGCGAGGACGGCTGCGGTGGGGTGGAGTGGTAAGCGAGTGACGGCTACTGACAAGGGTGAGTAAGCGGAGATGAAGAGTGAAGTGGCCGTGACGTGAACAATGATTGGACTTGCTGATGGTGGCAGTGTGTGCCTGGCTATTACTCTACCCACGCGCATCTGACTCTATAGACGAACTCAATGTACCTTCATCTCCACAGCGTCTACACCTCCACTCCACCTACACCGACCCAACCACCACCTACCCTCTCGCCCTCCTCCCTCTCCCCCGTCCTCTTCCCCGTCCACCCCTCGCCCCCCTCCCAGCCTGAGGCTGCGCCTGCGCCCCGCCCCGCGCCCACCGATTCCCTTCCTCCCTGATATCGCGCCACCGCTCGTCGAGCAGCGCATACCGCGGATGCGCGTCGTCGCCGCGCTTCGGCGTAGCCCCGACGGCGCTCTGCACGAGCAGCTGCATCCCTAGCCCTTCTTCGCTGCCTTGCTCGTACATGCCGAGGTTGAGCACGCCTGCGTCGTCGCGTGCGCAGGGGGTGTCGGGGGTGTCGTTCGTGGTGGTTCCGTTCGATGTTTCGTTGCGAGTCCCGTTCGTGGCTCCGTCGTGAGCGCCATTCACATCTCTTCCGAGAGCACCCGTGAGCATCCCATCCGCCCACGCATCCTGCACGCCGTGGAACGTCAGCCCCATGACGGCCCCCTCGAGGCCCGCGTACACGGCCGGCGACGTCGGCGACGGGATCGAGAGCGCGTATACTGGCGAATCGTCGCGGCCGCGCCAGTAGTCGTCGCGGTAGGCGCCGCGGGCCGGCGGGCTGCGCGCGTGCAGGTACAGGTTCCAGCCGCCTGTTATGGCGGTTGCGCGGCCTTTGGAGGCCGTGACGATGGCGTTGGAGGCGAAGTCTTGGGTGGGTGGTTTGCGTTGTTGGTGCTGCGGCGAAGAAGGATTGGGGTTGGTGGTGGGTGTGGAGCCCGGGAGGGGGATGCTCTGGTAGGCGTGTGAGCCTGAGAGGCGCAGGTCGAAGACTTTGAGCATGGCGTGCATGGAGACGCCTGCCACGATGCGCTCGTGGCCTTGGACAGCGAGCGAGTAGATGGACGAGTCGTTCGTTGGGTCCCAGAAGAGCGTCTCGAAGCCGCGCCGTGAGCGCGTGTCGTGCAGGCGCACAATGCCGTCGTAGCCCCCCGAGAGGAAGACTGTGCCTGCGTCTGAGCCGCCGGTTGTGCTGCCTCGGAGGGGGAGGAGAGGGTAGATGGATGTGCTGCGCAGTGGGGCGTGGGTTGAAGACGTGTTGTCCCAGGATGTCGGGTCGAGGTTGAAGGTGCGGAGTGGCGAGGACAGAAATCCTTCGGGTGTGATCTGGTAGACGTGGATGGGCTCGTGGGATGGACCCATGCCGATCGCTACTTTGTCGTCCGAGAGAAAGTCACAGGACCAGATCCGGCTGGTGCGGGGACCAGACGTGGACGGAGTCACCTGGGTGATGGGTCCGACGGGTGTTTCTGAGTTGTCGTCATGAAGTGGAAACAGCGCCAGCGAAGAGTCGCCCAGTGTGGCAGCTAGCAGAGGTTCACCAAAGGGCGACACCGAAATGGACTCGATGGCTCGTCGGGTGGTGTCGTACTGTTGCTCTACAGTCTCCGCTCGGTCTGGATACACGGTAAGCCGCGAAAGCTGACCAGACGCGGTGCCAAATACGATGCTTTCTGCAGTATCGTGTGTCTGATGCGGCCGAAGAAGTCGCAGACTCGTGATATCATCTCGACCCTCTACGCTCTCCGGGATTTTGTAGCTGAACCATGAATTGGCGTTTTTCAAGGCGTCGTAGCTGAAGGTTTGGTCGGGTTCAGACTCGAGCTCTTTCTGCTTTGCCCACGCTGCTCTGCCTCTTGCTCCCGTCTCTTTGACCCGCATGACAATCTGCGTCCCAGCAGACCAGGCCAGAACTTCTCGCCGCTCGCTCCACGCCCCAAACATGTCCTCGTAGCTGTCGATGCTGGGCTGGTAGCCCATTGTCTGACCCTGCGGCCCCCTCCATGGTGTTGCCGCCCAGGTGTTGAGACTGCGCGTGTTTTTTGTCGGCTCCAGGTACCTTGCCACGAACCCTTTGCGCTCCCAGTTCCGGTAGAGAGTGGTTAGCCCGTGGACAGAGTTTGCTGCGTCAAGGTCTAGTCCGCTGATGCAGAAGCGGCCTTTTAGGAAGGCTTTCCAGCCATCGAGTTTTGCAAACGCGGTCAGGCGATGGCTGGTCAAAGATAGATGGAGAAGATCACTGGGCCGATCAAAATGGCTCGTGATCAGCGATAGGATCTCGTTTGGTAGTGTGCTGAGGGTGGTCATATCGGTTGCAGAGTTTTCTCCATTGCAGGGCGTGCGTTGTTGTCAGTGTGTGGTGATTAATGCGATTGTTGCGGAGAAGAACGCTGCTGGTCACAGAGGGTCTTTGTAGAGGCCATTGTTGCTGCTAGGTAGCCCACTGCCCAGACAGTGACTGAGTGCTGTGACTCTTCAGATGACGCCGGTGAGGATCGGGTTGGGCGCTGGGTGGCGATCACGGGACTAGCGCAGCGCACCAGCCACATACACATCCCTTTTGGGCCACGCGAAGGGGCGACGTCCCTACCTAAACGAGCGCCAGAGCCAGGCCGCCAGCACGTCAGCACGCTCAGGCTCGACACTGACACCTATACAGGCGCCAACGGCAGACGGCGCCCTCTACCCGCAACGTTGCAGCACGGAGAAACAACAACAACACATTAAGGACCGAGCAGCCATATTGCGCAGTGGGGACACGCAAACTCCCGCACCACCTGCCTCGTGCCTGGCCGCCTATCCACCCACACCTACCCCGACATGCTCGATCCTACCTAGCTCCAACGGTTCCCACTCAGGTGCAGCGCAAAGAGTGCGGATCCAGCCCTTCATGGCAACAGTTGCCATGACTCGGCCACGTTGGAATCATAGTTTGCGCCACTATAATACCACAACCTGGAGCTTATTTGCATGGCCGCTCCTGATTAGACGACTTTGGTCGCGCTCCGTGATTGTCATCTCCCAGCGCCACCCTAAATCAGGAATTTTGTCCGCAGGGGGGTCCCAGTGGTGCCAATCTACTGCACGCTGCACATTACATGTTCGTTGCCGAGATGCCTAGCTACCCGTTCATCGTCCCTCATGTGTGCTTTTGCGACCTGATCCAACCAGGCAGCCCACCTTCGTTTCTTCTGCCATGGCAAATGCGCTGCCCGACGACAAGGTCTACCTCCTCATCAGCACCGTCGGCACAAACACAGACCGCCTGCGCCAGGCCGTCAATGCCCTGCGCCAGCTGCACGACCGCTGGGAAGACGACAACAACACCTGCATCAACCTTATTGCTCAGCTGACCGCGCTCAAGTCATGTCTGGGCAAGGTCCACGACTGGCTCAAGTATGCAATCAGTGAGCTGCATCCGCAGCTACTGTCGGACCTCGAGGTTCTCATGGCGTCGTGCACATTACTCATCCGGCACACGGATCGCCTGGTTCAAGGCCTCCGCCAGCCTGGCCACGACGCGGTAGACTGTGCCGTCAGACTCAAATATGCCATTGGCAGCCGGACCATGGAACGCCTTCGGGAAGCTGCTCTGCGGCAGACAGACGCCATGAACTTGCTCCACGCTGCATGTCAATGGTAAGTGGGCTGATCTAATCACGTTGTGGGAAAGGGGCCTAACACTATACAGCCATGCCACGGCGCAGCGCAAGATTCTTCTACACAAAAGCCGCCAAGTCAGAAAGGAAGACAACCTATCCCTCAAGGCACTTGCACGTTCGTCCAGATGGAATGGCGGGTGTCTTGTGGTTCTCACCCACATGTCTAGAGTGATTCAGTACGTCAAGTTCGTCTTCTGTATGAAGTTGCTGCAGCAAGACAATCCGAATCAGGAGCCTACCGAGAAAGAGTACGAAAATGCTGCTGCCGCCATTCGCTCCAAAGCCATCGATCGTGCGCTACAGGAAGACGCGACGACTCTCCGCCGTGAGACCAAGATCATGCTTATGGGCCAGAACAACAGCGGCAAAGAACTAATCATGCACCAGATCAAGGTCTTGTACGCTGATGGCTACTTCTCTGTCGAGGACCGGATGAGATATCATGCAACTGTGCGCTCCACCTTCCGTCTACTGATTCATGCCATCATCGATCTTCTGAAGGATACAGGTATCAACCTTTCAAAAGAGTTGAACCAGGACTTTGCTGTTCTGCTCGATGAGGTGGAGTCTGTAGACATACAACACGTCACGCCCGCAGCAGTGCGAGCAGTCGAGAGGATTTGGGCCAGCGAAGAATTCTCCACTCTCTACATCAAAAACTTTGAGATCGACTTCCCTCAATACGCACCGTACTTTGTACAAGAGAAAGAGAGGATTGCGGACGAAGACTACGTGCCCAGCGAGGCAGACATTATCCGCCTCAACGAAGCTCCGGGCGGCATCAAGGAGCTACGCTTCAACTGGGACGAACTAGATGTTCACCTCTTCAACATCAACGGCTACGTCCCAGATCAGCTACGCAAGCGATGGCTGCACCAATTCGACGACGCAACCTCGCTCGTCTATACAGTCGATGTCTCTCTCTACGACCGACCGTTCTTCGGCCAGAGCTCGAAATCGCAGCTTCTTGATGATTTTTCCAATTTCGAATCCTGGGTGACCTCACCCAAGTTCGCAAACTCATCCATCATCCTCCTTCTGAACAACTTCACGCGCTTCCGCGACAAACTGCCCTTCTCGCCCTTATCGACTTTCTTCCCCGATTACGTGCCCTCGGGCAGCGACCCAGAAACCTCGGCACGCAACTACATCCTGGAGCGTTTCAAAGACCTCAACCGCAACGGTCTCGCCATCTACTCTTTCTGGGTAGACCTCGACTTGAGCGACAACCAGCACCTGTACGCGGCACTGAAGAAGACGCTCCAGCACATTGTGCAGCGCCGCGCGCGCAACGAGGTCTGGCACGAGAGCAACGCAACCATTGATGAGAATGAGGGGGGCATTAAGGGCTTGCTCACGCGCAGCCTCAGCCACGGCAAGCTGCTCGGTGGATCCTGCTCCAAGCGCGAAGCATCGTTTGCTAAAATGACGTCAGTCACCAGCGCAGAGACGGTTTGAGAGGACAATGTTTTGCCAGGGAATGCGGGGGTTGACATCCCAGAGGGGAGTGACTGTCGGGTGGCGAGGGAGTACTGCGCGGCGTTCGGGTTGAGTGATACCAGGTCCGTTTCTGGGACTTTTGTGCTTTTTGGTTCGATTACTGGGTTCGAGAGGGATTGGTATGGATTCTACGTGGCATGCAGAGAGAGGGAGAAAGTTACTACGCCGTATTTAACAAGTCCCTGAGCAGCTGGCTAGCTAGCTGTCTTGTCACGAAATGGTATACCACTGCTTTCTCTCTAGTGAAACAGAGTATGACAATAACGAGACTGCTCGATATGTTGCATCCGTCTATACACTCTACACCGTTCACTCACGCAAACCCTCCCACCTCGCCCACACTCTACCCTCTATCCTACTTCACGGCCGTAACGAGCAACAACCCACGCCCCGCCCTACCCCTCCTCACCCTTTCCAGTCCCATACCCGCGCCACCACAGCTTTATCCCCTTTAGCTCAACCAACCCCTCTCCACACCTAGCCCCAGCCCCAGCCCCAGCCCCAGTCCCAGCCCCGCTTTCATACACGGACTCCACACTCTCGCGTAAGACGAGCAGCCTTGGCGTAAGCCGCGGAGGGGGCCGGGGGGGTACCTCTTGATCTAGATTTCTCTGGAACGGAGGTTCAGCTGGATTCAATCCGTGGACTCGACGCTGGGTGGGGGATTCGGCGGATAGGTCGAAGTCGAGGTCAAGTCAGAGTCAGGGTCAGAGCCAGGGAGGTCAAGGTTGGAGTGGGGTTGCGCTTTGCTATGGTAGGGTTGGACGTGTATAGCTGGGTGGCTGGCTGACTCGTTCGCGAGTCGTCTCCACTCGCTCGCAGGCATGTGTGTGTGTGTGTGTGTGTGTGTGTGCAGTCTAGGCGGTTTGGGGCACGTACATCGGTTGTCTGTATCCGAGCGTTCGCACCCCGCTGGCTTGCGCGCCGCAGGCGTGCTGGCGTAGGATGTCAGTTTGGATGGGTGTGGCGGGAGCGGTGGGGAAGACGGCTTCGTGGATGGGTGGTGAGATGGGTTCAGGGGGCGGAGGAAGAGGGTTGCGTTGTGGCGTAGTAGGATACGGGAAACGGTGGACTCACGTAGGGTGGGAAGCGGGGTTGGTTTTGGTGGTGAGTACTGGGATCGAAGGCCGCGAGGGGGAAGTAGAAGGGTGTGGGTGGTGGGTAGGGTTGTAGGGATTGGGTTGGTGCTGGCGGCGACGGGAGGGTTGGTAGGTCGGTTGGTATGAGCGGGTTTTGTGGGGGGTAGGTGAATGGGTGTGTTTGAGGTGTTCCGTGTGGGATTTGGTAGGGTGTGTTGTATGCCCAGGTCAATGTATTCCAGGTTGATATGTCCAGGTCTGAGGCTGAGTTGTAGAGTGGAGGTTGCCAGTTGTATCCGTGGTATGGTTGTGTTGTGTATGGAATACACTGGCTTTCAAGGGTGCTGGCGCTCGATCCAGCCGGCAAGTCAATTGCATTGGGGTATATAGATAGAGGCTCGGTGTCTGGTGGCTCCATCGAGGGAGATGGTGCGAAATCCGAGTACTCGTAGTCTACGGACGTGGAACTCAGGTAGCTTTCGGATGGTTGCGGGGATACCGAGCCTCGATATTGTTCGTTTGTGCTCTCTTCTTTAAGAAGTTTCTGCAGGTATTGAAGCTTGCGTTTTCGTTTCTCCCCTAACAAAACATATGTGTTAGCTCTTTGCATTGTGTATTCCACTACGAGTTGGGCAGCATACGATAATTCCGCGACGCGATCCGATTCTGTTGCTTTCGCATCTCGCTGTTGGCCTTCTTGGGCTTCTGTGCAGGTCCTTTGTCTTTCTTTACGAGTTTTGACTTTGTTTCCTGCTTTAAGAAAAGGTGTGGATAGGGGAATTCTGGAGACGTCATGACGACAGACGATGAGGTCGTTGTAGTCGTGGATGTAAGAGCGGACATAGAGCAGAGATAGAGACGGTCTGGCTGTGAGAGAGGACCCGGTGTTTTATTACAAAACACTAGAACTGCACGAATGACTGTTAGCGTTCAGCCTCTATTCACCACTAACTCTATTGAGTCGCCATTTCGTGTAGATTGTTGTACGCAGCTGCTGATTAACAAAGCCAAAATTAGCATCCGGACTCGGCGCATGACGAGCGGCGGGCGGCGCAACAAAGGGATATAGCTCTAAAACACTCTCACCGCACATATTAGAAGTAGGATAGCTACATTTGGTATTTTCGTCACGTACACAGTGTTTAGTGCTGCGCTTCGTTGACTGAGCATTTGGTATCTTTGCGTCACTAGTTTCGAGATAGTGTATGTTGATTCTGATATCTATCATATCTAAACGCACAAAGATACAAACTGCACGCAGGTTGCCTTGCTGTCTTCAACGTGTCAACTCACCGTTGAAGTCTCTCCTGTCAAAGTCCAGTTTGGTCCGTGGAAGAGCATTGAAGAAGAAATCGGGGTGGCCGTGCTTACTGAAAGGCTTTTGGCGTGTTGTTGCGGCACAGGCTGCTACCGTAACATACGTATAATACGAGAGGCGGTGCGGTGATCGGACGATTGCGAGGCGAAGCCACGAGCGACGTTGAAGGATGGAGAAGGCGTGCAAACTAGCCGGCTATAGTTAGCACTGATGTATAAGCACTCTCCAATCTCACTCCGCTCTTTGGTCACTGGTTGCACAGATTCTCTCTGTCATTTGGAAGACGAGGCCTCATTATGGTGACGTGTTCTGGGCAAGCCACTCGGCTGATTTACTCTCAGCTTTGCCCCGACTTTTGCCCAGCGACGAAAACACTACCGCGAGAATGCAGGGTCGCCTTACCTTGACAAGACAGCAATGCGGACCAATACGGAAGCAACTCAAAACCTCGCATCGGTCTGTGGCCGCCTGAGAAAGGTCTCCCCTGTCACCGGCCAAATGCTTAGACGAGCTCCGTAAAGAATCATGACACAACATCAGCTGACTACGTGATTTACCACTTGACTGGGAGTAGATTAGAAACCTCGAGTAATTTGGGTATGTTTAGTCAACTTTGCACTCCTACACGCATTTGAACTCTTGTTTTTGGCACGATGGTATAGGCAAGCACGAGTTGAATCAGCGAGTAGGTAAGCCAACGACCATGCCGTAAGTCTGTGCGCCAGAATCACACAAGATAACACCATAGATCACGACTCTGTTAGGACTAGAGGAGACTCTTTACAATCTTATCATGGTTAATCCTAACCATGATCGTTTTCTGATGACGACTTAAAAACTGGGCCGTTACGAAAAGGCACCTGCCGTTTTTGCACTAGGACGGCTATGACACCCGAACTCGCATAACCCCCGCCCTCTCGTCCTCCACCACGACAATACCAAGACGACCAAGATGGCCAAGAACTTGGAAAAGCAGACCTTTGTCGAGCCTGAGAAGCCTCGCAGAGGTTGGAGCACTTCGTCCTCGCTGCGAGTCGTCGTTCCTCTCCTCGGTGTTTGGCTTCTTTTGCGTCACTCCATTATCGATACGCCAGTACTGCAATGGAACAACAACAGCGATCTTGTGGACCTCAAATCCAGATGTTCACAAGTCGAGCCTCTTTTCCCAGCAAAAAGAACGAAAGAGTTGGATGATACCGAAGACTATATCGGCTCTGCAGCATTCCGAGATGTCGCAATTGATCGGTTGTCTGGTGCAGTACAGATTCCCACCCAGAGTTTCGATGACATGGGTGAAGTCAACCACGATCCACGATGGGCTATCTTTGAATCGTTTGCGGGTTACCTGGCCAAGACCTTCCCGTTAACTCACGCCTCTCTCCAAGTGGAGAGGGTCAACACTCACGGTCTGCTGTTTACATGGACTGGCGCAGATCCGTCATTGAAGCCTAATCTACTCATGGCGCACCAAGACGTTGTGCCTGTTCCAGACTCAACAGTGAAGCAATGGACTTACCCTCCTTTCTCGGGCCACTATGACGGCAAGTTTGTATGGGGCCGAGGAGCAAGCGACTGCAAGAACCAGCTCATGGCCATTCTCTCTGCCGTTGAAGCACTGCTCTCTGCGGACTTTAAACCCCAACGAACCCTCATTCTGTCTTTTGGATTTGACGAGGAGATCTCGGGACTCTACGGAGCCAAGCATCTCGCGTCTCATCTTATCAAGAGATACGGCCACAACTCTATCGCTTCCATTGTCGACGAGGGTGCGGTCAATGTAGAGAACTGGGGCGCTAACTTTGCCCTGCCCGGTGTCGCAGAGAAGGGCTATGCCGATATCGACATCGTAGTCCGAATGCCGGGAGGTCATTCGAGCGTTCCACCTAAGCACAATGGTATCGGTGTGGCCAGCGAACTCATCACTCTGATCGAGGCCAACACCTACGAGCCACACCTGGCTGATGAGAACCCGTATCTTGGACTCCTGACTTGCGGCGCTGAGCACGCTCCTGAATTCCCAAAAGCATTGAAGAAACTGCTTAACAAACGTTCCGCCAGGAGTTCTACTTGCTCGAAGCACTCGAAGACGGATAAGCTGGCAGTCGAGGCAGCAAAGGCAGGACCAGCTATCAAGTACCTCTTTACGAGCTCCGTCGCTGTTGACATCATCCACGGCGGTGTCAAGAATAATGCACTGCCTGAGCGCACCCAAATCACTGTCAACCACCGCATCAATGTCGGGTCAAACTCGACTGACATTAAGTCACACATCACACTCCTCGCCGCACAGGTTGCCCACAAGTACAACCTTACTCTCAATGCTTTCAACGGCACCGAGGTACCTTCTAGCATCACCCTCTCCGACCGCGCCACGCTTCTGGAGCCCGCACCCGTGACTCCGACATCGCTCCATCTCACTTCGTCCAACAACACTCGCATTACTCCCTTCTCGATTCTTTCGGGTACCACGCGTGCGCTTTACGGCAAGGATCTGATTGTGAGCCCGGGAATAATGACTGGAAATACCGACACGAGATACTACTGGGATTTGAGCGAACATATTTTCAGGTACGGCCCTGGTTGGGACAAGGACCAGGCGGGCATGGGTAACATCCACACCGTCGACGAGAAAGTGGGCGTGCAGGCGCACCTTGACACTGTCAAGTGGATGTGGAGTTGGATTCGGAACATGGACGAGGCAGAGTTGTAAAGCTGGGGTGGGTCATATCTTAGCGACTCGAAATTGCCTGGCAAGCAGCATGGTGTTTGTTAGACACTGAACGTGTGAGTTAGGTTGAGTAGCAGGACTTCTGAAGATATGAATTACAATCCTCCCGTTTGAACCCAGCACAACGCAAGGTCGCACCCTTGGTCAGTCCAAGACTGGGCTTGTCAGTAAGCGGAAGGTGCAAGGATTTGTATAAGCAGCCACCTGCAGGTATCTCCGCACAACATACAGCCTGGACTACTTATATACGTGCCAACCTGCATCCCGCAAAAAACCTACCATCCCTCCTTCAACAGCGCCGACTCGACAATGCGACAAGTCACCTGCCTGCTGGTCTTGCTAGCCTCAACCGTGCTCAGCACGACAGTCGTGCCGCCCAGTGCATGGGAGTTCCCCTACCCATGGCCAATCCACTACCACAACCTGACGTCGCAACGCCTCAACCTCTCAATGGCATACATGGACGTTCCCCCCTTCTTCAACACGAGCGGCAGTGGCAGCGCAACAAACAAAACCATCGTCCTCCTCCACGGCAAAAACTTCTGCGGCGCAACCTGGCAAGACAGCGCAACACGCCTCTCCTCCCACGGCTACCGCGTCATCATCCCCGACCAAATCGGCTTCTGCAAATCCTCCAAGCCCCCCGCCTACCAATTCTCCCTCCACCAACTCGCACACAACACGCAGTCCCTCCTCACATCGCTCGGCATCCAGCGCGCACACATCCTCGGCCACTCGATGGGCGGCATGCTCGCGGCGCGCTTCGCACTCATGTACCCGTCGACAGCGACACACCTGATCCTCACGAACCCGCTAGGCCTCGAAGACTGGACCGCGCTCGGCGTGCCTTGGCGGCCGCTGGACCTGCTCTACGCAGCGGAGCTCGCGACGAACTACACGTCAATCCGCACATACCAGCAGGCGACGTACTACGTCGGTACGTGGGCGCCCGCGTACGACGTCTGGGTCAATATGCTCGTGTCGCTGTACGAGGTGCCGGTGGAGAACAGCACGTTTGCGTGGAACATGGCGCTCACGACGGATGCCGTGCTAACGCAGCCCGTGGTGAGTGAGTTCGGGCTCATTCGCGCCAGGACGCTGCTGCTTGTTGGCACGCGCGATACGACGGCGATAGGCAAGGCGTGGAGCCCGGCGGAGGTGCAGGCGAGGGTCGGGAAGTGGGATGTGTTGGGGAAACAGGCCAGGGCGCGGATTCCGGGCGCTGAGTTGGTTGAGTTTGCGGAGCTGGGGCATAGTCCGCAGGTGCAGGATACCGAAGCTTATCATGCTGCGTTGCTGGAGTGGTTGGGGAGGGTGTAGTAGGTAGAGATGGTGTGGAGGGTAGAGTCTGATATTGAATCTCCTTCTTTTGCTCATCTTCTTGTCCCCTCACCATCTTCTTCTTCCCTCCTCCTCTTCCCTCCTCCTCTTCCCTCCTCCTCTTCCCTCCTCCTCTTCCCTCCTCCTCTTCTCTCCTCCTCCTCCTCCACCTCACAGCTCAGCTCAAACCACACCCTCCCCTCCCCTTCCCTTCCACGCCTCCCTACACCCGCACCGTGCCACACCCCGACCCGCCGATTGCCCCCGACCCGCCTCACAAACAGCGGTTCGCGCCACGAAGCACGCGTCACCGTGGCGCATGAAATCATACACAGCAATGACCGTCAACCAACCAACCGTCAACCAGCCGACTGTCAACCGACCAACCAACCATCCCGCCCGCCAGCCCACTAGCCGCCACGCACATCTAGCACTTCTAACGTTAAACCCGGGCCCCACCCACCCACCTACCCACCCATTGCGCACGCACACGGCGGAAAGTATGCCGCTGCAGCCGGGCGCGACCAGTCATCTGCGGCGGCGCATGGATGTGTGGAACGCGCTGGCGTGGCTAAGCTTTTTGTTTTTTGGGACGGGGGGTAGCTAAGGCTGGTTAAGCTTTTTTGGTTGGGTTGGGTTTGCAGGGCAAGGTAGGGGAGGGTTTGGTGAGACGGCGGGGCGTCAGGGATGGTGAGGGATGGATAGGTTGTTTGTTTGGTTGGAAAGTGTAGTATTTGCAAGATGCGTACGGGGACGCGATTATCTTATCGTAGGTTTGGGGGGCTGGATGGAAACAAAATCAAAACCGGGTATAAGCTCGCAAAGGAGAACAAAAACTTCAAGTCGCCGAATACTCCCCCGGGTGTGTGCCAGCTGCAGTGCCGCCCGCCAATGCAAGCGCAAATACCTCCACGTGCAGTGGGCAGCTGCGGGGAAAAAGCAGGTTTTCTTAAACCAAATCAACACGATTCAACACGCCTGCCTATGACAGTGACGCCATGAAACCGTCCTGCTTCAGCCCATTCGCGTCGAGACTGCCCCCGCCCGTGCCGCCGGGCGAGGCTGACATCTGCTGCTGCGCCGCCGCGGCTGTTGCTTGCGCCATCGCCGCCTCGTTGGCCGCCGCCATGGCGGCAGATAGGTCGTGCTCGACTTTCGACGACTGGCTGTGGTTGCCGTTACCTCCGCTGCTGGCTGGCCGTGCCTCGGAGCCCTCGCGCTCTCCTACAGCCGCCGCGGCGAGATGCTGCAGGCCGACCATGTTGGGCTGAGGAGCAGGACTCGTGCGGTCGGGGCCGTTTGGCGGAGGCGTCTGGGCCTTCTTTTGGTGCAGCACATCGCGGATGGCCGCGTCCCAGCCAGTGCCGTCCAAGCTGCGGTGAACAATCTGACCGTTGGACAGGGCATCATTCATCTCTTTGATGCCGGTATGCGCCTCGACTTGCGTCTCTACCCTGTCCGACAGCTCGGTGAGCGATGTCGCAACAAGGCTAGCGAATATGTGATGGAGTGGTGTTATGGCCCCGCTTGTCAGGTTTCCCAACAGCCTCTGCGCGAAACCCAAAATGTCTGTCGACGACATGCTGTGTGGGGAGAGGCGGGCTACAAAAATTTGCAGATATTGGAGGGCGAGGTGAGGAGGTGAGCTGCTGGTCAGGTTTGTAATGTCGATCGACTCTCGGAACCCAGTTAGCTGTCCATTGAGGTAGATGGACTGCGGCGACGTTTCGGTCAGAGGGAAAAAGGCGAATGAGGAAGCAGGATCGACGTTGGGAACCGTTCCTGCGCGAGTCACAAAGGTGACCTGGCCCAGAATTTCTGCAGCACCTAGGTAGGGTTAGAACGCACTAGATGTGATCGCCGGGCAAACTTACGTGCGAGATGATATCCAACATCGCCGAGCGCTGCATAATCATCGCGGGAAAGAGATCCGACGTGCAGGGGGAGCATAATGTCTTTTGATCGGCTAGCGGCGTGGAAGCGGTCCAGGATGAAGGCAGCCCAAAACACGCGGCGGGAAGTCTGGTAGACTTCGTGGTCCTGCTCCCGAAGCGAATTGAGAACCTTGGCATCGTTCAAGCCGGTCTCAGAGATACTGCCAGCGATCTGGCCGAGCAGCTGAGCGGTGCTGACGAAGTTGTTTGGTCCTGGGACGTCGGATGCGATTGAGAGCATAATCAGCGACTGGCAGTAAACAAGGTTGTTGTAGAACTGGCGGGAGTGGTCGGGGTCGTTCAGTGTGAGTTTTGCCGCATCAACTGCGGTAGAGCATTGGTGGAGTAGCTGGTTGAGGCTAATGTCCAATTGAGACAGCGCTCTGGGGGCAAAGGAACGAATGCACGTCTCCAAGGCCAGGAAGAAAGCCTCTCGCAGTTTGGGGGGGCAATGAGTGAGGCGATTGAGCGAAGACGAGTCGTGCGGCAGCAAGGGTAATGTGGGATGTATGATGTTGTAGTATCTAACAGAGGTCAGCGGACTGTGTTGTCTTCTGGGTGTGCTCGCACTCACGCTTTCAGTGTCCCCTCATTAGAGCCGGTGATGAGACTCCCGGCCAGAGTCATCTCCCCAAACGAGGTGCGACGGACGCCGTTGAGCGGAGATTCTTGAGGAGTCAGCAAGGAGAGCATAGTTTGCTCGAACGGGTAGCCATTACCGCGGTCCTGAACAGACCAGCTAGGGCGACTGAAGGCCTCGTGGAACCCATCGGTCATGGAGTGTGTGCGCTTTCGGTTGAACTGGGACTGGGGTGGGCTCTGTGTGTCGGCGAAGGTCTGGTCGCCCATGGCCCCAAAGTCGTTGTAGTGGTGGGGCGCAGGGGGAGGGTGCTGGATCTGGCTCTCGAGCGAGTTGAGGCGGTCGGCGAGTTCTTTGATATAGCTGAGGTGGTCATTAGCTAGTGTGTTGTGTTGGTGGGCGAGTGCGCAATGCTACATACCCTTTGCTCGGTCCGCGCTTCATGGGCTGCCTGCTGAACTGGCAGCGGGCGCCTGTCCTCTTGCAGCTTGAACAAGCTTCTGGGCCGTTCTCGCTGGTCGCATCGCAACGAATCTGTGTCGAGTGAGCCGAGTGGATGATGGTGTAAGTGTGGTGGGCGCACCTTTTTGCGCCGGCACTCGTCGCAGGCGCGCGAGACCTTTGAGCGCTTGCGGCTGGGGTCGTTGGGGTCGTACGCGTCATGATGGCCCTCGAGACTCATGACAGCATGCGCCATCTGCTGGGGAGAGTGCGTCGGGCGCGGTTGTGTCTGGAAGTGGGGATGCGCGCCCATGGCGGGGCCCATCTGGGCCATCTGCGAGTACTGGGGCTGCTGGGGGCCGGCCGAGTGCATCATCTGGGTGTCGTCGCGGAACTGCTGCAGCTTCTCCTGTAGCTGCAGGTCCGGGTCGGTGAGGTGCTGCTGCTGCTGCTGGGCGGGCGGCGTGCCATTCTGGTTGACGTAGGGGCCGGGGCCGGCGTTCATCTGCGCGTCCGGGTCTGCGTAGTTGGAAGTCATGGTGCAGGGAGCAGCGCGTCGTGATAGAGGCGGAGGGGGGACACGCGACGAGCGAGGGGGGCGATGGGATCTTGGGCGCCGGGTGGGTGCAGCTACGCGATCGCGCGTTGGGAGCAAGAGCAAGAATTGCGATGGATATGGAGGTTTTGCTCTGCGCGCATGCTGGGCTTTACGGGTTTTAGACTAGCGCGGATGGTGGGCTTGCAGAGAGCAGACGACGACGACGGGAGGGGACGACAGAGGGAGTGCATGGTGGCCTGGGGATGCAAGGACTTGTAGATTGCTATCGACTGCCGTGTTGCTCTTGGGTCCCATGGGTCGTCTTTAGTGACGATGGATGGAGTCGCTATTCGGATTAACTGTTCGGAGCACCTTGCACAGCACCACCACCAATGCCGAAACCACGGGCTGCACTAGAGGAAGTGTGTGGGCGGGAGTCGGTGCACGAGGGGGTGCATGTGGTGGTGCATGTGTTGATGCATGTATTGCTGCAGGCTGGCGGTGCAGGGGCAGAGGCAGAGAGAGAGGTTTTGGGGGTGCACCGCTCGCAGGTTCAGCTGCTGGCGGCCAGCGGGGAGCAGATGAGGCAGGTCAAGACGGGTCACGACTCGACTTTGAGCAGAATCACAGCGAGACGGCGTGTGCCGATGCAGGGCAGCAGTTAGTTGCTACGTGCTATTATGTACCTAGGTAGACAGCCATCGTCGAGGGCGGCGACTCGACTGTCTGGGCTCGCCCAACGGTTCGCCAGGCGACGATCTTCTGCCTACTCCTGACAGGGGGCGGTGCAGCCTCACGGGGATGAGAGGGGGTGGGAAGGATTAGCATAGCACGTCGTAATTGGGGACTGGGTAGGCAGATGATAGCTATGGACTAAATGAATGCCAGACATATCGAGCGCTGGGTAAGTCTGGCTATCGGCATGGGCTCGGCGGCGAGTGTGTCGGTCGGTGTGCAGAGGAGCCAGCAGCGGATGGCGGTACCTTTTGCAGCGGGTGTTTCACTCGACGGCGAGAAAAACGGCGAGCAGGCAGCGCAGGCGAATAATAACGACGGCGGCGGCGGCGGGGAGACGGTGCGGTGAGCATGTGCATCATGTGCGGGTGCGAGGCAGGCGAGTCGAGGGCGAGTCGAGTGCGAGGCCAAAGTGGCAGCCGGCAGGGATGGGCGGGTCGTCGTCGACGGCGCCCCCCACAGCGCCCGCCAGCCAATCACGCGCGCGGCCCGGCCGCTCTCTTAAGCACCCTGCCGCCCGCCAGACTCGCCCTCGCTCACTACTCCACCACAGCAACCACCAGAGGCAGTGTTTTGGCGGTCTCTCAGGAACCACGTCCCACGCTTTCGGCCAGCGCCTTTTGCGCTCGGTTCTCCATCACTCCCCGCTCTCCGCTCCCACGTCTCCGCTCTCCGCCTCTCCGCTCCCACCCCCTCGTCGCCTCTCGTCGCCTCTCCCGCCCTGTCGCCCTGTCCTCGGTCCTCTTCCGGCGTTCCTCCCATTGCCCACGATACCCTCCAGCGCCCCGTTTGACTCTCTCTCCCTCGCCGCCGTTTTGATTCCATATCCCGTTCCCTGTACATCTACCTGCTCCCCGCGCTTCTGCACGACGCCCTGCCGTTCCCGCCTCGCCTCGCCTCTCCGCTTGTCCGTCCGGCTGCCCGAGCATCCACCCGCCGCTGCTAGCCAGTTGCAACGACCGCACCCGGCCGTCCTCTGCCTGGAATGCCTGTCATCGATGGCGAGAAATGGGCTTGCTCCTCCTGCATCAAGGGCCACCGAGTGAGCGGCTGCACCCACAATGGTACGTACTGCTGTGCACTGCCACGCCAACCGTCGCACACCACCTAACCCGTCGCACAGACCGCGAGCTGCACCACATCAACCCCAAGGGTCGCCCCGTCAAGCAATGCGAGCACTGTCGCGGCGCTCGCAAGTCCAAATCCCACCATGCAAAGTGCGACTGCGGCGACAAAAAGGACAAGCTCAAAGACAAGGGCGACGCCAAGGGTGAGACCAACATCGACAACCTCCACCTCATTCCCTCTAACCATGCTCTAGCTCATGACAGCCGCTGCCAGTGCCACGCTGGCGGCAAGTGCATGTGCGGCTCCATCAAGAAGGAGTCCCTGGACTCCAAACCCGACATGGTCCGACAGACGCTCCACGAAGCCCGTGCAAAGCCAAAGCTAACGTCGACGCAATCCGAGAGCCACCTGACCGTCTTTGCCAACGGCCACCACAAGCCGTGCCACCGCAACAACAACACTGCCCACGTCTCCGGTGCGCCCTACAAGATTCCGCGTCCCCACACGCTGCACGGCCATTCTGAATTTGCTGCCCTCAACAAGGACAACGCCTACAACAAGCCCCAGACCCCGGCCACCACACGCTCCATGGACACGCTCTCGCTCTCCAACAACGACTTCTACGCCATGTTTGGCTCGAGCCAGCGCTCCATGGACAGCCTGCCCATGACCACCATGGGCGGCAGCCTCGACACGCTGGGCTTCCAGGACTCCATGTTTGCCAACCCCAACAGCCCATTCGCTCAAGACGGCAATTCTCCCGACAGCAGCAACGCGAGCGAGACGTTCCCTACCCAGCAGTGGCCCTGGACGACCAACACGGGCACTCCCGTCAACAGCAACTTTGGCTTCGGCAGCCTTTCGACATCGCCCTCGCAGGATTGCCTGCCCAACCTCGACAACCCCTGGGCAGTTCCTTCGGCTAGCTTCGACCCCCTGTGGTCTGCTGGCGATCTCCCTCTGGATCCGAACAAGCTCAACGACAGCCTTGCGCAGCCAATTTCTCACAGCGGCGAGTCGAAGCAGAGCGGCCCTGGCCTCACGGTTGCGTCGTCTGTGCATTCGGAGATTGGAGAGCCGACAATGTTCAGCGAGCTCGACTACAAGCCTGCCCAGTCCGCCACTGCCGAGTCGACCCTGTTCTGGGAAGACAGCCCCGTCTACCGCTTCAGCACCTCGATGCCCAGCGAGAGCCTCGTTGCGCCCGTCTCGATGCCCGTTCCCACGTCTGTTGCGAGCACGCAGGGCTTTGATGCCGACTTTGTCAAGAGCCTGGGCGTTGCACCCACGTCGATGCCAACCACGACGACCAACGACTTTGCCGAGACGGCTGCCATTGCGATGCCCAGCAGTCTCGACGTGCCCATCGACATCGACCCGTGGCCAGTGGAGCAAAACCTGATTCCGTACAGCAACATGGATACGTTCGACATGTCCTACAACAACAACTGGTTTTAGACGCCTGCGGGGGCACTGGGGCCTGTGTGGCTTCAGTCCTTTTGATGACGCCATGAATGATGACGCTGGTAGCAACGACACCACTCTCGAGTCGACCTTTTCCTTCTCTCTAGCCCGTTGTGGCCCCTTTGATGACCCGGTCGCCTGTGTATATCCAAGGACCTGGCCGAGCAGCGGCCCGGCGCTGTTTGGCACAGGCTTACATATTTTTCCACTTACGTCGACTTGAGGGTCTGGTTGTCGAGTTTTGTGTTCGCACGTGAATTCTGGGATGATGTCTGTTTTACAGAGCTAGTGCACGGGAGTCTTGAAAAACATAGACGTGATTTAGCAGAGAATACACAATGCAAGTTAAAGAGCAAGTCACGGGGCACGATGATGGGCGCTGGTGATGCTGAAGTTGGTGTGCTGGCGGGCTGTCCTGTCCTGTCCTGTCAGGGCGTCTCCGCGAACCCCCAGACTGCAAGTGACGTGCTCGAGTACAGGGATGTTACGTGTGCGGTGCCCACTCCACCAATCTGCCAAATCCGCCAATCCAATCCGTGCCCACGCGGGGGCCCATGACATGCAGCAGCAGAGATTTCGATAGCCGTGATTGATCCATCGTGACGAGATTAGACGAGCCAGACCAGACGAGCAACCCCGATGGAACCTGCCAGGCCAGGGCCCTAGACCAGAGCGAAGGAACAGGGTTTGGTTCTGGTTCTGGTTTTGGCGCTTTTGCTTTTTTTTTCTTCCCGCCGCCTCTGGGATGGGATTAGGATGGGACGGGCTGTCGCTATGCATGCGCTAAGCGCTCACCGCGGCTGTTGCTGTCGATCATGGTTGCGTGTTGCGTGTAGGTACCTCGACAAGTGTTGGAGTCGAGTCGAGTCGAGTGTGGGATGCCACGCTGTGCGGTGCTGTGCGGTGGTAGCACGTCAAGTCACGTCAAAACTAAGTTCAGACGACAGAGAAGTGCAGCGTTCTTTGCGCCTGCCTCTCACTCCCGGCGAAGGAACAGAGAGCGCACGGCAAGCAAAGCAAAGCCTCGCTCCCAACCACCACCGAACACCCACCCACCGGCCCACCAGCCCACCAGCCCACCAGCCCACCAGTCCACTCACCCACCACCCGCATTCGTGCATGCTCCGAGCGGGGCCCACGATCCATTCCCGCGCCCGCCGTCTCTGCCTGCCCTACCCTACCCACCAGCCAGCCAGCCGTGCTCCACCCGACATGACAGCGTCGCCAGGAAAACTCGAGGAGAACAATCCCATGCACTTACCCTCCCCACCCCAGCTACCACGCTCACCAAGGCAAGGCAAGGCAAGGCAAGGCAAGCACAGCACAGCCCCCTCGCTCGCCCTCGTGCGCCGACCACTGGCGAAAAAGCCTCATGCGCGCGCTGCACCGCGCTGCGCGCTCGCGCTCTAGCGAACTGCCTACTCGGGTCGCACTGCGCATGCGCTGTGCGGTCGAGGGAGCGGTTCGCGGGTTGACGAGGTGCGTGGGTGGGTGGCCTTGCGCGTGCGCGCGTACGTGCTGCTGTGGGCGTGGGGGTTGGGGACGACGCGGGGCGAGGATGCGTCGCCAGTCTCTCGAGGTTGGGGATTGGAGGTTGGACAGTGACGCGGGTAGTTGGATAGATGGGTAGGTAGGTGAGTAGACGGGTAGGTAGGTACTACGCCAGCGACGGTGAGCGTTAAACACGACGTCGCTCATCTTTCTCCACCGCCATCCCATCCCTCCAACACAATCCAGTCCAATCCACCCATCTCCACAAAAGCAGAGTGAATCCTCCATCTCATCCATCCGCCGGATCAGGTGTACATAGGCAGGGTTACCTACCTGTACCCTCGCCCTGCTTAAGCTGGTGGGGAGTAAACAGATGTGACAGAATACCCACCTCGTAACAGCGCAGCTTCCTTTTCCCTGATCAGTCTGCGTGTGCTGGACAAAGACGGGGGGTGGATGGTCACGTCCCTGGCCCCCTCTCCCCGGCCCCGTATCCAGCACGCAGCGGATGTTTTTTTGGTTCGTCTGACACACTGTCCTGCACTGTCCTGCACCGCACCGTTGGTAGGTGTATTGGTAGGTCATACATTCGTCCCCTGCTACCTACCTACCTACCTACGCCCTGCTACGCCCTGCTACGCCTTGCTCTACTTGCCCACAGCACAGCGCACAAAGCACACGCACATGATCGCCGTAACCGAACCCCCTACCTACCTACCGAGTCGCACAGGGATCCATCCAGCGTGCGTCTCGCTACGCTACTTACGCATTGCACCAGATGCCCATGCCCCAGCCCCATGTAGGTAAATCGACCATGTGCCGTCGCTGTCGTTGTCTTTGCGCGCTTTTTCGTTTCTGCGCAGTCTCTCTTGCGCGGTGCGCACGTGGGGTGGAGCTCGCTCGGGTAGGTAGGTAGTGCACGAGCAGGCGCTCGGACACCGGGGATGCGGCTGGCGGTGTGGGGTGCGGTGCGGTGTGAGATGCGATTCATTCAGCCTGCGGATGGAGGTGCTGGATACAGTCAGCGGCCGGGTAAATGGAGGGCCTGAAGGACGTTGGAGCAGAGGGGGTGCGGTTTGGACACTGCTGATAGATGGGTGGGTGGGTGGGTGGTAGGGAGAGGGAGGGAGGGGTTTTGAGGTGCTC
Organism: Neoascochyta sp. HWLR27; assembly: GCA_019775935.1. Lineage (NCBI taxonomy): Eukaryota > Fungi > Ascomycota > Dothideomycetes > Pleosporales > Didymellaceae > Neoascochyta > Neoascochyta sp. HWLR27. The sequence continues at coordinate 206,908 of WODD01000256.1, forward strand.
GGTAGGTGCGTGTACTGGTTGGTACTTACGATCCGGTATTTTGCATCTGAGTAGGTATTGGTGTAAGAGAAAGGCGTGAGCGATATGCGCTTGTCTGCATGATACGGCGTCGAAACCACACTCTACCTATCCCGTAGACGCGCGCCTGACAGAGTATGTCAAAGTAGCGATGCGATGCGCTCAGATCAGATCAGACGAAACTGCAACCTGCTAGATACCTACGCGCCTGCAAGTAAGCGTGCCGTGCATCTCTCAGGGCCGTCGAGGCTTCTGCGCCCATGTTGACCAGTTCATCCATTCATCTACCTTTCACGGCATCGAGATACCATCGCAGCAACACCACCACCACCCCAGCCCATCCATCACCACCCAGAACCCCCAGCACACCGACCTCGCCCCCATCCCCACCATCCTGAATCCAAGCACATAGCTCTCACCACTCTCCTACCTCCACCCCATTCACCGCCAAGCCCAGCCCTGACCCCTTCGCCTCCGCACGCACCCCAGATCGCACGCAGACCCCTACCTACCCACCCACGCTTGAACCCTTAGAAAAAAACAATCACCCGCATACCCGAGCGCGGGAGAAGCCTCCCGCGAGACCCCGGCCCTCGCGGTTGGTCCTGCAGATCGCGAGCCGAGTTATCCGGGCCTTGGATCGGAGGGGAGGATGTGGGTGGGTTTCGGGACGTGTCTGGTTGTGTGTTTGCTGGGTGTTTGGGGGTGGGTTGGGATGGGGGTTTGCTGAATGGGATCGGTTCGTTGGTGTTGTAGTTTTGGAGATGGGTTGGCGGAGTCGAGTTAGGTTGGGTCGGGTTGGACTGAGGTGGCTTTGCGTGTGTGTGGAGAGGGGACGTGCGGGTTTAGATCTTACGAGATTATTAGGGACTGGAGATAGATGTCACTTTTAAGTTCTCTTGCAAACGCGTGGGAGTGGCGTGTTGTGTGGCTCGACTTGGGTATGCGATGAGGCCGCGTTATGAGATTTTAGCAACAGCTAGATGTGCGGGTTTGAGACTTCTGCAAGCAAACTGTATAATGAAGAAGAACAAGGCGTGCTTCTTCAATTACCTGTACGAGCGGGTGACCCAGTTACTGATGAGCATGTTTTGGCCTGTGGGGAGTGTCGAAGATTAAGGAGCGAAAATGATGAGGTGAATGGGAGTCCGTCATGGCAGGAGATCGTGATGAGCAATGCTAGAGCATGGAGATATCTGCCAGTGCTGCGAACAGAAACAACCCACAGCATGTTCCTTCTACATGGACCGTAATGAAGGGCATGAGGTGCGTGACTCGGTATCATCGGTCAGCGCTGCCGCTGCTCCTGCATAATCCAGTGCATCTTATTTGTGCACAAAACAGACAATCGATTGGCTTGTATCTATATGGAGCCCTCCTATCAGCTCGACATGGCTCATTGGTGCATGAGGCTCATCACGAAGTCAGATTATATAAACTCAACAAGGAAGCCACATTGAGCACATTTCAGATAGCATCGTGGACGGCATCACGATGAACAACGACCTAATCGATTCGTACAGCCTATCAGAACGTCGTTCAAACGTGGAGAGAGTAGTTCAGATACACCACATAATCAGGGATTTGGGGAACACTGCTTAATCTGTTTGGACAAGGTTTCAACCAATTAAACTGCTACCTACTGAAGAGGATAGCCCTTCTTCCCCTCCTTTTTTCCAGAAAGGACTGATCTTATGCGTTCTGAATCGGGCAAGTGGTGTTTCCTAAATGCCAAATTTTGCGGTGAAAGTATACGTCCACATGTGGAGGAATCGACAGTACCGTTAGGGGAAATGGTGGGTGCTGATATGCAGAGTCAGAACATCTGGAAAAGAAAGCAAAAAGCATACAGTGTTAAAGATCTGATGGAGATACGGATAATATCAACGGTGGCCTTTCCGATACGCGCTTCGGTGATCGAGGTCTGAACTGTAAAGTGTTGCGAAAGGTCAAGGGCCTGTGGCAGAGTATGAATCCTCCATCTGGCAATATATTTTCAGGAAGAGACTCTGATTTGTTCAATGTGTATATAATACTTGTGCCAAATATTTCAAAGCGTTGTCGGTAGCATACACTATAAGAGGACGTGCACGAGCCAGTGAATCACGTTACGTCATCCGCCGAGGTTGAGCTCCGGTGCTGCAAAGAACACCAACACGTTAGCATCTACAAACATCGTAGCTTGTTTTCGAGCAACCCGACCATTTGTGCTCGACTAAACACTTGACCGAATCCACATATTTTGAATCGACACACATCAACTCAAAATGGCTAGTTCGGGCGAGGAAAGAGCAGCGCTCGTCAACAGAAATATCCCAGAAATGGTACTCTCGACAGCGGAGAACCCTCTCACAGCCCCTCGACCACCTCCACAGGGCCTTTCAACAGCACAGAGAGCACAGTACAGATTTCAGGTCAAGGGGAACGCCATAAGTACGTGGGTGTTTATGTAAAACACACTCATCATCTACTCATCTCCCGATATCAATCTATCTGACTCACGGACAGTCACTGGCGGAGCCGGTACCCTCGCCCTGGAAGCCGCAACAGCACTCCTCGAGCACGGTGCCTCAGGCCTAGCCCTATGGGATGTCAACCCGGATGCAGCCTTCGAAACCGTCAAAGCGCTGCACTCGCGCTTTCCAGACCGGCGTATCATGACCGAGGCTGTCGACGTGCGTGATGAGCACCAAATCGCCGCAGCCGTGGAGAGCGCCGCCAAAGTCCTCGGCACCATCGACATGCTCTGCTGCTTTGCGGGTGTCGTTGGCTGCGCGCACGCCATGGACATGCCGGCCGACGAGTGGCGCCGCACGCACGAGATCAACCTCACAGGCTCCTTCATTTGCGCGCAGGCCGTAGCTCGCCATTTGCGCACTCAGGGTACCGGCGGTTGTATTGTCTTTACAGCGTCTATATCTGCGCATGCTACCAACTACCCGCAGCCGCAGTGCGCATACAACAGCTCCAAGGCTGCGCTGCTGTCGTTGGCCAAGAGCCTGGCGGCTGAGTGGAGCGCCGATGGCATCAGAGTCAATTGTCTGTCGCCTGGGTACATGGACACGATTCTAAACGAGGGCCCAGGGATTGAGAAGGCGCGGAATGTATGGAACGAACGGAACCCCACGGGCAGGATGGGACATCCCTGGGAGTTGACCGGGCCGTTGATCATGCTTTGTAGTAATGCAGGGCGGTACATCAACGGCACGGATATCATCGTCGACGGAGGCGCAATGGCTTTCTGAGACTGGGTTGGAGGCATTTGTCAAATACAGATAGCAACCTCATAGTACATGGGACCAATGCGCTTCAATCGGTAGCTTGTGAATGGGATGTTAGTCAGCCAAGCTAGCGTCCCCGAACTACTTTCACATGCGTTCTTTCATCTCCTTTAATCCCACAACACCAATACGGAGCACCACGATCCACATATAGAATCCCCAAAACCTCAACTGCGACACTGACGCACACGTACCCGCACACCCGCGAGCTTGCAGCCGGACTTGAAGTCGCGGAACTTCAAGTCCGGCTGCTCGTGGACTTGATACACGCTTTTTAGCGATCTAATCTCGATTGACGTTAACACATGCACACCTAATTCACCCACAGAAGATTGGAGTTGTTATATGTGTATGTAATGAGGACCGAGACTCATCAATTATGTAGGGTACTATGCATTCTTGGAGGCAGATCAGGGGTTACGCAATATTTTGCATTGTAGCGGATGGCAGAACGGATAAATTTAGACTGTTCTTCAAATTCCTGAACGGGCCCATGGTATTGTGGTGATAGGGGCATATTGTGCAAGACGCCAAAACGGGGGAAGAGCTCCAAGTACTCGATGACATTGCTATGTGCATTGCTCTGGTGAGCTTTGTCTACTGTGTCTTCGTCTCTTGATCCTCGTGTTCGTCGTTGCCATCTCGCTTTGACATATATACTGCTTGTGGTTTGCCATTCCCTAATAGAGAAATTTGAAAGTATAAGTGATCTATTCTAGTTCTCTAGAAATGAGACAATTATGGGTCGGAGAGAAGATGCTCATGGGTTATGGCGCAGAAAGTTTACGCTTCGCTTGATCCTCGAGTATCGCCACCACTCCTTCATACAGGTTTTGCTTAACCTGCTCATCTAAGCTGTGAGAAGATTTTGCCAACTCGATACATCGTTTCACGGCTGCCTGATATTTCGGTCCGAATACAACTCCAACCGTGTTGCTTTCCACCAGCCGCCACAAGGTAACCATGTTTGCATAAATGCCTGCTCGCAGATCCTCCGGCGTCTGTAACATTTCCAGCGGCCCGAGACTGAGTTCAACTAGGACTATGGTTAGTGCGAGTAAAGTCTCGTTGAAAATGACTGTATTCGGAGACTTGACGGCAGCTTTTGCTGCATCAGGAATCAGCTTAGCGACAAAAGCGTTTTGGTACAATTGCTCCCCTTCGCGTTGTAAAAATATAACTTCTTCGTTGTTCCAAGCATGCTTGAGCCAAGGGGAAGCATGGAGTTGGAGGACTGCCGATGCTACCGTGGCTGCAAGAGTGAGCCGATCCCATGGCGTGAGTGGCGGCGCCGAGACGACTTTCTTCTGAAGAACTTGACGCAATGTCACTGTTAACCAACCGTTCTTAACTGGTGTTGGCGATCGTTGCTGTGGAAATAGGAAGAATTTGTGGTCTCCATCGATGATATATCCGAGGCAATCAGGGTGAGTGCCAGTCAGAAGTGTACATACAGTTTTGCAAATACTGGAGACGTGCAAATCCTTGACTTGGGTTTGCGGGGCTGCTGTACTTAGCGGTGGAGGTGGGTCAGGAATACCAGCTGGGCTGTTTGGTTGTTAGGGAGCAGAAGTTTGTGCCCGTGAAGCTCCAAGAAAACGGACATTTTTATGTAGGAGCTTGCTCGTTCTATCGAAGCTCTGTTGGAAACGTTCCAAAACTGGTGCAGGGCACTTAAGACTCTGGTCCGGAGTATTGCTTTCCACGTCATCCTCAGCAGATTCAAGAAACATTTCTTGCCAGACAATCGGCTTGCCTATCGGAGGTCCAGCTTCAGGAACAACACCAGAAACCACGATTTGGAACTGAAATTTCTCTCGCCGCTTGTTCAACTGCATCGCTGAATAGGAAGATTGTGGACCAAGTCCAAGCAGTGCGGTATGACTGTCAGATCCGCGGCAGTCGCACCCGAGCGACGCTTCCAAAGTATCAAAGATACTTTTAGCATATTTCGCAAGATGTTGAAGTTTTGAAGACTGTTTTCTGACCCTTCGTGAGGGCTCCAATTCGATGCTTCGGTTCGTAAACTTCTCTAGGTAGCGGTTGTGCTTTCGGAGTCTCTCGACAAGATCATTAAAGTCCCGCCTTTTGAGGCGGAACCCTGCCCTCTTAATGGTAAGCCGGAGGGCGGTACTCTCAGTCCATTGAACCTTGTCTTGATCATTCAGATAAAGTCGGCTGATGAACTCGCGGACGACTGAGCTCATTTCGTTGATACTGTGAGAAAACACATCATACGAGCGACCAAGTCGATCTAGATCGTTTTTGAGGTTTCTTAGCCCCTTCTTATACTTCATGGTGCTTCTGACGGTCTGCACCAGGTCCACATAGTGCTCAACGGCTGAGATGAGGGGAAGTGAGCCGAGCACGATCCCAGAAACTTCGAATCCTGACATCTTGAGCGATGGCCTGGCGCCCCTGCAACACTGTTGTACAAGTCGCACCCAAGAATTTGGCCTCGTATCTTTAAATAACCTTGAGATACTTTAATGTAGGTATCTTGTAAAATAGAGATTGTAAGATAATTCGTCAGCCTGGCCGCTCAAATGAGCTCCTGATCGAGTGCGGGGTTCAGAAGCCTCATATTCAGCCGGACGCTGACGTGACACATTTTCCACAGCAAGTAACCGCAGTCTACTTATCCCGCTGTCTCAGCATCTGATCTGCCATTCTTTGTCGATATATCTCGAAAAACCAACAGCAGCGTCACGATCGAACCGTTTTGCTCTGGCTTGCATCGATCTCATCTCTCTCTCCACAGCCTACATTTGCCAGACTCGCCGTTACATCAGGAGCGGACTTCTATCTGTCTGATCTTCCCTCTTGCTGTGATGTCTATCGCCGCAAAGGTCTTGGACTGTACAAAGGCATTTCGAAAGCTGAACATCGATCTCACCGAAGAAGGTACACATAATGATGCGGAAAGACAAGCGAACAGCGTTCTCGTTGCCAAAACAAATGAAAGCTTCGAGAGATTCCAATTATAGTCAAGCAACCTGGGAGCGCATTGGCGAGACCGGAACTCACTTGACTAACGGCTGTGGGAGGCGTCACATCTGCGAAACCGAGTGTTGGAATATCTGGAAGATCTTCAGCAGGGTGTCGCTGACAGTAAGCCATCAAAGTGACTTTGAAAGTCCTTAACAGCCGATCGAAAGACAGTCTCTGCGATCATCGATGGCACAAGGGATCCGTGGGACCAACTTTCAGATTCATCGGAAGAGAATGACTCAGAAGAAGTTGAAACTTTAACAGAGTTAAAACAACTTGCAGTTAGCCTACATTAGCAACACCATCGACTGCCTCTTGAGGATATCCCTGGTGGTCCAGAAACCCGCACCACACGATAGATTCATCAAGTCGGGCCGCTTCGATCAGACTTATCGTCAACCATGGGATGAACAACACATCTGCGACAAGTTTACGGGTATTACAGAATGGCTGATCGAGAGACTCGGGAAATCCAACACTCGCCGCCGACAATATCTGGAGTATCGCAAAGCTCATCATGAGCGCATTGCTACGTTTGAGGTGCTTGATACAACGGAAGATGCGGGAACTGTAGTCTCTTCTCTGCCAACACTGGCCAGGCAACATCAAGAACCATTGGCATATGCAGCTCCCGAGACCATTGAGGCTGACAACCAATCTGACACTGGAATATCAGAGACTTCCTACGCCGAAACGGTTGCTGGTGAACACACGTTGTTGGTTCCCGCCATGCCACAGGCTGCTCGAGGAGGGGCCGTGTTTGAATGCCCACTATGCTTCACTTTGGTCTGATGAATCTACACTAGATGGCAATTGAAGTACGTTTGTCCTTCGCTTTGACTCGTTGACTAAGCTATCGAGTTACTAACCTCAAATGCAGGAGACACGTCTTCACCAATCTTCAGCCTTATGTATGTCTTCAGCGCGATTGTCTGTCTGCAGACGAGACATTTCCCCGTAGACACAAGTGGATTCAACACGAGAGTCATTTCCATTCGAAAACTTGGACGTGCAAGCTTGGATGCGCTCAAAGTTTCACCTTGAAAAACGACATGCTACACCACATGGATACTTATTTCCAAGCTGTGAGCATTCAGATCCAATACGAAACACCGGCACATTTACCATGTCCTCTCTGTCACAACACAATCAGCTCACTTCGGAGATACCACAAACATGTCGCACAGCACCTTGAACAACTGGCTTTATTTGTTATTCCTACAGATCTCCTCGAGAACGAAGACGATGGAGATTCTGAGAGCGGTCACGATGAAAATCGAAAATACTAGTGGTCAGTTGTTTCTGCTGAACGAAATAGCGACGGGGAAGTCTCTGGCGACTCGGAGGAACAAATCATGGATGACGAAGATGCTGGTGTCAGGAGTGATGAGTCCCGCTAAGTATCGGAGCACATCCGCCAGGGGTAATATAAAGAGGCAGAAGAGCTACAGAATTAAGTTTTTGAAAGTTGCATGTCTTTGCTGGGCAGTGACCACCCATCAACGATGGTAAGCATGGAAAATCTGGCGACGATATACACTCATCTGGTGCGGTACAAGGAGGCAGAGGAGCTGCAACTGAAGGTAGCGGAGAAGTACAAGACCATGCTAGGCGACAATCACTCATCTACATTTCTCAATATCTCTCGATTGGCGGAGACATATAGCTTTCAGGTTCGGCACGAGGAGCCTGAAGAGCTGCAGATGCAAGTGGTGGAGAACCTCAAAACTTTACTAGACGACAACCACCCCGAAACAATCCAAAGTATATCTAACCTGGCGTCTATATGCGGCTGGCAGGGGCGATATGATGGAGCTGAACAGCTCAAGAAGCAAGTGGTCGAGAAGAGAGAGGCTATTTTTGGAGAAGACCATGTATCCACGCTGGTCGCCATATACAGCCTAGCTAACACGTTGAAAACACGGGGGAAAATCGCAGAAGCTATACACATGATGGAGCAGTGTGCGCAGCAGTCTGAGCGAGCGCTTGGGTCCGACGACCGTATTTACCAACAATCTATGACTCGATTGCGCCAGTGGAAAGAAGAGCAAACAAGCCATGCTTGAAAGTGCAAGGAGATTTTAGTCAATGGAACAAGTATCTTGCTGCACTATAGATAGTATACAGTATGCGGTGTATTGAAGAGTCACATAGATATCTAATCCCATCTGCTTACCACAAGCCAGCTGACTCAAAACCGTGAAAGTCCGCAATCTCCGACCAACACGCATCCTTCAGCCTTGTCATTCTAGAAGAAGTAACGGACTGAGTAACACAATGAGGTAAGATTGGTAGGAGGCCATTTGCGTGGAGCAGGTACTCTAAGGGTTTGATCTGTCTCCGCACACGACACACAACCAGAGATACAAAACAAGCACATGCGAATAGGACCGAGCAGACGTGTCGAGCCAGGCAATGTCATCTACAAAGTTGCAGTCATCGTCAAAAGTATGCACAACACATAGTCAACACAACGACTCAGCACATAGAAAAGCGAAGGCAGAATCCGAATATCCTACACCCAACGCACCCCTCACATCTCCCAGGATCCACACGACGAAGAAAGACGAGACACCTGCACCCTCTCCGTCCAGTCCAGTCCCAAAGTGGAACTCCGCGGCCCACCCACGCGCGCACCAAGTGGGTACACAGCTCTACCAAAACCCCCCACCCACACACCCACACCCTTTCTCCACCCCTCCACCTCTCCAACCCACTCTGCACCCCGCCAACAATTTAAGTTCATTAACCCACGCGAAAGCATTATACACTGCTCGGCGCAGTCCAGCGGTGCAGACACCAGGGCACTTGGGTAAGCAGCGCCCCAACGCTCTTCCGTCTTAGACACGGAAAACTAACAAGCATGCGCAGTCTAGGGGTATGATTTTCGCTTCGCACTACACACTGGGCTTGTGAAAGGTCGTGGGTTCAATTCCCACAGTGTCCATGTTTTTTTGCTCGCGGGGTGGTAGTTCTGTGGAAAGGGGGGAGGGTGTATAATATTCAGGGACTGTGGGCAGGGTGAGAGTAGTGTATTGCTGGTTATTTTTTAATGGTCTATCTACGGACTCAGTCGTGCTCTGCCGGGGGCGGCGGCGGGATGCTGAAGTCCTCTATGCTGCCAATTACCTGGCTGCTGGTGAAGTTGAGCTGCGTGGGGTGCAGGATCGGGCTGCTCCAGTCTTGTATCCGCGACGCCGACGGGCTGGGGAAGCTGCTTGGGATGAAGAGCGAGGGCGGCTTGGCGGGGGAGATGAAGGGTTGGGATTTTGTCAGCCGGTGTGGAGTCGTGTTTGCGCTGGTGGCGTCGTAGTGCCTGTTTTTCCGCGGCGTCACTTCGTCGAGTGTCGTGGCTTGACTCGACATGTGCATCGGGGGAGCTCGTGGTAGGGATTGCGGTGCGTGAGGTGTGAGGTTGTAGCTGTTTGCGTCGTGGACGAACACGCTGGACGACTGGGGTGGGGGAGCGTATTGCGAGTAGGAGAGCCATTCGGTCTGGAGCTGTTGCTCGGCCTTGCTGGAGTGAGACTGCTGGGTTTCGTGCGGGATAGACGGAGAGCGTGGGACTTGGACAGGTTCGCCGGCTAGATCTGCAGAATGATATGTGGCTTTTGTGGCGGTCAGCACTTCGTTGTGTCTGCCTATCCGTGGTGTTGTCAAGTCAAGTTCTTCTTCGTCGGATGAGTCGTCATGAAGTACCATCGGCGTCGAGGGTAGCTCGTCACTTTCGTGGGAGCCGACGAGCTGGACGTCTGGTTGTGACACAATCCTGATGCTTGTGGAGTCATTGGTAGGCAGAGATTCCAAACTGTTGTACGCCGACCGATAAGACGCCTCGAAGTTTGGAGGAAGATCGTCACACAAAGCAGGAGCCCATGATTCGCCGAGCTCAGGGGACACATCGTGCGGACCGCTATTTGCTGCAGACTCCTCAAGTTCTTCTGACGAGTCTCGGCTGCTCCATGCCGCATCCCCATCGGTGGCGCAAGCTTGATCAATCTGGTCAAGGATTGCTTGAGTATGACCACCGATCGGTTTGCCCTGTTTAGGGTAGGCGTTGTTGGTAGAGAGTTGGCTCATCCCAGACAGGTTCCCTTCGATATCGCTTCCTTCATCTTCTGAGTCTGGAATAGTACTCTTGAATCTTTTCAAAGTGGGCGGAGGGCGAGACTGTGTAGGGATTGCCTGGAAAGTCACTTGCTTCCGCTTTGAAGGCGTGTCTGGTACTAGGTTTGTACTGCTAAACCGCTCCTGCGAGACAAACGAGTTGACTTTCTGAGGCGAGGTTTGAGTAGAGAGCAGTGACTCGGTCGGCGACTGTGAAGATGCAATCTCGAATACACGCCGTTTCTCAGGCGTGGATAACAGACTGAACCTGGTCCTTTTCGGCTTTCTCTGTCCAGGAGTTTCCGCATATTCGATATCCTGTGCCAGGGCTGTCTTGTCTGACTGCCTGCACGATGTGCGTCTGGTCCTACTAGCTGGCGCATCAATGAACTGAGTCGGGAAGTATTCTTCTTCATCTCCGCCAGATTCATTTTTGACGGACAGTATAGCTAGAGGGGGTGGTGTCTGATGAATCTCAACGGAAGATTCTGTCCTGTCGAGCCCCTCGTCGGTTGAGGGGGCAGGATCTGATTGATTTTGCAGAACTGGTCGAGCGTCTTCGTCGTTTGCAGCAGGTATGAAAAGACCCTGTTGTGACAGCCGCTGAGTAACAGAATCACAATCCGTCTCATCCTCCTCCTCCTTGACCTGAAAGCCACTCACGTCATCCATCCCTTCATCTGCCAAAAGGACCATACCAGGGATCATCTGCGTCAGCGTCCGCTGCTTCTTGTCTTTTTTCCTCTCCATCTGCCTACCCAAGCTTGCCCGTGACTTCCGTTTCACAGGCCTAAACTCAGGCTCCTCTGCATCCAAGTCTGGGAGGCGGCCGTCGACAAGTTGCGTCATGGTAGATTGTCGTCTAATCTTACGGCCGGGCTCTATCCCGTCACCAGCTTTGACTGCTGCTTTAGGGAGACGATTCCTTCTTGATGCATCAGTCTGCCTCGTACGCTTCGGCATGGGCTCATCTTTTGTCGTATCGCCATGCCCTGCTCTGTCCCGACTCGCCACTTCAACAGCATCAACCTCATCTTCCCCAGAATGCCGACTGATCTCAACATCTCCCTCCTCCTCAGACGCCTCACTCTCAGAATCCACAACCTCCCCACTCCTCCGTGCCCCCATCCTCTCAGGCAAAAACCTCATCTGTCTCCCCCCGGACCCATCTCGCTCTGGCCTAGGCCGACGCACGACCTTTCGCCTATGAGGAAAGTGTACCTGCTTCGGGACTTTCTTGGAATAGTAGACCTTGAAGTCTGCCTCCTGGTTGCTCGTGCGCGTGCGGGGCGTCATGGCCGGTTGTCGACGTCGCCTAGAGGTTGACGTACATGACTAGGTTGGGTAGAGAAGTGGACGACGCGTCGACGCGTGAGGTGTGTCTAGCGCGCTTTGTCATGACTCGCGTGTGGGTTTGGCACGCTAGCGCTACGTCTACCGTCTACTGGTATGTTGTACAGTCTGTGTAAGCGCATCAAGATAGCTATTATCCATAAAACCACAGATACGATAAAGAGCCAGGAAGTCTAGAACCCACTACTCAAAGCGCGCTCTCGTGTTCGTCACCACACCACCAATGATCTCCTCCCTCGTCCGCCCAACGCTCCACCAAGCCCAGCGCCCTCTCAGCAACCACGTCATCCGCGCCCTCCCCACCAGAAGACCTGCCTGCAACCAAACGCCCTCGAAGCAACCATGTCCCCACACCAGCACCGGCACCAGCACCGCCAACCCAACCCCACCCGCCCCCCTCACGAGCCGAACCTTCTGGGCCTCGCCGCCAACCTGGCGGCGCGCAGGCCTCAACACGCTCCGCTGCCTAATCGGCTGCACAGCAGGTGACTTCTCAGCGATGTTCTATCTGCAATCGTTCCACGCTGATCTGGGCGTGCCGGTGATAATGGCGCTGTCAAGTCCGTCTTCCGTCTTCCCTCTCTTCCCGTCCCATCCCCCCACTCCCCTTCCACCACAGCAACCACTAACTAACCCACACCAGTGGCATCCGGCATCAGCACCTCGCTGCTCCTCGAGACCGTCCTTCTGCGTCTCGGGCGCGACCGGCTCCCGTGGGGAGCAGCGGCCAAGACGGCGGCGGGCATGAGTTTGATTTCGATGCTGACCATGGAGGCGGCGGAGAACGCGGTGGATTTGCACCTCACGGGGGGTGTGGTACGGTTTGATGACCCCGCGTTTTGGGGCGCTGCGGCGGTTAGTGTTGCGGCGGGGTTTTTGGCGCCGTTGCCGTGGAATTATGTCAGGTTGAGGAAGTTTGGGAGGGCTTGTCATTGAATTGAGGGGGGAGGGGAGGCGTTCGTTATGCTTCGGGTTGCATAGGTCTACGAATATTAATGTCTCGCTTCGTCATGACAAAAGCTAGGAAATCCTCGTACTCGCTCCCCCAAAGACGCCGAATATGCACGCAAAGTCGCAGACAAGACCAACGCTACACGCTCATGCAGAACCCAACAACGCATCTGCACCAATGCAAACACCGCCCAACTCAACGCAACGCTATGCCGGAAATGCGCACTCAGACGAACAATGTAATGCGCCATCGCTCAAGCAACAGTATCAGACTCCTCATGCGAGAGCAACCCAGTGCTCTCGTGGCGACTATGCGGGATCCTCGTGTAGAGGACCCGATTGTCCCTCGCAGCTTCCAACTTCCTCGCACACTTGAAGCCCCAGTGCCAAACCAAGCCGGCGATGAAGCCGACGGCGTCGTTCTTGAAGGTGAGAATCATGGCGACGGTGACGAGAAGAACCATGTACCTCTCCTTCCTCTCGCGCTCATCCAGCTCCTTGACTCTCTTCCCGTCCCAGGGCAGGCCGGCATCGCACTGGCGCAGGTCTCGTGCATCCGTGTTGACGCCCTCGCCGACTTTGGCGAGCTCGACGCCCGCGGCGAGGACGAGGACGCCGAGCAGGGATTTTGGTATGCCAGAGAGGACTGACACGATGGGCGCGGCGTTCTTGAAGGCGACCAGGCCGAGGAGGAGCTTGACTAGGCCGAGGATGATGATGCTTGATCCGCTGCGGGCGCCGAACCGGTACTGGCCTGCAAGACCCCCCGAGCCGTGACAGGCGGGCATGGCGCCGAACCAGCAGCCTACCAGGTTGATGATGGCGACTGAGACGCCCAGTTCGGTGGTCGATGGCGCGACGGGGAAGGGAGGGTGCGGGAGGAGATCGGATGCGAGGGCAGAGGCTGCGATGACCGAATTTAGGATGGTGAGCGGGAGCTGGCCCAGGGAGGCAGTCGACGCTGCCTTCCAAAAGTCGTGACCAGAAGGGTGGAGCACAGGGATGGCCGTGTTGGGAACTGCAAAGTCTCCATCTTTTGGTCCGACAGCTGACAAGATGACGCCGACACCGAAAACGATCAAAGCATAGGGAAGCCTGGGGTAAGCAAGCGTCAAAAGCAAGAAGATGGCCGCTGCGAGCGCCCAGAGCAGGTTGTCACCCCACCAAGGGCCCGTCCACGTCAGAGGAACAAGCATATTCGACCCAGCACTCAAGCAAAGCGACAATCCAGCTCCGACCTGGATGCCTTTGACGACCGGCACCGGCGTGACCCGGTTCGCCCAGTGGATGAGTCCCGTCAGGCTGAAGACAGCGACGGCAGCAGCAACGACCAAGCCGGCGGCAGCATTCTCTTCGAGGGTGAAGTTGCGGGCGACGGCGACAGCAGCGATGGCCTTCATGGGCTGGACGGGCAGGGGGATCCCGAAGGCGAGGCCGGTCAAGACGTTGGCCAGGCCGGTGAACAGCAGCGTCGAGGGCAGCGAGATGGAGCCGGCGAGGACGAGGGCCGTCATGAGGGGCAGCAGGGTGCCCAGGTCGCCCAGCGACCCGGAGAGCTCTGCGAGGGGCTGCGAGGTGAGCGTGTCGACATTATGGCGGTAGACGCCGCGGCGCACAAAAGGATTCAGCGTGAAGAGCGACATGGTCAGAAGCAGCGGGCCATGGCGGCGGCTATCTATTATGTGGTGGGAGGTGAGAGGTGAGAGGTGCAAGTAGCGGTGTCGGTGGGCAGACGTCACCGGCGTCTTGTTGGCTGGCTGTTGGTGGACCTGTGAGGGGTGAAATTTAGCGCAGCGATCGATGGGTGGGCGCACACATGCCCGTTCCGGCTAGCGCGGGCTGTCAGTGTAAGTAAGGTATACTATAATAGGCATACACTATCTAGCACTATCACGACTACCTACTACACCAACGCTTACCTACAGCTTGGCCTGCCCCCTCGCCGACTCGTCCCCCCGCGCCAGCCGGAACACCTTGTCGGGATTCAAGATCCCCCTCGGGTCCAGCGCCATCTTGACCCGCCTCATCACCTCGACGCCTTCCTCACCGACCTCCTCCACCAGCGCCTCCCGCTGCTTCAACCCCACCCCGTGCTCCCCCGTCACCGTCCCATCAAGCCTCAGCGCCAGCCTCGCAACCTCCATCAAAACCTCCTCAACTCGCGCTTTGTCGCTCTCAGGACAGATAACGGCAGAATGCACGTTCCCATCGCCAACATGCCCGACGTTCGCGCAGAACCACGGCTGTCTCGACGCCCCAGACGCCTGGTTTGCAGCATTCGCAGCGCGGATCAACTCCTGTGTCCCTGCCACTAAGGCGGCGAGATTCGAGATGGGCACCGCGCAGTCTGAGTGCATAAACAAGTCACTTGGCTGCTTCTTCATCGCCACAAGCGCATGCCCGATGCACTTGCGCGCCCCCCACAGGACATCAATCTGAGTCTCGTCGGCCGTCACCTCGAACGAACGCGCCTTCTGCGCCTCGCATAGCTCCTCGACAGCGCGGATCTGGTCCCGCACAACCTGCGCAGACGGCCCAGCGAACTTGAGCCACAACGTCGGCTTCTCCTCAAACGACCGCCGCGCCAGCCCCGAGGCATTGATGGCGTACATCTACGGCCCATCAGCGAGCTCGAGCGCCTCAAGCCTATGCCCTAGTTTCTGCAGCGCGACAACAACATCGACCCCGTGCTGAAATTCGTCAAAAGTAGCAAGCCCAACATGCAGATTCCGCGGCAGCGGCGCAAGCCTCAGCACCGCCTCAGTGACGAGCCCAAGCGTGCCCTCAGACCCGATGAGCAGGCGCGTAAGATCGTACCCAGCCGCCGACTTCCTGGGTCTCCTCCTCGTCCTCAGCACCGTCCCATCAGCAAGCACAACCGTCAGCGCAATAACCCACTCCTTCATCGTGCCATACCGATACGCATTCGTCCCGGAGCAGCTCATCCCAACCATCCCACCAACACACGCCCCCGGCGCCGGATCAACAGGGAAAAACAACCCAGCCCCTCTCACCCGCTCATTCAACTCCACCCACCCGCACCCAGCCTGCACAACACAATCCATGTCCGCCTCATTAACCCCCACCACGCCCGCCAGGCGCTCAAACGACACACACACGCCGCCGCCCCGCGCCGCCGCCAGCGCGCCCCCAAAACTCGTGCCGCCAGCAAACGCCGTCACGGCGACCCGCGCAGCGTGGCACGCGGCGAGGACCGCGGAGACGTCGGCCGTCGACGCCGGGAAGGCAACGAGGCCGGGGACTTCGGCGGCGCCCGCGGCTGACTGCGGGGTGTGCGCTTTGGATACGAGGGTCGCGCGGTCCCGTGTGTAAGCGATGCCGTGCGCGGATAGGGTCTGCGCGAGGTGGGAAATTGTGCGTTCCGTGTGGTTGTAGTGCATGTTTGTGGGATTGCGTTGGGGTGGGTGGGATGGTGTGTGGTGTGGAGGATGCGAGGCAGGGCGGGCAAGAAGGTTGGGTGCGTGCGTGCGTGCGTGCGAAAGCTGGGGTATGGGGGCGCGCGAGTCATGCAGCTACATCTATAGCTAGCGGTAGGTGGGTAGTTGATGTCACCCCTCTTACACGCTATCCGCGATATCAACATTGACGACTTCCACGCCAGTCATACTCACGTTGCGACGTGCGACTGCATAGAGGAGAGAACCAATTATATTCGTCTAAGTACATTATAACATTTTCCGGATATCATCAAAGAAATAAGAGCGACGACGTATGTACGTACGTTCCATGCGCTCTCGAGAAGGTACACATATTCGGCGCAGAGGCAGCAGCAGCAGCACCAGGAAAGCAGCCCAACAACTCCTCTTCCGTCTCATCTCTCTCATCTCATCTCATCCAACTCCATCGCATCTCGCCTACGCATACGCAATCCAATACACCAAATCCAACACCATGGCTTTGCCCGGCCAAAAATCAGGACACATCAGGGTTGGTCTTTCTGCGCCAGAACTTGATACCGCTGCGCTTCTTCTCTTCCTCCTTCCTGCCGGGCGGCGGGCCCGTAGGCTCAGGGGGCCCCGAGTTGCGCAGGAAGTCGGCGAGTTCGCTCGTCGCGCTGCGACTGCCTCCTCCCGCCGCTGGGCCCGCCCCCGCGGAAACGTCGCGCGCACCTGGTCGCCCCTTGTGCGCACGCGGTGCGATGGTGGGATTTGGTGCTGGGAAGCCTAAGGGTGGGGCTGCGCCGTTGCGCGTCGCTGTTGCTGACGACGATATGGACGAGCTGGAGCCGTTTGCTCGCGCGGATTTGGCGCCGTTTGCGCGCGCCTTGGCTGCGGCTATCGTCTCCTCGCTGAGCATGAAAGGTTGCGGCTTGCTGTCTGTAGGGGGTGGCTCGTCGTTCAAAAAGTCCATTAAGCTCTCCTGCTTGGGCGGCGCTGGTCGGTTCGAGGGGGGAAGAGCTGTCAGCCGGTCGTCCTCCTCGTCCTCGTCCTCGTCTTCGTCTTCATCTTCGTCTGACAAGTCAATCGCATAAGGATCCTTGACGCGGCGGCGAGTGCGCGTGATTGTGGGCTCCGAGTTCGATGCCATGCTTCCTGACAGTTGCTGTGGTGCGCTGGAATAGGCGGGCTGCACAATGTTCGGCGAGGGGATGAGTCCGGTCCTAGAGTTGGCTGTCAGGATCGAGTTCGACGAGTCGAGTGTCGAGCTCTTGGAGCCATACGCCGACTCGACAGTGGGGTGATCTCCCAACATGTTTTCAAACTGATCAGAGTCGACTGTAGTTCGGAATGGCGCCACAGATCGTGGTATTCTAGGCTTGCCTCCAGGTCCGTCGGGGGGGCCTTGACGAATGAAGTCGATCAGGTCGTCGTGGCCGTCGCTAAGCCCAGCTGGGCTGCGCGGCTCCATGTTGACACGCGCTCTGGTCGTTGGACTGGATTGCTTGATCGAAGATTTACGCCCCACTGAAGTAGTTGACCCATTTGCTGACGTGGAGCCGTTTCCGCTGATGTTGACAAAAGGCTGAACGGGCTTTTCCTGACCGGGCGGAGGCCCAGTCGAGCGAATGAAATCCGCAAAGTCGCGCATAGATTCCGCCTCAATACGTGGCTCTCGAGCGAGCGGCCTCGTGACCACCTTCCGGCTAGACGATGGCTTGTGTTGTGGACCTGATGGGACCTTGCCCTTTGCGCCTTGCTTGCCTGGCAATCCCGTAGTTCCGAAAGAGTTCTCCTTATCAGCACTGACCCGAGGGTACACCGTCACTGAAGGCGCTCTGTTTCGTTCCGGTTGGCGTTGCTGCAGTTATCAGTATACATGCGATGACGACGACAAGTTGTACTCACATCCAAAGCACGCATGTTCTCGGGTGTCAGTGTAAACTTTACAGTCTCTTCCCTCTTGACAAGCGAGTCGAATTCACGCTCTCTGTCCTCCTCCGACATTCGGCCTATGTGCTGTCGTGACGCCTGGCTGCTAACAGAATCTCGACCACCAGAAGTATGAACGTAAGTACCAGAGACCTTGCCTGAAGCAGAGGAGCCGACACGCTTGACGCCTGGCCTCTCTGCTGGGGATCTGGAGCGTGCCGAGTCTGGAGACGACCGCCGTGGCACTTGTCGCTCAGCTACAGTAACCAGAGCATCGCGAGAGCGTGTTGATCTGGAAACGCTGACAGGGCTGCCACGCGGAATGATTTGTTCTGGAGATTCCACGTGATCTGCTTCTTGCAACGATGGCAACGAGGTGCGAGACGTAGGAGGCGTCGGGTCTCGCTTTCGTGGCGGGGTAGCAGCAACCATGGCCTGGCTATTGTCGACGGCAGTACCGAAACTGGAGCTTCGCCCTTTCTGACTCTCGTTGCGTGCACCAGAGCGCTCAGGGATCGAGGGCTTAGAGTCAGGTGTGGGTGTGTTGCGCGGTGACGACCGGGGCTGTGTTTCAGTAAAGCCTCCGTGAGTACCAAACTTGGATTTGTCGGCTGGCTCTAATGGGGGAGTGGGTGCAGATTGGATAGGCTTGTCTGATGTGTGTGCAACGCCTATGGGCTGCGGCTCTTCGGTTTCGTCGTCTGAAAGATCAAGGTACGACTGTGCCTCGTTGTTGAGGGACGACTTGGGAGTCATTGTGGGCGACTTGAGACTGGCACTTCGCGACGAGAAGGTGCGCACTACACCTGGAGGGCCACTTCTCTCGATCGACATGCGTTTTGAATGGAAGACTTTGGGTTCGGCCTCTTCGCTAGTAAGCGAGGATGAAAGAGGCTTGTCGTCGACCTTGTCTGTGTCCTCGGTCTTGACTGGGTTGAAAGTGCTCATACGGAAACCCATGCCAGTAGATGCAGCGAATGCCACCATGTCAGCGTCCGCCTCGGGTTCGCCCGTACTGTCATCCTTATGCTGGGGCTCGGCATCTTCCAGCACAGACAGCGGTTCTTGTGTATGGCCGTCCATGAAAGAGGTGCGATGAACCATGCTGGTCATTGGCGTCTCGAAGGGTGTCTCCGGGGCAGGCTCGGGTTCGGTGCGGGCATTTTCTGGCTCTACAGAAGCAGCTACTTCCGCGGGAGCAGCTTCAGATCCTGCCGGTGTTGCTTCAGGTTCAACAGAAGCAGGTTCCGATACCGCGGCAGATTCCTCGGGTGCCGCAGAACGAGAGTAGTCGGGGATGGCGAATGGTACTGGGCCAGGCGGTGGCATAGAAAAGGGTCGCTCCTTTGGCGCATTCCTGCGGAGATTTTCGACAGGACCAAGCACGACGACGCTGCTGGGTCGTCGTGTGGCGTGTGACACTGTCGGCCGAGCATGGTCGCTTTGCTCGTCGTCTGGAGACCAAGCAAGCCCGGGGACTTCAATCTCGTTGACATCGTTGTCACTTGCGGGGAGGGGGATGTTGGCTGCGATTTCGGTCTCGGTCGGAGCGTACTCTGGAACGGAAGCCTCGCCTCGTACTGATTCGTTGAGGGTAGCGTAGCTGCCTTGGCGTCGGTGGAGGCTTGTCAGGCTCGACATGGAACGGATACCACGTCCAGCAGGGGAGAGTGGTGACAGTGGCTGGAGCGAAGATCGGGCACGCTTCCTCCACGTCCTCCACAGGCGGCCAAGGGCGGAGTTGAGTGCAATCTTCTCCACATCTGGCTCCTCGATGACCAGCCGCTCGAGGCCCAGGAATTCCGAATCTTCAAGCTGCTGGGATTTCTGCGCCTTGGCCGCTGTGCGTGTGAAAGCAGCTTGGCCGGCAATCATCAGCGTCTGCTCGGCGATGTACTCGATGACTGAAGTGAGGAAAATGGCGGATGCCCAGGAAACGAGGCCGGCTTCATCGTCCTCGTCTGCGTCCATGCTGAGGCCGCGCTCCTGGTGGACGTAGCGCTCCTCGTCCTCGTCCTCGAGCTCGCCCAGACGGGTATAGACCATGACGCGCAGCCGTGTGCGCTTCCACACCTTCTCGACGTCCCAGCGATCGACGGCCTTTGCATCAAAAGCGGGCAGCCCCTCGTCGTCCTCGGCAGACAAAAGGCCCTGCAGCTCCTCGTCAGCGGCCTCGCCTGCCTCGCGGGCCAAGCGCGGCTTGAGGATATCGGATATGGCGGGGCGGATGGCGGTGAGCGAGGGGGAGCGCGCGGCGGCGAGGATGGCGAAGAGGATGTGGTCGAGGAAGCCATTGAGCAGCGACAGGGACTGCTCGGAGAAGACTGCGTTCTCGAGCTCATCGGGGGTGGTGTCGCCGCCATGGTCCTGGCGCAGCTGGGCGTTGTGGTTGTCGGTGACGGTCTGGGAGGCGACCGAGGGTGCAATGTAGGCGGGCAGCGGGCGTATGGTGGCGGGCATCTGGAAGGTGACGGTGCCGGCGAGCGAAGGCCGTCTGTCGCTGCTGAAGCTGGCGGTCCTGCTGGAGCGACGCGACATGTCGCCGACGTCGGACGAAGTGTGGCGATGCATGGCGGGCGGGGGCGCGGCGGGGGCGCGTCAGCGGCGCGTTGGGGGGAGGGTGGAGGAGCGGCAGTGAGAGGTTGCGGTTGCAGGTGCAGTTGGGATTGAGTTGCAGCGCAAGGCTGCGATAGGGGGTCCCGTAGCAGAGGAAGAGAATGGCGCGCTTGCGAGTCGACGGGCGGGCTGACTAGCAGGTGAAGGGAAAACGAGTGAGAGGCCAGGGTCCACGCTACCTACGACGGGCACATTGCAGCGAGGGCGGCGTATAAGGGGAATTGGGGACTGGGAATTGGGGACTGAGGGTTGGGGGATTGACGATCGATGGTTCCTGGATTGCCTTGGCGATCTGCCATGTACTGCATTAGGTAGGGGGGGGGGGGGGGGCCCGGGGGGGGG